>JAQAHW010000047.1:3000000-3600000 GCA_027580185.1 Tuta absoluta
TCACATAAATAATTTTTGAAAATGTCCAATCCAAATACTAGGAAATCATGCGTTGTGCCTAAATTTAAAAATACAGCTATCAATTCACCGAAAGAGTTGTTTTTTATAGTTCCAAAGGTCGTAAAAATGCGAAAAAAATCCTTTTCCTTGCATTCTAAACTGCAATGATAAGGTGTGTTACGTACGCGGTGTTCTTGCGTGATTCTACATGTAACCGTTATCTCTCTCTCTTTTCGTGTGGGACACCGAGTCGTCCAACGACCCGATGAACCCTGGTGTCAGAGTTTTTCAACCGCCTACTAACCGTTATGTATTACCTACTCTCTTAACTTGAACATAACCAATAGCTTCATCGCCATAGCTGTCTTTTGCCGGTCTGAAATAAGTTTAGAAAAAAAACTGGCCTTGACTATTTTGTGAGAAAAAAAAAGTAGTAAATCTGTTCAAACATATACATTTGCAATAAAAATTAAATTAAATAAAATGGCCCTACGTACTTAGTTAGTAAAAGAAAAAAACAAGTAGAAAAGGTTTAGTACTTGTTTACATCTGTCACGTTCGACCCACTACATCTACATCCTAGGTACTTATCCCACTTCCTATATTCCATTCTAACATATAAAGTATTAAGAATAAGTAGTAGCAAGGAAAGTTTACTTTCCTTTGCATTTTTGCTCGTCGCATTTCGGCGGCAACATCATTATTTGTTGATATATAGGTAATGCGCAACCATTAACGCATCTATTTTAGGTAGATTACCCGATTGCCCTTTTTCGAGTCCTTCATCCATTTTATGAATCGAATAATATTTACTTTACTATGCCGTGTGATGCCGGCTTAGAATAGCATCTCCCCATTTCATTCCCGTGGGAGTCGTAAGAGGCGACTGAGAGACTCGAGGGTGTGTATTGCAAGTTTAGGCGATGGGCTGACAACCTGTCACTATGGCGATACACAATTTTCCGAATAACCCTCAATTATTTGTCAGACGTGGCATAAATGTCCGTTTCTTGCGGCCGTTTACGCTCTGCCTATCCCGCAAGGGATTATAGGCGTGATATGTGTGTGTGTGTGTGTGTGTGTGTGTAATATTTACTATTAAAAGACTATTAACGTAATACCTACACGGATGCAAACACAAACAAAATACTGTACAAGCTATTACACCTACTATAACCGCTGGTGACTTGAGACCTACTAAGCGGAGCGCGGGGCGCGTTGTGATATGACGTCACAAGCGGTCACGTGGCGGTTGGCGGGTCTCGATATTTTTTGAAACTTTGAATGCCTATAAAATCATAACTACTTGGTATTTTTGACTACAACAAAAACTAGTGTATTTGTATACATACAGGCATTACCGAGACAAAATTTCAAGCGATTTGGAATACCTAGTAACATTCTTCATTGTCCGATATTTCGACCCAGTCGCATGGGCCATGATCACGGAACAACTGATGTTTTGCGGGTGGGTAGATGGAATTTTCAGAATTGGTATGCATTTCTGCATACCCTCTTTCTTCGATTCTGTCGATCACTACCGGAACTCACATGAAAGTCACGACAGTACAAACTCACAGTGTCCTCGCGTTTTAATGTCACCACAATTATTTTGCATTAAGTAAAGAGAACCATTTATTTGCATTTGCTACCGAATTTGATAAATACTTCAATATTTATAGAAGCGAACGTATTATTGTGATTTCAATTAACGTGTAGTTGGTGTTATGCATAATTGTACTTTGAGAGAGAAGGCTGAAATGCACCTGCGTATAGTTCAGCCGCGGATTTAAAGGTTGTATTAGATATTAAACAGGCGCGGTTTTTTTTAGATGTTATGTTCAAATAATATGAAATCAAATACTATACTACACCTATATACGCAACTGTGTTTCTACCGTTACCGTACCTCACCGTTGATAAACTTGACCGTTGCTTTGCTTTAATACATTGAGGTTACTAACATGGGTTTTGGGTGTATTCATTAAAACATAAAAATCTAAATTTTGGCTGCCACCAGAGACCCGGGATAAAAGGATGTAAAAAACTAGCTGCAAATATTTTAAAAACTTTCCCCAAGGAACATATGTCGAAATATGAAAAAAAAAATGTACCACCCATACAAATGGACCGGGTCGGCTGGATAATTTTGTATGGGCGGCAGTACAATTTCTTTTTTTCATATTTCGACCTATGTTCCTTAGGGAAAACTGTTTATTTCATGGGCTGGTTCATTCCTAGAAATATTTGCAGTAATTTTTTTACACCTTACAAACTAAGTAAGACAACCATGATAACACTTCAGGGAAAATTAGCGACCGTTGCACTACCATTGTTTCTACTACCATGGGGTGTGGTGGGCACCACTTTTACTACCATAATGAGTGGTATTTAGTGTTCGTGGTGCGTAGCATCTTTCTTTGTATTTATTAGAGTGCCTTGAACTTAGAAAAGAGCGAAGTGTTGTGATTAATATGACGAAAACATTTGCCTAGGTATTACTGCAGTGTTGTCAAAAATGAGAGATTGTGCCCTATAGCATACCCTGATGAGGCCTACATCCAGTGGACTGCAATAGGGTGATGTATGCATGTATGTGATTAAGATAAGTAAGAGAAATTATGTTTCATCTCTTTTATCATTCATTATAAGAATGTAAAATTCAATGTTATCCACTTCCTTATATTTTTTCAATCCATAATTCTATAAACAGCATGAAAAGTTAGCGTTCCACATTTGCGGTTAACTTATATCACTTTAAATCAATATTGACTCCTAGTAAATATTGAAGTGGGTGTCGTAAGAGGTGACCAACGGACTGGAGGGTTACATGTGTAATGCAATTTTAGGCGATGGGCTGACAACCTATCACTGTGGTGATATAGAATTTTCTGAATACACTCAAATGATTATCAGGTGTGGCATAAATGACCGTTTTACGGCCGTTTACCTCTGCCTGTAAATATTGAAAATGGTTGCAATGTAGACATGCACACACATATATCACGCCTATAACCTCTTGCAGGGTAGGCAGAGCGCAAACAGCCGCAAAAATGGACATTTACGCCACGTCTGATAGATACTTGAGGGTCATTCGAAAAATTGTGTATCGCCATACTGACAGGTTGTCAGCCCATCGCCTAAAATTGCAATACACATGTATCCCTCGAGTCCGATAGTCGCCTTTTACGACTCCTATGGGAAAGAAATGGGGTGATGCTGTTCAAAGCCGGCATCACACATCACGCGTGGCGGAAATTACCGTTTTACATGGTTTTACGGCCATTTACGCTCTGCCTAAGGCGTGATATATGTATGTATGTAAATATTAAAAAATGCTTGAAATGTAGACCACGGGGTGATATAACCTGCGTAAGCTCCGCGTGTGTGGATAATATCGAGAAGTCAATAAGGATCTGCGGTGTCATTATGCAATGTTTGTTTTGCTTGCTTCCGCGTATTTGGAGATCCGTATATAAGGTTCTATTAAACTCATTGCAAATAGTTTTAGGTCGATTTCTACTCGCGTAACTGAACAACTTTCCCCAGGAAACATAAGTAAAATAGAAAAAATATATTGGCCCGAAAATACGGGTTACAAAATGCGTCATTTTGTATGGAACGACCATTTTTTATATTGCAGCCTATGTCACTTGGGATAAGTTGTTCAGTTTCACGAGTAGAAATCACCCTTCAAAATATTTGCACTGAATTTAATAGACCCATATATGACTCATCTGTTTCTGAATTTATGTAGAAGTACTCTAAAATGGTAGGTAGAGTGGTTAACAATCTATAAAGAACCTTAAAAGTTACTTTTAGTATTAGTTTAGTATACAGAAATAAATAGTTATAGACATTACAACATGATAAAATGATAACGATCACGCAAAGATACTAAGAGTTGATAAAACGAAGTGCTTTTTTACTAACCATAACAAATACATAGACAATAATTCCATAATTAGACATAATATTTTCTTGAGTTTGCACAACTATTACTCATCACAATAATTAGACTCAGATGACTGCATCACTGCCATTGGTAAAAAAAGGAGTAGGTAGATAAATTGAATAAACATGAAAGCTGATGTTGTATTTTGCAAGTTTTGGTACAGAATTCGTTATGTGACCGGGTTTCAGAGATCCGTGACGATAAATATCAGGAAACACTCGTCAAGCGCGGCTCTATGACGCAAAATGTAAATATTATCCAATGTCTTTGACTTGTATGAGTGCGATGGTCAAGTGAGGTAAGAATGTAAACATTTCACGAAAAGAGTAAGTAAATATGAAACTTTACTAACCTTATCACTTCCATGCTTGATAACGTAATTAGACAATGCTAACACTGAAACATAACATACTTTCACAAAAAGTAGCATCCAATAAACAAAACTAAAATAAAAACAACCTTTGTTTTTGCTCAATACACAACACAAATTAGTTTAAAAATAGAACACTCTCGTGTATTGTTTCGCGCGTCGATCACTTTTTAATTTCCGCGTTTTCGGCCAGCGCAATTAGGTTTGTTACGGGGCACGTATCTGTTACTATAACAGCTCCCGTTGGTACGGAGCTCTGGACGTGTTGCCAGGCGCCCGAGGACTAGATGTTACTTGTTACATAACGACGGAGGCTAACGATTAAAGTACTGTTATAAGACCTCGCTCGGCGCGAACGATGATCTCGCGCTCGCTCGCTTGTTTTGCGGCAAATTGAGCTTTTGGAAGCTTTTACACCGTATCGTAATGTTTCTGAGCTTTTCGTTTTCATGAATATAAAAATAATTGAAAAATGCGAGACTTAGATGTTGTAAATCAGTGTCCAGACCAGAAGTAGAACGGTTCGCAACGTTAAACGTAGTTAGTTAAGATTTCATCAATAAATTTTCTTGATTGTTTTAAAGTTCGTATCTACAAATGATCTACATATCCGAGATCTATATAGTACGGCCATACCAATAAACATAATAGACAGTTGTCAAATTCGAACTAATGCTATGGCAGAGAGACAATTTTTCTTTGAAGTATGGAACTGATAGCAGTCAAATTTGGGATGGCCTTTCTTTAGCCATTCATCAGCCTAGCTTTTCATCATATTCACATACCATTTATAAAATAAGCTTAGACTTGGCTTTACTAATAGTATTTCACCTTCAATTTAGCTCTCCTTTTTATATGTTTAACTCTAAACTTTCCAAACCAAACTCGACTTTTCAACAAAAAGGCAAACTTACGACTTTGAACTAGGGAGACAAATGCATAATTCTACTTACCATACGAACATTCATTTCGGTGTGACTGAGCTCAGCGGCGCCGCCAGCGAAAATCATTAAGTAGGAGTCGACGCTGCTTCCACCGGACACGGCCGATTTGGACGACGGTTAAAGACCCCATACAAAAAACATTAGCCAAGCGTGATCTTATATTGAACAGATGGTTTCGTATGTAAATGGGAATATAGAGGAAGTTGTAGCATCTTAGAGGTTTGATCGTCATTTGTGGCTCTACGTAGAAATCGTGCACGAAAAAAGACCTTTTTGGTAATAATTTATTTATGTACCTAAAAATCATAGCTATACAGATTTTTCTGAAATGTAAGTTTTTTGCGGTTGTTGACGATCTGCTTACCCTGCAAGGAATGTGGGCGTGACATATGTTTGTGTGCTAAAAGTCAGCAAATAAGCTATTAAGAGTTAGGTATTGTCATATGCAATAACTCGATCATTGCCATAATGCTACGACGTAGCACGTTGCTACGAGAAAAATATTTAATCTTTGTAACCCTAGGTGCTTTGTACTCTTTGATGTTCAGTCACGAATAACAGAAACTTTATAACTGTAGTTTAAGGCTCTATATTATGAGTAACAGATCGTACGACTTGTATTTAAGGCATCATCAACCCCGGTACAGCATGTGTACCAGTAATTTTGGACCTTACTCACTTAAAGTTCATAACCTATCCTACATATATATTCAGCTTATCTACATACACACACATATCACGCCGTTGCCTTCTGAGTCTTTTGATAAAATAATAATTTGAGTAATGTTGATAAACGTTAAATACATGTTGATAATGATGATTAATTTGAATGATAAGAATAAATAATTTATTCTTATTATGTATTGTGTAGCTAATGTATTGTTTATTGACAACTTTACGTATGATTTTATTTCGTTTTTGGTTGGCCGGTAGAGAATGCCGCGTGGCCCTTTGTACTTTCTGTGCAACAAAGTTTCATAAATAATTTCAAACGTACGGAACCTTAAAACCTCTGCCGCCTAGAATTGTCATTTAGTTCCCGAGATTGCGCCGAGATGATTTGATACGTCAACATCAGATAACATTTCGTCTCGTGTTAGTCATCATTACGAGTGTTTCGTTGTTTTGTTGTACTTTTAGGACATTGACTCCATTACAATCGTGATGTAGGCAGGTTACTACTTACTGCTGTCTATTTCATATCTAGAATACCGAATTGCCGTGTTATGCCGGCTTAGAATTTGCCGTGTAATGCCGGTTTAGAATAGCGTCGCCCCATTTCTTTCCCGTGGGAGTCGTAAGGGATGACTAAGGGACTCGAGGGTGTGTATTGCAATTTAAGGCGATGGGCTGACAACCTTTCACTATGGAAATACAACATTTTTCGAATAACCCTCAAATATTTGTCAGACGTGGCGTAAAGGTCTGTTTTTTGAAGATTGAAATTGAATTGAAGTCAAAGAAGGTTCCTTAAGATGTCTATTTCCAGCAGTGGACATCTCACAATCACGGCTGTTTATACAGACTTGAAGCCAGTCGGCCTAAAGTCAAGTCAAAGAAGGTTCCTTAAGATGTCTATGTCCATGACCATATTTATGACAATGGATAAAATTGTGCGTGTCCTTTTTCACATAACTACAACATTGAGGTATTTTCTATTCGCAGTAGCTGACTTATTGACCACTTCCAGAGCAAATAGTACTTTTACGTACTGACAGAACTATGGCTACGTTAGTACTATTATATATTCTGTGCTATGGCACTCATATTGTAAGTAAGACAACACAACCAAATGAGGCCTGGGTCACACTTTGCAATCGTAACTCATCGAATCTTATCACGTAGAGTCAAACATGGACACTGGACACTACTTACACAATCCGCCTTGACTTGTAGGTACGTTGTAAGTTTACGGCACGCTAATAGCAGTAATGGCACTTAGCTTGATAGGTTTTTCGAAAGAGGATCATTTTTATTAAAAGCTTTTATTTAACTTGACTTGTATGTATGTTAACAAATCTTGCAAGTTTAATTTGACCCACTTCTCGGTATCCGATTGAGTTGAAATTTTGCATGTTGGTCCAGAACCGATGACAATGCATGTTAATCATAAATTTGACCTGATGCTGCTGCCAGGATCGGCTCCGTACGAGAGATCTCCTCAGCGGTTTATAGCTGGGACACAAAATTTTGTATACGTATTTGTTTATGATAGGGAGTTGGTAGGCCGACCATGAATTAGACGCTACATTCAGGGTTGTCTTCGAACTATGGAACTCCTCAATATTCAACTGCTGGGACTTGCAATTTTGTATACGAATTCGTTTATTATAGGCAGTTGGCAGGCCCACCATGAATTAGACGCTACATCCAGGGTTGTCTTCGAACTATGGAAGTCCTCAATATTCAACTGCTGGGACTTGCAATTTTGTATACGAATTCGTTTATTATAGGCAGTTGGTAGGCCGACCATGAATTAGACGCTACATCCAGGGTTGTCTTCGAACTATGGAACTCCTCAATATTCAACTGCTGGGACTTGCAATTTTGTATTCGAATTCGTTTATTATAGGCAGTTGGTATGCCCACCATGAATTAGACGCTACATCCAGGGTTGTTTCCGAACTATGGAACTCCTCAATATTCAACTGCTGGGACTTGCAATTTTGTATACGAATTCGTTAATAGAAGGCCTCCTGATAGAAGAATTAGACTGTTCGAAATTAACTGGGACTCGGCCATGTAATAATGACGCCATCAATGAAATGAAAAGACTAAGACATATTACAAGCTAATTCTTCTATAAGGGATGCCGGAGGAGTAGGTACCAACCTACTTCTATAGAATATAAAAGAGATAATTATACTTTATCCTAATGTTAGTTTTCCCCGTGCCTTAAGTTTTTCTATTGAAGGTCTCTCCTTTTTATAGAAAGACTTTCGTATTGATCAATAACTATCGATTGAAACTTAAAAAATATAAAATAAAATTATGTAAAAAAAACTTTTAAAACAAGCTTTTATTAATGAAAATATAATAAAAGCTTGCCGCGAAACTTTCAATTTGTGATTGAAATTTTGTAATAAGGTACGCTACGCACCTAACTGTAATTAGGTAGTTTCTTCTAGGCATCGCGACAAGCTTTTATTATATTTTCATTTCTGTAAAGTCATAAATGAATGTGGTTAATGTCATTCAAAATTTTATTTTCATCTTTTCAGAGCACTTAAATAAAAGCTTGTTTTAAAAGTTTTTTTTACATAATTTTATTATAGGTTGTGTTTAAAGATTTAGGTGAGTATTATATGCACAGAATAACCAATGGGTATGTAAGTAGCCGTGTGATGCCTGCTTAGAATTGCATCACCCCATTTCTTTCCCGTGTGGGTGTCATAAAAGGTGACGAAGGGTGTTTATTGCAATTTTAGGCGATGTCCTGACAACCTGTCACTAAAGAATATATTTTCCAATGACTTTCGAATGTTTGTCAGAAGTGAACTAAATGTCCGTTTTTTGCGGCCGTTTATGGTCTGCTTATCCCGCAAGGGATAAAGCCGTGATATACGTATGTATGTAAGTAGCATATCTATAAGTTCCTATCAATGCAATTACTTTTATGGTGAGTTCTGCTTGTGAAACTGAACAACTTTTCCCAATAAACATAGGTGTAAATATGAAAAAAAGAATGAAACCATACAAAATATTCATAAAATGTGTCACAATGTGTTTGTGTCGGAGGTCCATGTTTTTGCATTGAATTTATTTATGTAATAGTTTAATTTCGTATTGATCAAAATCCGCTAGGTACCTAAAAAAAAGTAAATGCAAGGGGTTTTGAAACTCCGACGCCTGGGTTTATCGGGTCATTCATCGATTCAGTGAGCCACTGCATAGCAAGAAGAGGTTTTTTATGCTACCCGTTCTGTGTCTCACTGTTGGGTAAAGGCCTTCCCTATTTTCTTCCTTAGTCTCCGCTTTCCAACTGCCAGTGACTATTTAGGTAATGAGACTAAGTTGTCTCGCCATCTTTTTCGAGACTGGCTTCTTCATCGGCGACTATCCTGAGGCACCCTCGGGTGTCGAGTTTCATGTGACAATTTTTTTTAATACATTTTTAATACTTACTTAGGGTAAATGTTTGTTTTTTTAAGGCCGTTTTCACTCTACCTACAAGGCAAATAGGAGTGATGTATGTATGTAATACTTACCATGATCCAATCTACAAAATAAAAAGTGGTCGTTTTATGTAAACAATTTATTTATAAAAATATCTCTCGTTAAACTATAAAGTAGGTATAAAAATATTTTTGACCACTGGCCAAATTTTACTGGCTCCATAAACAAATTTTCATACAAAACACAAAATTATAAATATAAGTACCTAAGGTCGAGTTATGGGTCAGTTACCAGGCACCGGCACCAAAAAAGGTAAATTTTGCTAAAAACTGTCCTTATTTCTCAATTTTCAAGTTCTTTATTTTAATGCCTTAGGCAGAGGCACTAGGCTGATATTTTGTCAATCCACAACATTTCATTTTACTTTAGATACAAAAGATATATATCGTTTAGAGTGTTTGGGATGCTTATTAAGATAAACATATTTTCATAATTTTTAATGCAATCGTTTCTGAAATATTTTGAAAAGTTGTAAAAGCTTCCAAAGTTAGGATTACCATGAAAAAATCCTTTGCTTATAGTAGAAAAAAAAAACAGTGGAGACAACTTCATTCATTCGTCTGTCAATGTCAATCAGTTTTTTTTAAAAATAAATGTAGGCAAACGAATTTTGTTTTCAGCAGCCTAGTTGTTGGAACTAAACTATCACTTTTTAAAATTTAAAATCTCTGATAATGAAACAAAATAAAATAAAAAGAACTTGCCCTTTATTTAATGAAGCGATAAACTATCTATTAAAAATATAATTGAGTCTTGTTAGAAATTTGAAATGTTGTGGATTCAAAGGTCCTGCTTCGAGAGCGCTACGTCGACTCTACCAAAGTAGGTACTTAAGTAAACTTTTCTTAGCATCTGAGTATTTATTCCAATAATATCTGTAACTTGCTCTGTGTAAACAAACTATTGTACTAAGTATTCAAAATTAAAATAATGTACTCTCTATTAACCATTACATTGAGTCAGTTGATGATAAACTTATTTAAATCTCTACAAACGAATAACAAATCACAGAATGCATATGTGAGATGCGTTTGAATGGGAATAAACGAAATAAAATTTGCTTAAATTCAAAACTTTATCTAAAAATATAAAATCTATCTAAAATATTATGTATTTACTCTTTATAAACATAAAACTCTGTCTTCCGAGATCACACCATAGCTTCCATTATTTTCATATCACATTTTCAGTGCCTGAAAAAAGAAAAAGAGATTTTATAACTTTAGTTAACTTTACAAAGTCAGTCACACTCACCAGCTAAGTCTTTTTTCGGAACCTCTACCATGTAAATTTCTCAAAGCGCCACCTACACGCATTCTATAAAACTAATAAGTACTCTGAAACTATAGTGATCCAAGCTGACTACATAGTTCATAAGAGCGCTCACAGATGTCAATTTACAGCGCCATCTCGTAGTGCAACCTCGTACTAGTAAGTAAGAAGTTTCTCTGACCTGCCGCTAGATGTAGCTAGTGCGTCCGTCGCGCCTCGCGCTCCGGCTTCTCGACGCGCTTGTAGCCGAGGTCATTGATCGCTGCCACGCTCCCGAAGAGGACTTTCGCCGTCACTTGCTGCGGACAATACGTTTGCATCAGCGGTTTACGGGTAACGTGTGGGTAATGGACGTTATTTATTGATAGGCTGGGAAATTTGTTTTTGTTCAGCGGGAAAATTGAGTGTTTAGAGATGATTTTCTCTATAGATTCCCTTCTCTTACCAGCACGGACGGGCCACCTAATTTGTTACTTAGTTATCATGTTTGAAAGCTGCCAGCTTTAATTAAGCGCCCATTGTTGGAAAATATCAGGCAGGGGCTGTTTTTCTCAATTACTTATTAATATTTATCTTATGCTATAAATGAGCGTATGGAAATTCTATGTTCAGCCAATTTTCACAAATGGGGCAAACATACAATTAGCATACAAGGAGGATTTTTATCGTATTATTTCTTACTAGCTGGTGCCCGGCGTCTTTGTACGCGCGGCGTGAATTCGATATTACAATTTCTCGTGGGATTGATAGATTTTCCTGCGATAAAAAGTAGCCTATGTCCTTTCTTAGGTTCTTGCCTATGCTTATGCCAAATTGTATCAAAATCGGTTCTCTAGTTTAGGCGTAAAAACGTAACAGACACTTTCGAATTTATAATATAGTATTATATACGTGTTTTCAATTTCTCTCGCGTAGGAGGAAAAGAACAATTTTGTAACATAAAATTAAATATAGATCGCTTTTATCCACAAAATAAGAATAACTTTCACCCAAAACTTCGACAGGGAAGTTAGGAAATTTTGGCTTCCGGAACAATATAAACTTTGCTTACGTTTTGAACAGGGTTTTGAAACACTTTATTTTACACCTACTGAGTTTGCAAGAAATATAAGGCTCTACCTATTCCATTAACCACCCTTATATTTTAAATTATTTATGTATATTCACACTACATGACAATTTACTTAAAATATCTTGGCACCAATCTTGAAACCATATTCAGACCTTTTTTGATTTTTACACACCTATATTCCTTGCAGGGTAGGCAGAACGTAAACAGTCGTAGCCGTAAAACGGACTCACGCCAAGTCTGACAAACATTTAAGGGTCATTTAGAAAATCATGTAACGCCCGTTAGTCGATCCCATTTTAGGATTTTTCGTTTATTTAAACTTTAGTAGTACCCTATTTGATTTTCTTTGCTTGTAAGTGAACATTGTATTTTAGTACTCAAACATTCGTGGAATAAAAAAACCCGCGCAATGTGTCGTACTATTAAAATTCCGCGTCTGAACGGTGTCGTGTGATGCCGGCTTAGAATAGCATCACCCTATATCTTTCCCGTGGGAGTCGTAAGAGGCGACTAAGGGACTCGAGGGTGTGTATTGCAATTTAAGGCGATGGGCTGACAACCTGTCACAATAGCGATACACAACATTCCGAATAACCCTCAAACATTTGTCAGACGTGGTGTAAATGGCCGTTTTTTGCGGCTGTTTACGCTCTGCCTACCCCGCAAGGGATTGTAGGCGTGATATGTGTATGTATGTGTATGTATGAACGGTGTGTTGCAATACCTGCCTAATAGCTTGGTATATACCCTTCCTCTTCTGAGAAAGGAACATACTCCGCGGACTTCCTCATTTTCTAAAACATGAGCAAACAAGAGGAACACACCCTCGCAATTTCCCAGTTATTTAGGAAACCTCCTAACAATGCTTCCCTTGTACCATGATACACGTTTCGTATAATTAATACTAGGTACTTAACTTACTTTACTTACTTTATCTTGTAAAAGCCGTTTGCCGTGTGATGCCGGCCTAGAATAGCATCACCCCATTTCTTACTCATGGGTGTCGTAAGAGGCGACTAAGGGACTCGAGGGCGTGTATTGCAATTTTAGGCGATGGGCTGACAACCTGTCACTATAGTGATACACAGCTATCTGATTGACCCTCAAACTTTTGTCAGTCGTGGTGTTAATATCCGTTTTACGGCCGTTAACGCTCTGCCTACCCCGTAAGGGATAAAGGCGTGATTTATGTATGTATGTATGTATGTATCTTGTAAAAGAAAACTTTAAAAATATTTAAATTGTTCTTAGTATTGTCACGAAAAATATGACTATGGGTAAAGTTTTACTAGTAACCGATACCGAAAACTCAGACGGCCTTGTGTGGTGACAAGGACAGCGACTTTCCCTAAGGACCAAATATGAAAAAGTAAATTAGGACCTGTCGTACAAAAAGTAACAGACAACCAAGTCAATAACTATGGCAGGTCCATATTTTTTTGTAGAAGTCGACCTATGTTTCTTGGGGAAGTTGTTGTACGTACCGACAGGCCGTCCTCAGTTTTCGGTCAGTAGTAAAATTTCACCCTATCGACTGCCAAAATGTATAAGTAGTTAACTAAAAAAGGAAAACATTATTAAAACTTTAAGAGTCACTTGAAGGTATGTACGTGTCTTCCTTCATTTCGCAGTCAAATTTTGTATGCTTTGTAAGAAATCACGACTCTGTTACTTACGGACCAGACAGAGCCTTCTTCTAGGGATGTATTTCAACAGACTTCTCAAATGCATGCCTTTCTCAAATTTTTTATTGTTATTTACACCAAAAGTTCTGTTTGTCCATGTGGAAAACAATGAACAAAAAGCTTTCGTTATCGGAGTTCATGAATAATCCTGAAAGGATTTGTACAAAGCCGGTATCAATATGAACATGGAGGTTTTTTATTTCTGGGTAACTAGATACGTAGTTATTTTAATTTAGTTCGCTTCCATTCTGGCAATTTATTTTACTCTACGTAACTATTCAGGTTATTGTTTTGTTTGGAATCTTTTATTGTACTGACTGTCAATTTTTATTTTGATCTTTTAGACAAACACATATCAGGCCTTCATATCTTACAGTGTAGGCAGGGCGTAAACGGTCGCTATCACCACGTCGGACATATATTTTAGGGCCGTGTCAGCAAAATCGCGTGGATAGTGAAGGGTTGTCAGCCTGTCGCCTAAAATTGTAATACATACGAAACCCTCTATTGGTAAATTAACTCTGGTATCACTGATAATTATGACAGCCGATTACTATTATCTATTACTAGATCAACTGACACACGCAAGTGATCCATCAATCAGTCCATCTTCAAATATCCAACAAATATTACAATAAAACATAGGCAGTATAAGTATCAAAACTATACTCCATACAAGTATTTATTTCTCACAAACTCTTGTCAGATCATCCAAGAGGCGAGAGGCAAAGGCCATCTCATCACATTTCGCCATTTTACTATGAACTTTGATGGGTTAGCATTTACATGCTTGGGAATTTGTACAACGTTTTGTTTGATGCACGTTTAGAATTTTATTTATAAAGATACTTTGATATTGCTGAATTGTCGACTTTCGTACAAGTTTTGCGTAAATCCGGATTGTTACCACATGACTTTAAATATTGTTATATGTAATAACTTTTTTGTGCCAAATAAGAAATAGTTGCAAAATTAGGTGCGGATCATTTCAAACCTCTAAAGTGACATTAAAAGGGGTCTATTTCATTTAAGACGTGTATACGGAGTGTGAGGGACAACCATCCAAATAATCATATAATCATGAAACTGATCAATTTTACCCTAAGAACATATGTCAGAAAACGAATAAAAAACGACCTCCGATACAAAATCATGATCAGCTGACTGCTTTTACTATGGATGGACAGTAATCTTTTATTGACGTTCCCCGAAATATATTCCTATGGGAAAGTTGTTCAGTTTCATGATCATAAGGCATATGTATGTAAGACAACCTATCAGTATTCGGAGGGCTGTCCCTTGTACCATGTTTAATCGTTCCAATTCCATTACACAATAACAAAACTCCAAAAAACCAACTTGCTATGTCGTCAACACAACTTACATTATGTGGAACACAGTGTCGATTAACGTCCCGAAGAACTCTGGAACTCTGGTACCGTGCTTCGGAGGGCACGTTAAGCCGTCGGTCCCGGATGCTGTCTATGATTACTTAGACGGCGGTCGTTACACAACCATGTCAGAGGCCTACTAGTGGTAGAAGGCGGTTGAAAATCTCTGACACCAGGGTTCATCGGGCCGTTGGACGACTTGGTGTCCCACACGAAAAGAGAGAAGACAACAACCGCCACCTATCTAAGTAATCATAATAGCCTCCGTGATTGACGGTTTAACGCGGAACCAAAATCAAGTGGTTTAACTCGCCCTAATCAAACTGGTAATAATATCAAGTGATAAACTATCCCACCGAGAATCGAACCAGGAACACCGGATCGCGAGGCCAACGCTCAGACCACTACACCATGGAGGCAGTAACATGCGCAAGCGCGTATCGAAGAGCCAAATTAACGAGCCCAGTTACGGCGGCCATTATCATTTATGGCATTGGAGAAAGGGCTTTTAAGGGGAAGGTTTAGGGCACAACGTGTTACTGCTGTTGCGTGCGGGATTTTAAGGGTTTTAGTAATGGTGTCATATAAGTAGATAGAGGCACAGGGATCTGTATTTTTACGATTTAGGCAGACAATAAGTTATCGGCTTATAAACACATTTTACTATGAAAGTAAAGGTATGTTTCACAATCTTTTAGGGTAGATTTATAGAAGCATTTTCATAGTTTCGGTTATAACATGCCTAAACTAGCGACGGAGCGGAGTGAAAACGAAAGATCAGGAAAGCGAATCCCGTCGTGGGACACAGGCTTGAAGAGGAAGAACGTACCATACAGAAAGTATTGAATCAAATCAACTCGAAATGGCGATATTTTTCCCAAAGTCACAGGCGTCACAGCCTTCTCTTTAACCGTGCGACATCTCGGCCCGTCGTGGCTCTACATTCGGCAATTATAACACCGAAACGCGGGCAAACCCACGCAATTGCGGTTAATTGCGAGCCCAACGTGATTTTTACTAAAGGAAAAACACTGCGGAACAAGTTTTGGAAGAATGCGAGCAGCTGGGCGACGATTTTTGACAACCAATGATCAGTTAAAAATACATACATACATACACATATCACGCCTATAATCCCTTGCGGGGTAGGCAGAGCATAAACGGCGGCCGCAAAAACGGACACTTACGCCACGTCAGACAATTTTTGAGGGTCAGACAAAATTGCAATAAGTACACACCCTCGAGTTCCTTAGTCGCCTCTTACGAATCCCACGGGTAAGAAATGGGGTGACGCTATTCTAAGCCGGCGTCACACTTACTGATCACACTCACTAACTGGTCAGTTATAAAAGTCTTATTTAAAGCTTGTAGGTACCACAGTTTGTACTTTAAAGTAATCGCAGAGTTTCTTATTGCCATGTTCATGGAAACTTGGTGAATCCTTCAGATTGAGAAACTTGTGAATGCTATACTAAATCCTAGCAAGGCTTGATCAACCAGTACTCACTGTATGGGGTGTAAAGGACAGCCCTCCGAATACTGCAGACCATGAAGTTGGCCAGAGACGAGGTTCAATGTCGTGGTTTGTTGTTGAAGAGATTTTCGACTATTAGGAAAGAAAACTTCTACAACAATACGTGCGTTTGTGGCCTTCTTACAGCTAAGCAATCTTGCCCTAACTAAACCTTACCTATCAGGAAAAAAAATTAAACCCGTCTTCCCGTACAAAATCACGATAAGCTGGCTGCTTTTGTACCTCTATATACAAACAAGTAAAAAAAACTGACGTTTCCTGATATTTATTCTAAGGGATAAAATAGGCTTCATATAGGCCTCAAGTCTGCTAAATAAAAATCGTTTCAGTTGTGTGTCAATGGCATGTCATTAGGACAGTTTTGTTTATTTCTTAGTCTGCTAACAGTTTGAAGTATAGAAAATCACAGGGGCGTTAAAATGCCAATTGACTTCCGAAGGCATTACAATTACTAAAAAATAAGAGAATCGGGGCCCTAGTCGTTGGACTGTTCAGTGACACGAAAAAACAGAAACATTATTTTTAGGTGACAGTGGTCAATCATAAATCAGCGACTTTCAAAAATGAAACACCTTACATCCGTGATAGGTGTAGTACAACCAAATCTAGAGCAGTTTTTCAGGTGAATGAGTTGCCTTCCATGGCCATCGCATTTAAATGGACAACAGGTTTTTGTTCCACTTAATCCCATTGCCTTAGACCTTTTTTAAAATGAAGTATTTTTCAGTGCGGTGTGGCGTTACACTGATAAATTGGAATATCAGCACCCGATTTTAAACTGTGGGTGTCGTAAAATTAAGAAAATGGAAATTGAAATTAACTTGATTCAATGTAGGATAGTATTATCACTTAATGACGTCATGATCAGTCATTGTAAAAAACATTGCGTAACACATTTTCTACTTTTTAAATAACAATTTTGTATTGTTCTAATAGAAAATCGGCTCGTGGAGGAAAACAATAAAAGTAAAGGCACTGCCTCGGGGCACACTTAAGTATCATCAAGTATCAAGAATAAAAAGGAATGCTACAAAGATAACTATTATAATACGCCTATTATAAAAATTGAATTTTACGGCCATTAGCGCTCTGCCTAGTACTATTAATTATACTGTGGCTCTGCATACCTCACAAGGGATAAAGGCGTGATATGTATGTGTATAGACATCTCGTTTGGTCTCTAGCCCAGCTGATGCGTCATCTTTGAAACTGTATCTCTAGATCTTTCAAAATACATTTAAACTTGCCAATCCTCATCATATTTCTTTAAATAGGATACAACACTAGTTACGACACCCGGCGTCGGTCAACTGATCAGCTGGTTTCGTCGTACCGGAGTCACGCTTCAACGCATTCCCGGTGTAAACAAACTACGCCTTACGGCTATTTGTGATCACGTGTTCTGCCACTAGCAATGCTTTTTGAATGGAGTGAAGTCGGTTTTCACAAAGATACCCAAATAGGCAGAAACGACTCCAGAACATGCTAGAGCCAAGATAATTCTACCTTTACGTGAAGAGTGTGCGAAAAGTCATGCCGCTCCCGTATCGGCTACTACAGGGTGTACGGGACAGCCCTCGGAATACTCATAGGGTGCATTCAGACCATGAAACTGAACAACTTCAGTTCCATGGCCAAATGTAAAAAAAAATGGCTTCCCATAGTAAATGCAGTCGCCTGATTGTGATTTTGTATGGGAGGTCGTTTATTTTGTCGTTTCCTGACGTATTTTTTTAGGGGAAAGTTGTTCAGTTTCATGGTCTGCATCTATCAGTATTCGGAGGGCTGTCCCTTCCGTATAGTCACGAAAAGTTTTGCCTCAGAAACTGATTATATCTTCTGACACAGACGTATGTGGCCAATGATGATGATGATGACCAAATGATATAGGCTGTTACAGGGTAGTTTCCAGTTGCCGTGTGATGCCAGCTTAGAATAGCATCACCCCATTTCTTTCCTATGCGCGCCATAGAAGCTGACTAGAAGCGCGAGAGTTAAAATTTTCGGTGATGGGCAAATAACTTGTCTCACATATTTGTCAGACGTTGCGGAAATAACCGTTTTTAAGGCCGTTTACGCTCTGCCAAACCCGCAAAGGATAAACTCCACCCTCACTCCGTAGCCCACATTATACAGAGTGTTATTTACCTGGTAGTTCCCCGTTGCAGTGACATTGGGGGGACTGTACCCCCTCGCCCTGTAGCTCACATTATACAGGGTGTTATTTACCTGGTAGTTCCCCGTTACAGTGACATTAGGGGGACTGTACCCCCTCGCCCTGTAGCTCACATTATACAGGGTGTTATTTACCTGGTAGTTCCCCGTTGCAGTGACATTAGGGGGACTGTACCCCCTCGCCCTGTAGCTCACATTATACAGGGTGTTATTTACCTGGTAGTTCCCCGTTGCAGTGACATTAGGGGGACTGTACCCCCTCGCCCTGTAGCTCACATTATACAGGGTGTTATTTACCTGGTAGTTCTCCGTTGCTGTGACATTGGGAGGGCTGTACCCCCGCCCCGTAGCCTACATTATACAGGGTGTTATTTACCTGGTAGTTCCCCGTTGCAGTGACATTGGGGGGGCTGTACCCCCTCGCCCCGTAGGCCGCATTATACAGGGTGTTATTTACCTGGTAGTTCCCCGTTGCAGTGACATTGGGAGGGCTGTACCCCCGCCCCGTAGCCTACATTATACAGGGTGTTATTTACCTGGTAGTTCCCTGAAGCTGTGACATTGGGAGGGCTGTACCCCCGCCCCGTAGCCTACATTATACAGGGTGTTATTTACCTGGTAGTTGCCCGTTGCAGTGACATTGGGGGGGCTGTACCCCCTCGCCCCGTAGCCTACATTATACAGGGTGTTATTTACCTGGTAGTTCCCCGTTGCAGTGACATTGGGGGGGCTGTACCCCCTCGACCCGTAGCTCACATTATACAGGGTGTTATTTACCTGGTAGTTCCCCGTTGCAGTGACATTGGGGGGGCTGTACCCCCTCGCCCCGTAGCCCACATTATACAGGGTGTTATTTACCTGGTAGTTCCCCGTTGCAGTGACATTGGGGGGGCTATACCCCCTCGCCCCGTAGCCTACATTATACAGGGTGTTATTTACCTGGTAGTTCCCCGTTGCAGTGACATTGGGGGGGCTATACCCCCTCGCCCCGTAGCCTACATTATACAGGGTGTTATTTACCTGGTAGTTCCCCGTTGCAGTGACATTGGGGGGGCTGTACCCCCTCGCCCCGTAGCCCACATTATACAGGGTGTTATTTACCTGGTAGTTCCCCGTTGCAGTGACATTGGGGGGGCTGTACCCCCTCGCCCTGTAGACTACATTATACAGGGTGTTATTCACCTGGTAGTTCCCCGTTGCAGTGACATTGGGGGGGCTGTACCCCCTCGCCCCGTACGCCGGCGCGCCCCCCGCGTGATACAGGGTGTTATTGTTGGCGTCGCGCACCGTCGCCGCTGTGAACGTCGCTTTGCAGTTCTGGGACATCCTGTGTGTGGGGCTTGACGCTGGAATTAGGACAAATGAACATGGTTAATAGAAAAAAAAACTACTGAAGTAGGTAATTCTTTTACCATAGGAAAGCGCCTACTGGCCAGTGGCGCCGTCACCTATTTTCAGCTAGAAAAATGCAAAATAATACGAAAATACTAAGACACATAATGTTTTATTACAATACGATAAGTTTTTTGACTTTTTAACTGTCTAAAAATAATCTTGTAAATTTCTACTAATAAATAAATGTTCTGAATTTGTTTATTTCAAGGTACATTATCTACACTAATATTATAAAGAGGAAAGATTTGATTGTTTGTTTGTTTGTTTGTTTGCATCGAATAGGCTCCGAAACTACTGGCCCGATTTTAAAAATTCTTTCACCATTAGAATCTTACATTATTCCTGATGAACATAGGCTATATTTTTTACGAGAAAAAAATAGGGATCCGCGTAAAAATTTCGATAATGTAACCCAACGTGTGAAAAATTTACCAAAAAAATATCTCATATCGCGTACGTTGTGGAAATTATTGACAATAGAGCAAAGTGATGTACTACAGTTAAATAGAGGACATCAATATCTATAATAATGTCCGCGATACCATATGTCTAACTATTACAGTTATGCCACAATAACTACTTTTTCATTTAAAAATGTACCAACTACGCCACATTATTCGTACCAGTGTAATGATTACATTTAATCATTACTGTATTAAAGGATGTCAGGGATAGCCCTCAGAATACTAATAGGGTACATGCAGACCATGTACCCATGTAACTTTCCCCTAGGAACATATTTCAGGAAACGTAAAAAAACTGACTTCCCATAGTGAATGCAGTCAGCTGATTGGAATTTTGTATGGAAGGTAATTTTTTTGGCGTTTCCTGACATATGTTTCAAGGGGAAAGTTGTCCAGTTTTATGTTTTATGCACCCTATCAGTATTCGAAGGGCTGTCCCTTACTCGGTATAAAAAGACGACAAAAAAAATTAAATAATGCATTAAAAAAATCTACACTAAAATAATACATATACATACACATATCACGCCTATTATCCCTTGCGGGGTAGCCAGAGCGTACGCGCCGGAAAAACAGAAATTTACGCCACGTCTGACATATGTTTGAGGGTCATTCGGAAAATTGTGTATCGCCATAGTGACAGGTTGTCAGCCCATCGCCTAAAATTGCAATACACACCCTCAAGTCCCTTAGTTGCCTCCTACGACAAAGAAAACGACGAAAGAAATTGGGTGATGCTATTCTAAGCCGGCATCACACTAAAATAATAATTATATACATACATACACATATCTCGCCTATAATCCCTTGCGGGGTAGGCAGAGCGTAAACGGCCGCATAGAACGGACATTTACGCCACGTCTGACAAACATTTGAGGGTCATCCGAAAAATTGTGTATCACCATAGTGACAGGTTGTCATCCCATCGCCTTTAATTGAAATACACACCCTCGAGTCCCTTAGACGCTTCTTACGACTCACACGGGCAAGAAATGGGGTGATGCTATTCAAGCCGGCATCACACGGCACATAATTATATAATCTACACTAATATTAGAAACAGGATTTTATTTATTGTTTGTTTGAATTGAATAGGCTCCGAAACTACTGGACCGATTTAAAAAATTCTTTTACCGTTAATTGAAATTGAAACAATAGAAAAAGGCATAATAGAAACAATTCCCAACACCGCTTATCCATGCGATTTGTAACATGGAATGTCCGTACTATGAGGACAGGGCTCCCTGACACCTGTGTAGGCTCTTCTACACTTCTACTGACGCACAAGATCTGCGTAAAATTGCCATTATCGACGCCGAACTCAACAGGCTGAACATCGCTGTTTGTGCCTTACAAGAGACCAGACTCCCTGACGAGGGTTCCTTGCGTGAGACACATTACACATTCTTTTGGAAAAGAAAGGACAGCAGCGCTGTGTGTGACAATGTTGTAGGCTTGGCTATCCGCAACGATCTCTTAACATCAATAGAGGCTCCTTGCGGCATATCGGAACACATTATGTTGGTGCGGTTAAATACGAATCATGGATACGTAACACTTATTTCTGTTTACGCACCAACATTATCCTCAACGGATGAAGCCAAAACACAGTTTTATGACCAGCTCGACCAGTCTCTACGCGGGTTAAGACCATCTGACCGCTTATACAATCTGGGCGATTTTAACACAAGGGTTGGACAGGACAACGTAGCTTGGCCTGATTGTATAGGTACCCACGGTATAAGGGAAGTTAAACGAAAACGGCCAACGTTTATTAGAGCTATGCTCTAAACACCTACTGTGTGTTACCAATACCTACTTCAAAGGCAAATCATCTCGCAAAGTATCCTGGAAACACCCTCGTTCTGGTCACTGGCATCAACTGGACCTTATCCTAACCAAAAAGAAAAATCTCCGCGAGACCCTACACACGCGTACATTTCATAGCGCTGATTGTGACACAGATCACTCCTTGGTGGCATCGCAAGTTGCTATAACTCACAAAAAGATCCACTCGTCCAAACTGCCCGGAAGGAAGAAGATCGATCTTCCCAAAACCAGGGATGATGAGTTTGTCCGAAAGTTTGAAGAGTTGGTACGCGATGAAACTGCCACCTGGGACGTAGACGCTCCTATAGAGGAAGACTGGGGCAAAGTAAAAAAGTTTCTAACAGATGTGGCTGGTACGGCTTTCGGCCACCAGAAAGTCAAAAACCAGGACTGGTTCGCTGAAAATCTCGAACACATAACACCCCTGCTCGAGTCCAAACGGCAAGCTGCGCTTACTCATCGCCTTAACCCTTCCGAAAAGTCGCGTGTCGATTTAGCGAATGCAAAAGCTGTATTACAACGCACATCACGGTACTTTGCTAATGCATACTGGACCGAGCATTGCCAAAGTATTCAATCGTGCGCTGATGTCGGAAATTTTGGTGGTGTGTATCCTGGCAGTAAAAAGGCCCTTGGTCCTTTGCCTAAAAAAACAGCCCCCCTTAAAGAAGTGGATGGCACTGTTATTACAGATGCCCAACGCCAACTCGAACGATGGGTAGAACATTATATCGGTCCCTATTCGGAACCAGTTAATATAATGCCGGAAGCTGCAGACTGCATGCCAAAACTAGCTACCTGGGCCGAGTTAGATGACCTTCCTACCATAAGGGAATACCACAAGGCTGTTAAGCAGCTTAAGACCGGAAAGTCTCCTGGAAATGATGGTACCCATGCCGAAATCATCAGGCTCAAGTGCATATTACCCATCCTGCACAATCTGTTGTGTAAATGTTGGGCAGCGGGATATATACCACAAGATATGCGCGATGCTAACATCGATACCCTATACAAAGGCAAAGGTGACCGCGGTGACTGTAACTGTTATCGTGGTATATCCCTTTTAAGTATAGTAGGTAAATTATTTGCTCGGTTAGGCTTATTAAGACTCCAGAAACTAGCTGATCGTGTATATCCCGAATCGCAATGTGGATTCCGCGCCCAGCGTTCCACAACAGATATATAGATAAGGTGATAGCCGTGGTCGTATGCCACCTACTCTAATACTTAGTAGGTGATATCATAAACTTGCACAACATAATTAGGTAAGGCAAACTGGCATACGTCCACGGCTATCACCTATAAACCAAAATAATTTTTTATTTAATATACATTTAAATATATAATTATATGTCATATCTTCGTATAAATTTCGTGGACTATAGATATTAAATTGTTTGTAGTTAATATTCCAGATTTCTTGTTTCTTACTTTTTAGAGCGCGATATCTCAGTAGTCGGGTGTTAGTTTTTGAACTGGTTTTTATTTCACTTCAAAAGCACACTAAAAACCTGTCACATCACCTCAACTTCACACTTCAATTTTAACAAAACACCTTTACCATAAAAAAACAAAAAAATATGATAAAAAAAAGAATACCGCAAGGCTGTCGAGCACGTCAGGTCTTTGCGAAGGTAATTAAAAAAAAGCTGGCTGTCCGAAACTGTAGCAGCGGTACAGTTGGTAACAGTAAAAGTAACACGAGATGCTCAATTAAAGATGTGGTGTAAGTGATGAGTGCAGCGGACATCAGGGCCTGGATTCGCTAATTTTTTTACCCTTGCAATGCCAGCGACACTCAACTGTCTTTTTATTGCCACTATGATTTTCTATACTTCAAACTGTTAGCGGAATAAGAAACGGTGAAAACCATTCCAACTGACACTAAACTGAACTACAACTAAGACGCTTTTCAAACAGCAGAATACGCGCCCAGGCTTGAAGTCTGCTACATAAAATGTCTTGTCAGTTGTGTGTCAATAGTGTGTCATTTGGATGGTTTTGGTTGTTTCGTATTCGTTTGAAGCTTAGAATATCAGTGTGTCCATAGAATATTAATAGTGTCGCTAGCATTACAAAAGCAAAAAATAAGGTAATCGGGACAAAGCTTATACTTAAGATATACTGCAGGACCAGTGACACAAATATTATTATTTTGCTACTATAAGACAAATTGAAATTTTGTAATACTGTTTTGATTATTGTACTTATCAACCAATATATTTAAAATGTCTGTTGCGGAATGGTGCCGAGACAAACTTTGAAAGTTTAACGGCCCCAATTAAATTGTTTTATTGTAATGTTTCTTTAATAAATGATTAATCTATCAATCTATCTATCAGCCACATTAACTTAAAATTTTGCGATATATGAAACGGCAAAAAACATTCAACTGACACTTTAGACATTATACATCACACATACATACATAGATATATTTTAAGTTCTTAGTTTAGAAGATGATCTCATAGCTCTTTAATTACATTGTAAATATTTTCGAGATTATTGTTTAATAAAACTAAAAAGGGGCAGGGAAGAAACCAGCAACGTCACTTCAAATAACCGCTGGCGATTGCAAATTGCACCCTCGCCATCAACACTTGACATATTTCGGGCGCTCCATCAAAACGGATCACCACTCACGGTAAGCACTTTTTTACCGGACTGTACAAACATAGTTGACCATACCATGCCTACATTTATTTTGGTTTACTTGTATGAATTGATACGAAATTCGGTATGTAAAGCTTAGCTGGAAGACTTAAAATAAGAAAACCAGTTGGAGATACTTTAGCCTAAATTGAATCATTCTTATATTTAGTAAGGAAAAGTTAAAGATTATTCTTATTTATGAAAAAACTAAATAACCTTCATTTGACTTGTGTGACGTCGTACTGACCAAGAATGAAGCGAATCTATTTCATAATTTCCTTCAAGAATATTTTGACATTAGAAACTTTAAATCTTAGTACGTCAAGTCAACGTTCAGTGTGAAAGTTATGTTATCAAGTTCTGATTTAATTGATTTTTTACATAAACAGTTGTTCGGTGCAATGATTGTTCCTAAATAACAGTATATTTTAAAAATTAATTATAAATTCATGGATGATGAAATAAACCAAAAAGCCAAATCAGTTACTTAAAATAGTTCATTCTTTTAGAAAAATATAATATATTTTAACTTTACATACAGAATTTTACGCTTTGTGATGTGATTAAATTAGCAAGTCTGTAAAACGACCTCCATTCTGATTGGCATTTCCTACAGTTTAATTTCTTGTAACTATAACCCTTCCAAGTCAAACTGCTATCAAATGTAGAGCACTTGCTCGCAATCTCCATTGATCACATCATCATCATCATCACATCAGCCTATTGCAATTCACTGCTGGACGTAGGCTTCCCCCAGGATCCGCCATAAGGCACGATCTCCCGTTTTCGCCATTCAGTCGCTACCACGCGACGCTTTTCGAAGCGTAGCCTCCACTCGAGAAACCGCTTGCTCCAAGGTCCATCAGTTCTACGACAAATGTGACCAGCCCATTGCCACTTCAGTTTGTTACACTTCCAGACTATGTCCGTTACTTTGGTCTTTTTGAGGATAGTCTCATTCCTTATTCCATACTCTTCATTGATACTTTCGCTTATAATTGAGTCCGGTTAAAAATATCGAACATGCCAAATTTTTGCTTTGATAGGTTATATGTATAAAAAATAGTATAAAATAGTTTTATACTGACCAATTTGCCCCAAAAAGACTCATCACAAACATTACCCACCTTCTGAGGCAGTCGGGTAAAACCCGAATCCGTTTATAATTTTTGTGCGTGACTGTACTTACTTCCTGTGCTGGGAATGCAGTTTTTATTGTAAGCAGATTAAATACAACTTTTTCTTTTGCAATCGGATAAGATGACAGAATTGGAGCAGTTCGGGGTATTTCAAAAGTTACATGAATATTGGAACGTTCCCTGAGAACATCCGATATCGTTTATTTTTGTTTAAATAAGTAAAATTGGAATTCAATTTTTTAAATATTTTTTCTTATTTCTTATTTCAATACGTATTTTACTTATTTCAATACGTATCTATTGTACTCAATTTGCATTTTTGTACATTGCAGAAATTGAATTCAACTTTAATTTATTTCAAATTAATTTCAATTTCATTGTGTCAAACCAAACCAAATTGATACCCATAGCACAGGATATTCCTAGTTTGGGTGTCAAATGTTTTAGTGCATAAACTTTTTTTTTAAACCGCCACTTTTAACGAACTGTGCCGTCTTCTAGTCTTCTCGATTCTCTGTCGTTCTTAACGGGTTCTATCTGCGTCAATCTGTGACTTTAGAGCCATCTATTTGAAAATAGAACAGGTTTTGCCGAAAATTAACACCAATTCTTAATATAAACATATTTTCATGCTAACAGGGGCCGTATTCTGCTATTTATCAAGCGTCAGAATGTCAGATAAATGGTTTTAGCCGTTTCGTATTCCGCTAACAGTTTGAGGTATAAAAAAAACTATTAAAATAGAATGATAATTGAGTTTTGATGGCATTACAATGACAAAAAAGAAGAAGAGTGAAGAAATTCTTTCATGTGTGCAATAAATGGTTAATAATAATAAGAAAATCGAGGCCCAGTATGTTAGAATATCCTTTGCCCAAATTTTCGGCGTTGCCTGTACAAAATAATAAGATATCCGCAATTATTGATAAGCATGTAAGCACTTACCCTACAAAAGAATTCTAAAGTTTTGTAATTCAGTTCAAAGTCCACGCGAATGTGGCTTATTCTTGGGGTTCCGCTGTGAAATATTTAAACCACTATCAAGACCACTCGTGTCGTAAGTTCAGTCAGAAAAGACCACTGAACACGCTAGGGGTTGGGTTTTGTTTACGATTAATTGCTCTGTTGTTGAAATAAAGATAAGGAAATGTGGAAAAGGGGTTGAAATACTCAAAGCTCCGTAATATGTTGCTTTTAATAAAGGAAGCTTTTGATAACACCTTTAGGCGGTTCTCCCACTTGTCGTCCGCTGCTGCGAATTTATGCAAAAGGTCCGATCTTATTCCCATAACGTTAAACGACTTGACAGATGAATCCGTAACACGGCGAAAATGCACCGTAGCCGTAATTATATGGGACTTCGCAATTTATTTTAGTCGGATAGACGCATTCGTTACGGTGCGTTATGCGTGCGTGCGGTGCGACAAGTGAGAGAACCGCCATATATCTAAAGTAGCACCACCTACCGAATAGTACAAGTTTAGATAAAGAAGGTAAATATCTCAGTCATATCATGTTTAAAAATTTCTTTACCATCTCTTGTAATTTTGTCGCTATCTTTTTATTTATCGCTTAATTTTGACAAATAACGCAAATTTTTCGCCAAAGTATAATATATGTGAAATTCAGTCGCGATAGTCCGACCCTTTTCTGAACCTACTACACGGAAAGTGGCACAGCTATTTCAAGTTAAGAGAAATCACCGAAATGACACTAATATGATATGTCAAAAGAGGAATAACTCATCATCATTGGCCACAGCATCTATCTAGATGCAGGAATAATTATTATAATGCAAATAAGCACGACATTAATTTTGTTCATGAACATCCAAATCGCTACGGAACCATTCAGTCGGAATATGTTTCGCGCATGACGCAGTTTTTATTTTCAATACAGAAGCACTCGTCTCTTGAATATCGCCTTGGAGGCCTACCGGTATTCCATTTAATATGGACCAATTAAACTGGAATCTTACAACATTATACTTGCGCTCGAAACACGAAAGCTTACATTGTAATTGCAGGTTAAAACATTTAATGCGTCTGTAAAAGTATCTTTGTCGTTTGGTTCTACAAGAATTCTACAAATTTAACTTTGCCGTTGTAAAAGAAGCGTGTGTGTACGAAATGTAAAGACACACATTTTTGTGTGTGTAAATGTAAGTTTGTTTTTTAAGCTCAGATTGTTACGGAATTCGCAGGTTTCGGTTCTTTTTGCTCCACATGCTAATAAGGTTGATTGCATGTTAATGGCTCAACGTAATATTTTTCCGAATTCACCAAGGCTCAAGACAAAACATTAATATTTTTATTTTTTGGAAGCATTAATGGCATCGGTTTTTGGAAGTGTTACAACACGACCTCATTTTTCCGTGGGTGTGTAAAAAGCTCAATAAAATTTCCATACAAAAAACAGATGGCATGGTAACGCATGCTATTTGACTAAGGTGTTTGACAGACGCATCAGTCACTAAGGGATTCGCCTAAAAAGTGAATCGCTTACGTACCGGATAAATATGCGGTTGGTGACAGCCACTATACAAATGACAAACTGTGACAGCCGCGGCGTGTGCTATGGTATCTAGTTTTTGCATGGATTTCCGCAAGCTGTTTTTGTAAAAAAAAATTGGGTCCTGAAAAACATTCGGTGCGTGTGAGAACCTCTATAGTGAAACAGAACGCTTGGATCCGCGTAAAAATTGACTTTGGTAAAAGGCAAAAGCTCTGTAAAGGTCCCCGGTGGGTCTAATGGCAAGTGGGTCCAATAGGTAGTGGGTCTAATAAGTGAAAGATCATATAAAGTCAGACGGAACACTGTATTCGCGAGATCTGCGTAAAAGCCGGACTTGGGTAAATGCCCTATAAAGTTGACGTTCACTTTTTCTTCCATTTCCGCTCTTGAGTGTACCCATGAACGGCATCGAAAGTGGCGCCACTCCACAAAAAAATATCTTTATTCAAACAATCTAGGTATCAGATTTTTGAAAACTTGCAAAATTTTCAAGCGCGGGCATTTGTTTGTCACAATTTTGAATTGTCCTAATAGAAAACCGGCTCAACATTGAATCAGTTTTCCGCAGCGTAATGAATCAGCATGACATCCGGATGTCATAGCAACGGCTAGACAGCTCTAAGAGGATATTCTGCAAGCCAATTTTGCTACAAGCACACACACACACATATATACGGGGTGTAAGGGACAACCATCTGAATACTTACAGGGTGTATTCAGACCATGAAATTGCACAACTTCCGATGTAAAACAGGTTGAAATAGGAAAAATAATTGGACCTCCCATACAAAGTGATATATTTTTGAATAATTATTTCATATTTCGACCTATGTTCTATGAAGAAAGTTGTTCAGTTTCACAAGTAGAACTCTCCCTAAAAATATTTACACAGAATTTAATAGTACCTAAGTTATTACACAGGTAGAGTCTAACGATTAAAAATGAGTGGTTTTATACCACATTGACCTAGTAATCTTGTTTTATAGTGAGCCGTTTGAGTCCCTTTATAGATCTAGTTTCTGTCTAGGATGTCTAGCCTGACCTAGGTCATGCGATGAGGAAAATACCATGATACTGTTTCTGATCTGTGATGTCATGTTGTTGATGATACCAATCAGAAGATATATATGAACATATCTTTACATAAATCACGCCTTTATCCCTTACGGGGTCGGCAAAGCGGCCGTAAAACGGATATTAACACCACATCTGACAAAAGTTCGAGGGTCAATCAGATAACTGTGTATCACTATAGTGACAGGTAGTCAGCTCATCGCCTAAAATTGCTATACACATCTAACTCTCGAGTCCCTTAGTTACTTCTTACGATACCTATGGATAAAAAAAATGGGTTGATGCTATTCTAAGCTGGTATCACACGGCATCTAAGCCGGCATCACACGGCATATCTTTAGATTGGTATAAAAACTTTTTAGACGCGAAATTTAAACGTCGTCCCAGACACGTCTTTTCGGATGATGATGATAACACCGTAGCCGCTGCTGCAGCTTATCAACCAGACTTCTAAGTGATGCCAGCTTATAATATGCCGTGTGATGCCGTCTTAGAATAGCATCACCCCATTTCTTTCCTGTGGATGTCGTAAGAGGCGACAAAGTGACTAAAGGGTGTGTATTGCAATTATAGGAATTTGTATGGAAGGTCCAATATTTTTTTCTTATTTTTCGATGTTCTTTATGAAATTTGTTCAGTTTTACGAGTAGAATTCACCCTAACAATCATTGCACTTAATTTAATAGGACCATCCATACACAAGTGTATTTTAATACACACACAAATATAAACTGAAAATTGGTTTGTTTCGTGAGAAATAATAGGTTGGTATGTATTAAAAGACCTATAGCAAAAGATACCACGCTACAAATTAATCGAAATCAAAATTTAATGATAAATCAATCTAGGAGAGGCGAAATAAAACTTGACTTGACTATTTTTCAGCATGTTTTTTTGTTCACAGTAGTCTATTAAATTGTCTATCGAAAGGATTTCCACGGGCAATGAAAACTGAATGATTGAAAAGTATTTGTTTCGCAATAAAGCAACGAATATTGGAATTCAGGTGAGATCGTTCCGGATAACAATTTGTTCGCAGCTAGCTCGAATTAAATTGAAAATAACCGTAAATAGATTTATTTTCATTATGAGACCGTTGGTAAACTTATTCTAATTCAGTTTTCTTTTTAATGCAACTAACTAAATTTGAAACCCAGAAACCGTGCGATGCCGGCTTAGAATATCATCACCCCATTTCTTACCCATGGGTGTCATAAGAGGCGATTAAGGAACTCGAGGGTTAGATGTGTATTGCAATTTTAAGCGATGGGCTGACAACCTGTCACTATAGTGATAAACAGTTATCTGATTGACCCTCAAACTTAAGTCAGATTTGGTGTTAATATCCGTTTTACGGCCGTTAACGCTCAGCTTACCACGTAAGGGATATAGGCGTGATGTATGTATGTAACTAAATTTGCCGTGTGGCTTAGAATAGCATCACTCCAATGCTAGCCATGAGTGTTGTAAAAAAGACACTGCTTATTTTCAAAATGTGACCTATATTTTTTGTGGTGTTTCATTGATTCATTCAGGATCATATTTTGAGCATTTATTTGTTTATTCCTTTTGGTATCAGTGTAGGTTCCATTCAATCAAACCTTTTCGTATAAGCCCTTGATTCGTTCAATATGTCAACCAAATGAAAAACTATATGTCGGTTGGGAGAGTTTCTCATAAAAGGTCAGTGACTCGGTAGCGGGAAGGATAATTTAGTTTCGGCAGTGATATTGAAATTTTTCTTTTGGTTTTTTTTCCTCTTTGATTTTAGGTTTGGTTTTGGTTCGAAACTAACGCGTAGTGTAGTTTATTCTCGGAATTTAAGATAAATCGGTACTAATATTATAAATCTGAGGGTTTGTGTGTGTATGTATGTATGTATGTTTATTACCTCTTCAGGCTCAAACGGATTGACCGATTTGGATGAAATTTAAGACACAGGTTGAGTATAACCTGGAATAACACATAGATCACTTTTTACTGCGGGAAAACAACTATTACCACGGGAAAATGATTGGCAGCGGGTGAAACCGGTGGGCGGAAATCTAGTATCTAATACTAAAAATAGTAATAAATGAGTTTTCATTGCAGAACAAACGGCAGATGAGGCGTACTGGTAGTGCGACTGCTTGCGTTGCAAAGATTCCGGGTTCGATTCTTGGTGGCGTTCGATTCTTCTTGGTAGCCCATAGCCTAAAATTACATACACATGTAACTCTCGAATCCCTTAGTCGGCTCCTACGAGACCCACGGAAAAGAAAGATAAGATAAGATAAGAATACTTTATTTGCACACAAAAGGAAACAACATGAATATATACAGCCAAAGTAGAACTAAATTAGCGTACATTTAGGCGGCCTTATTGCTAATAGGCAATCTCTTCCAGGCAACCAAGGTACAGGAAATTGTATATGGAGCAGCGGGAGCAGTGCATAATCGTATTTGCATAGAACTATACGTTAACTAATTACTATGAACAAATTATTAATAAATAAATGGTCATAAAATATACTACGTTTTATACAATACTATACAGTCTATAAGAAATTGGGTGATTCTATTCGAAGCCGACATCACACTAGATATATAACATTCAATACTAGATATATAATAGAGCAAGAAATAAGATAAACATTTTGATACCCGGATGTCGCAAGTTTTCTACCGGATGTGCCTCCGGCGGGGTCGTTGGCCGCAGCAGGCTACGAAACATGCGGTTAAATACATACACATATCATGCCCACAATCTCTTGCGGGGTAGGCAGAGCATAAATGGCCGCATAAAACGGACACCTACGCCACGTCTGACAAACATTTGAGGGTCATCCGGAAAATTGTGTACCGCCATAGTGACAGGTTGTCAGCCCATCGCCTAAAACTGCAATACACACCCTCAATACCCTTAGTCGCCTCTTACGACTCCCACGGGCAAGAAATGGGGTGATGCTATTCTAAGCCGGCATCACACGGCAAAATAGTACGGCGGTTAAATAGTTTATACATTGAATGTAGGGTTGGACTATAGTTAGCGGCTTACCCGCTACGGCGCGAAAGATAAGATACTATGATGTCTTGTCTTGTAATTTTACTAAAGTACTGCCGTTCCTATAAGTCGTTTTTTATATATATCTACATTCTACATATTCTTGCTCTATTGAGCAAGAAATAAGAGAAACATTTTGATACCCGGATGTCGCAAGTTTTCTACCGGATGTGCCTCCGGCGGGGTCGTTGGCCGCAGCAGGCTACGAAACATGCTATTAACATAGAATGCTTAGGATTGAAATATAGAGGTAGTGAGCAGCCAGGCTGATTGTCCGAAAAGAAATGATTCCGTGCCTCGGAGGGCACGTTAAGCCATCGGTCCCGGTTGCTGTCTATGATTACTTAGACGGCGGTCATAACACAATTATGTCAGAGGCCTACTAGTGGTAGTAGGCGGTTGAAAAACTCTGACACCAGGTTTCACCGGGTCGTTGGACGACTCGGTGTCCCAAATGAAAAAAAAATGTATGAAACGCAATGTAATTCGTTTAAAAAAAACGTCTTGGTCGCTTTAGCGTCGCAGCGGCCGAGCCGTTGAACTGAAATCCGTGTATGGGTTGGAGATAACGAACTTTCTTTGCACAAGGAATATAGCACGAAATAAAGAAAATAGCGGGCCGCCCAGCGGTTTCACCCGCTGCAAACAGTTTTCCCTCGGAAAAAATACTTTTCTCGGCGTAATTTATACATAAATATCTTTCTTTTGAATCACTCTATTAAAGAAAACTGCATCAAAATACACGGCGAAACCATAGAAATGTTCAAGAAATGTGTCAAGTATGGGAGGTCCAATTTTTATTCATATTTCAACCTATGTTTATTGGAAAATGATGTTTTGTTTTACGAGTAGACTCATCTTAAAAATATTTGCATTCTATTTAAAAGTACCTTATATATAATTAAATGACGTGGGTGCTTAAAGATATTGATATAAACCTCCAATGTTATGGCCACAACATCTAGAATTGGCACACAAGTCTAGTGAACCGTCTCTTAGCAAAACAACACCTACTAACTAACTTGGATTAAATCTAAGAATCTCAGACATTTTTAATCATCTATTTTATTCCTAAAAGGTTATCTCCGAAGCCGCGAAAACAATGAACAAAATTTATTTCCAGTTTGTGACAAGTTGTTCTTCACTCGCCACAAAGTTGTTTCCAAAAGTATTTTTGGATGGAAAGTTAAATTTTATTTCGGGCATATTTGAAAATTGCTACAATCTTTATTGACGTCAATGTTCTTGTAAGATCGTTTAAGTCAAAGGTCACATAGAAGTTAAGAAGGTAATAGACAAAAATGTTTTTTTTTTACTTGATTGACTTTATTTAAAGGTATAATTGTTTTAAAAGAAAACAACTAAACACCAAGAAAAAGAGTATCCGTGATATAGTTATTAAAAGGTTAGATAAGGTGATATTTAGCTTACCTAGTTTTTCATACGATTAGTTGTCAGCCGGCTTAAATAATGTTTAACTTTAGGTTTAAAATAGCTTGTTTGGATGTATAGTCACAAATTACAGGACAGCGTGTCGACAAACGGCCCTATGAACCCTGGTCTCAGAGTTTTGCAACCGCTCTCTACTACTAGTAAGCCTCTGACATGCTTGCGTTACGATCACCGTCTAAGTAATCACAAACAGCAACCGGGCAAATAATTCTTACAGACAATCAGGTGGTTCGGCTTGCAATGGCCGTCGAGATAGTGTTAACAAACATTTACGTTTTGCCGTGTGATGCCGGCTTAGAATAGCATCACCCCATTTCTTTCCCGTGGGAGTCGTAAGAGGCGACTAAGGGACTCGAGGGTGTGTATTGCAATTTTAGGCGATGGGCTAATAACCTGTCACTACGGCGATACACAATTTTTTCGAATGATTCTCAAATGTTTGTCAGACGTGGCGTAAATGTTCGTTTTTTGCGGCCGTTTACGCTCTGACTACCCCGCAAAGGATAAAGGCGTGATATATGTTTGTATATCTGTAAAATACCGCGAATATTTCACCGAGATTGTAGGATCTAATTTTGCTTTAAGATTACTCCAAAAACTAGGACAGAGGACATTCTGAAATATTGTTTGCATTAAGATATATAAATTACGAGTATTTCGTGAAGTGGTGCTAGTTTCGCGGCACCACTCGCCTTAACTAACACTTACGTTTTGCCTACCCCGCATGGGATGAAGGCGTGATTATGTAGACGGATGCCCCTGGCTATGCGCAGACGCAGCTGACCCAGTGACTCGCTGGCTACTACGGAACCGGTCGCGTGCCTGCGATGATCTAATTTAGGGATCCGTGCAATGCAGTGTGGTCTAGCGGTATGGAGTATTTTACTATTTTAGATTGCAAATTGTAGCTAACTGGTTTAGTACCTAACGTAAAGTACTGCCGTTCCAATAACTCATACTTATTTGACAGCTGTCATCTCCATACTAAAAGAGATGGCAAAGGAAAATGGGCCCTCTGCCATAGTATTATCACGAATCTGGCAGCTGTCAAATATGACTTATTGGAACAACAACAACAGAGAAAAAATTACCCTCTGTCATAGTAATATCTCGAATCTAACAGCTGTCAAATACGACTTATTGGAACGACGGTACTTTAGTTAGAATTCTCGTCTTTTTACTGTAGATATGCTCCCTTGACTGACCTTTGAATAAAAACATTTAAAATTACAAAGACGTGTTCAACATGGTGCCGTATGGTGCCAGCTTAGAAAGGCATCACATCGTTGGTGTCGTAAAAAGCGATGAATCCAGGGAATAGGCAAAATCATTCTCTGTGAATACAACACCATGCATTGCGTTCGCGAATCCGTCTGCCAGTCGTGGTGAGTATAACAAATACCCCCTGATTGGCGAAGCACATGTCCAGCGGTGGACTTTTATGGCTGTTGAAGTGTTCAAAAATATAAGCAGATAGAAGGAATTTTAGGCACTAGCCCATCTCTCCCCGACTACAGCAGAGCAAAAAGAAGTGTAATAATTTTAGATATTTATTCAGTCAATATCAATCATTTCGCAGATATGTCATACAGCTGCAAACATTAACATTATACATACCTAGATCTTGGATCAAAATAGGGAATTGTTATTTTGAATTTCATCTATTTTGTGTGTTATTGTGATCACTTACATGTAATAGTTATTTAAAGAAATAACATTTTGCATTTAATTATGTAATGGACATCCTCATCGCACTTTTGCTGTTTTGCTTACTTTTACACAAACGCATCCGTTACGCACCGTAGCCGTATTTTTATGGGAATAAAATCGGAATTCGCAATTTATTTTTCTCTGACCGACACATGCCATGCGTTACGGTGCGTAAAAAATACGCAGTGACAGACGACAAGTAAAAGAATCACAATCAGACAAGTTAGGTAAGAAACCTAACTTGTCTAGATCCCGCACATTTTTTATATATATTTTTGCTATAGATATTTTTTTCTATTTACGTCAAACTAAAACATCTGCTTGATAGATAACACAATGATTTGTGGTCAAAATAACGGCAATGGTCTGTCTAAAGGCACATCCGGGTTCGCGCTACTAATTTAGGGTACCGTTATAGTCTGGGAAACCCCTACGTAAGTGTGGCAATAGTTCATGTCACGCTTTCATACACAAAAAAGACGAATTGATCTACGATTTAGAGGAAAAGTAGAACAACTGGTTTCAGTTATAAAAATAGTTTAATTTATAAGTTATTATTATTACGAAAAAGTTTTCAAATTATAGTTGACGTGGTCTGGTGCTCACTAAAGAAAATATAGGGTGAAATTGTACTAGCAACCGATAGCGAAAACTCAAGACGGGTTGGTGATAAGGAACAATTTTCCCCAAAGAAAATAAGCCGAAACACGAAAAACAAATGACGTGTAATACTAAATTGATTAAATAATTCTCTCGATTTGGGAGAACTTGCAAAAGCTTGGGACTTTCAGTATCAGTCTACCGACGTCTCTACCGACTAGGCTACCGCGGCTTACTTGCCGTTGGTGAAAACATGCAAGAATATCTTAATGCCAATAGCGCGTGGCATGGTTCTCTCGTTTCATATCAAACTTCAAAACATGCATTTCCAAGTAGATTTACAATGAATACTTTCATCCTGGTCTGATGACGGGAAGTTCTTAAAAATATTATTCCTTACCATAAAATCGCTGATCCAAACCCCCATTTAAATTAATAGCAATAATAACCCATTCACGTTAAATAAATAAAAACTTACGATTTTCTTGAATAGAAACTCTATTTCCTGGCAAGTGACTGCTAAGAGCACTATTTCACACAACCGGGGATTGGAGTAGAATTATCTTAAACGAGGATCTCCTCTGTTCCACCTCCGACCTGATAGATTTGCTGATAATTGCTGTTACTTACACCGTACGATTAGAAATTCAATAGTTATTTCATGTAGGACACTGAGTGAAGTTACTTTATTCAATGTAGGATAGTGTTACCACTTATTGACGTCATGATCCGTCATTGTAAAAAGGAATTTATCTACACTCGTCTCATAATGTTGGAATTATGAATTCGAAAACAGATGCATAATGACCTACTTTATGCATTCTGCCTATAAAAACTAGGGTTTACTATAAATTACAGAAGCGTAATGACTTAATGAGAAAACTCTTAATACGATAAAGTTGAGAAATGAAACGAAGTTTTATTTTTCCAATACTCAAATCGCTGTCTTCCGCCGCACCTGACAGTTGTTGTTGTACGGTAATTTTTCGGATGTTGTTCAGTTATTTTAATAGGTTTTTGTTCTGTTGTTGTTGAGATGTTGTTCAGATGTTTTTCAGATGTTGTTCAGTTGTTGTTCAGATGTTGTTCAGATGTTGTTCAGTTGTTGTTCGTTCAGTGTTGTTCAGTTGTTTAGTTATTTGCTGTTGAGACTCGACATCTAAACAACTGTTAGTAAAGAATCTTCAAAAATTCATATCAAGCCATATTACGTTCTCGTATTGAATTTGACTATGTATCGGGCCTTGCGGATAAATATGCGGTTAGTGACAGCCACTATACAAATGACTACCTGTGACAGCCGCGGAGAGTCCTATGGTATCTAGTTTTTGCATGGAATTCCGCAAGCTCTTTTTGTAAAAAAAAAACGGGTCCTGAATAGCACCGGAAAAACATTCAGTGCGTGTGAGAACCTCCATAGTGAAACAGAACACTTGGATCCGCGTATAAGTTGTGCTTTGGTAAAAGGCAAAAGCTCTGTAAAAGTCCCCGGTGGGTCTAATAGGTAGTGGGTCTAATGAGTGAAAGATTCCATATAAAGTCAGATGGAACACTGGTTTCTCGAGATCCGTGTAAAAGCCGGACTTGGGTAAATGCCCTATAAAGTTGACGTTCACTTTTTCTTCCATTTCCGCTCTTGAGTGTACCCGTAAACGGCCTCGACAGTGGCGCCACTCCACAAAAAAATATCTTTATTCAAACAATCTATCAGATTTTTGAAAACTTGCAAAATTTTCAAGCGCGGGTATTTGTTTGTCACAATTTTTTATTGTCCTAATAGAAAACCGGCTCAACATTGAATCAGTTTTCCGCAGCGTAATGAATTCAGCATGACATCCGGATGTCATAGCAACGGCTAGACAGCTGTAAGAGGATATTCTGCAAGCCAATTTAGCTACAAGCACACACACACATATATATACGGGGTGTAAGGGACAACCCTCTGTATATTTATAGGGTGAATTCAGAGCATGAATCTGAACAACTTCCGATGTAAAACAGGTTGAAATAGGAAAAATAATTGGACCTCCCATACAAACTGATATATTTTTGAATAATTATTTCATATTTCGACCTATGTTCTATGAAGAAAGTTGTTCAGTTTCACAAGTAGAACTCACCCTAAAAATATTTGCACAGAATTTAATAGTACCTAAGTTATTACACAGGTAGAGTCTTACTTCTTAGTTTTATACTACATTGACCTAGTAATCTTTTTTTATAGTGAGCCGTTTGAGTCCCTTTATAGATCTAGTTTCTGTCTAGGATGTCTAGCCTGACCTAGGTCATACGATGAGGAAAATACCATGATACTGTTTCTGATCTGTGATGTCATTTTGTTGATGATGACATCAAATTACCAATCTAAAGATATATATGAACATACTAGATTTCCGCCAAGCGGTTTCACCCGCTGCCACTCATTTTTCCGTAGTAATTGTTGTTTTCCCGCGGTAAAAAGTAGCCTTTGTGTTACTCTGGGTTATAATCTACCTGTGTTTCTAAATTTCATTCAAATCGGTCAAGCCGTTTGAACGTGAAGAGGTAACAAACACACACACACACAAACTCTCAGATTTATAATATTTAGTACGGATCTTAAGATTGGTATAAGAACTTTTCAGACGCAAAAATGAAACGTCGTCCTAGACACTGCCTTTCGGATGATGATGATAACACCGTAGCTTTTCCGACTAACTTAAAAAGTCCTATGTATATTTTTGTATAAATAGTTTAAGTGTGAGTTCTAATCGTGAAAATAAACAACTTTCCACAATGAACATGATCGAAACAAATTTACCTCAAATACAGAGTGAGACATTTTTTAACAATTTGTATGGAAAGACCAATACTTTATTCATATTTCTTCGATGTTATTTAGGAAATTTATTCAGTTTGACGAGTAGAATTCACCCTAAAAATCATTGCACTCAATTTAATGGGACTATACACAAGTGTGTTTTAGTACACACACAAATATAAACTGAAAATTGGTTTGTTTCGTGAGAAAACATAGATTGGTATGTATTAAAAGACTAATTGCAAAACATTCCCCGCTACAAATTAATCGAAATCAAAATTTAATGATAAAACAATCTAGGTGAGGCGAAATAAAACTGAAAGAAATTTTAAAAAGCAATGATAAGTTGACTATTTTTCAGCATGTTTTTTTGTTCACAGTAGTCTATTAAATTGTCTATCGAAAGGATTTCCACGGACAATGAAAACTGAATAATTGAAAAGTATTTGTTTCGCAATAAAGCAACGAATATTGGAATTCAGGTGAGATAGTTCCGGATAACAATTTGTTCGCAGCTAGCTCGAATTAAATTGAAAATAACCGTAAATAGATTTATTTTCATTATGAGACCGTTGGTAAACTTATTCTGATTCAGTTTTCTTTTTAATGCAACTAACAAAATTTGAACCCATGGGTGTCATAAGAGGCGATTAAGGAACTCGAGGGTTAGATGTGTATTGCAATTTTAAGCGATGGGCTGACAACCTGTCACTATAGTGATAAACAGTTATCTGATTGACCCTCGAACTTAAGACAGATGTGGTGTTAATATCCGTTTTTACGGCCGTTAACGCTCTGCTTATCACGTAAGGGATATAGGCGTGATGTATGTATGTAACTAAATTTGCCGTGTGGCTTAAAATAGTATCACCCCAATGCTACCCATGAGTGTTGTAAAAAAGTCACTGCTTATTTTGAAAATGTGACCTATATTTTTGGTGCTGTTTCATTGACTAGTTCATTCAGGATCATATTTTGAGCATTTATTTGTTTATTCCTGTTGGTATCAGTGGAGATTCTATTCAATCAAACCTTTTCATACGAGTATAAGCCCTTGATTCGTTCAATATGTCAACCTAATGGAAAACTATACGTCGGTTGGGAGAGTTTCTTATAAAAGGTCAGTGACTCGGTAGCGGGAAGGATAATTTAGTTTCGACAGTGATATTGAAATTTTCTTATGGTTTTTTTTCCTCTTTGATTTTAGGTTTGGTTTTGGTTCGAAACTAACGCGTAGTGTAGTTAATTCTCGGAATTTAAGATAAATCCCTACTAATATTAGAAATCTAAGGGTTTATGTGTGTATGTATCTATGTTTGTTACCTCTTCAGGCTCAAACGGATTGACCGATTTGGATGAAATTTAAGACACAGGTTGAGTATAACCTGGAATAACACATAGATCACTTTTTACTGCGGGAAAACAACTATTACCACGGGGAAATGATTGGCAGCGGGTGAAACCGGTGGGCGGAAATCTAGTATCTAATACTAAAAATAGTAATAAATGAGTTTTCATTGCAGAACAAACGGCAGATGAGGCGTACTGGTAGTGCGACTGCTTGCGTTGCAAAGATTCCGGGTTCGATTCTTGGTGGCGTTCGATTCTTCTTGGTAGCCCATAGCCTAAAATTACATACACATGTAACTCTCGAATCCCTTAGTCGGCTCCTACGAGACCCACGGAAAAGAAAGATAAGATAAGATAAGAATACTTTATTTGCACACAAAAGGAAACAACATGAATATATACAGCCAAAGTAGAACTAAATTAGCGTACATTTAGGCGGCCTTATTGCTAATAGGCAATATCTTCCAGGCAACCAAGGTACAGGAAATTGTATATGGAGCAGCGGGAGCAGTGCATAATCGTATTTGCATAGGACTATACGTTAACTAATTACTACGAACAAATTATTAATAAATAAATGGTCATAAAATATACTACGTTTTATACAATACTATACAGTCTATAAGAAATTGGGTGATTCTATTCGAAGCCGACATCACACTAGATATATAACATTCAATACTAGATATATACTACAGCAAGAAATAAGAGAAACATTTTGATACCCGGATGTCGCAAGTTTTCTACCGGATGTGCCTCCGGCGGGGTCGTTGGCCGCAGCAGGCTACGAAACATGCGGTTAAATACATACATACATACACATATAACGCCCACAATCTCTTGCGGGGTAGGCAGAGCATAAATGGCCGCATAAAACGGACACCTACGCCACGTCTGACAAACATTTGAGGGTCATCCGGAACATTGTGTACCGCCATAGTGACAGGTTGTCAGCCCATCGCCTAAAACAATACACACCCTCAATACCCTTAGTCGCCTCTTACGACTCCTATGGGCAATAAATGGGGTGATGCTATTCTAAGCCGGCATCACACGGCAAAATAGTACGGCGGTTAAATAGTTTATACATTGAATGTAGGGTTGGATTATAGTTAGCGGCTTATCCGCTACGGCGCGAAAGATAAGATACTATGAGGTCTTGTCTTGTAATTTTACTAAAGTACTGACGTTCCAATAAGTAGTTTTTTATATATATCTACATTCTACATATTCTTGTGCTATTGAACAAGAAATAAGAGAAACATTTTGATACCCGGATGTCGCAAGTTTTCTACCGGATGTGCCTCCGGCGGGGTCGTTGGCCGCAGCAGGCTACGAAACATGCTATTAACATAGAATGCTTAGGATTGAAATATAGAGGTAGTGAGCAGCCAGGCTGATTGTCCGAAAAGAAATGATTCCGTGCCTCGGAGGGCACGTTAAGCCATCGGTCCCGGTTGCTGTCTATGATTACTTAGACGGCGGTCATAACACAATTATGTCAGAGGCCTACTAGTGGTAGTAGGCGGTTGAAAAACTCTGACACCAGGTTTCACCGGGTCGTTGGACGACTCGGTGTCCCAAATGAAAAAAAAATGTATGAAACGCAATGTAATTCGTTTAAAAAAAACGTCTTGGTCGCTTTAGCGTCGCAGCGGCCGAGCCGTTGAACTGAAATCCGTGTATGGGTTGGAGATAACGAACTTTCTTTGCACAAGGAATATAGCACGAAATAAAGAAAATAGCGGGCCGCCCAGCGGTTTCACCCGCTGCAAACAGTTTTCCCTCGGAAAAAATACTTTTCTCGGCGTAATTTATACATAAATATCTTTCTTTTGAATCACTCTATTAAAGAAAACTGCATCAAAATACACGGCGAAACCATAGAAATGTTCAAGAAATGTGTCAAGTATGGGAGGTCCAATTTTTATTCATATTTCAACCTATGTTTATAGGAAAATGATGTTTTGTTTTACGAGTAGACTCATCTTAAAAATATTTGCATTCTATTTAAAAGTACCTTATATATAATTAAATGACGTGGGTGCTTAAAGATATTGATATAAACCTCCAATGTTATGGCCACAACATCTAGAATTGGCACACAAGTCTAGTGAACCGTCTCTTAGCAAAACAACACCTACTAACTAACTTGGATTAAATCTAAGAATCTCAGACATTTTTAATCATCTATTTTATTCCTAAAAGGTTATCTCCGAAGCCGCGAAAACAATGAACAAAATTTATTTCCAGTTTGTGACAAGTTGTTCTTCACTCGCCACAAAGTTGTTTCCAAAAGTATTTTTGGATGGAAAGTTAAATTTTATTTCGGGCATATTTGAAAATTGCTACAATCTTTATTGACGTCAATGTTCTTGTAAGATCGTTTAAGTCAAAGGTCACATAGAAGTTAAGAAGGTAATAGACAAAAATGTTTTTTTTTTACTTGATTGACTTTATTTAAAGGTATAATTGTTTTAAAAGAAAACAACTAAACACCAAGAAAAAGAGTATCCGTGATATAGTTATTAAAAGGTTAGATAAGGTGATATTTAGCTTACCTAGTTTTTCATACGATTAGTTGTCAGCCGGCTTAAATAATGTTTAACTTTAGGTTTAAAATAGCTTGTTTGGATGTATAGTCACAAATTACAGGACAGCGTGTCGACAAACGGCCCTATGAACCCTGGTCTCAGAGTTTTGCAACCACTCTCTACTGTTTGTTTCTACTACTAGTAAGCCTCTGACATGCTTGCGTTACGATCACCGTCTAAGCAGGGTTGGCAATGTTTAAAACATTCGTTTAAAACATAAGTTTAAAACAGTGTTTAAAACACCTTAAAAAAACACGTTTGTTTAAAACAGATTAAAACATGCTTATGCATTTTGCATTTTAAACACGTTTAAAACATCAAAAAAAAACACCCGTTTTAATGGTGTTTTTATTCACAAGTTTTATAAAAATTATAGATTTTTTGCAACCTCGGTATGGCAACCAATAAAATTAGAGCGCGGGGATTCACCTAACGCGTGGAGTGGGCACTGACCTGTATAAAAACTGCGCGGGTATTCCCCAAACCAACACGCGGGAGTTTCTCTTTGGAATGGTTTAGTTCTGCAGTAGTTCAGTTGTCCGCATTTCGTAGTGAGCTCTTGAGTCGTGTGAATACGTAAATATAAAAAGTCGGAATTTTGAACAAAAAATGTCGTCAAAACAAGAGTTTGATGTTTTTTTTATGTTATGTGAGCTTAGCTTGGTATGGTACCTACCTATGTTATGTTTTGTTGTTGAGTATGATCATGTTTTAAATCGAAGTTTAGTTTAAATTTCAAAGTTATTGTTTAAAACTGTTTAAAACATGTTTTTTTTCCAACCCTGCGTCTAAGTAATCACAAACAGCAACCGGGCAAATAATTCTTACAGACAATCAGGTGGTTCGGCTTGCAATGGCCGTCGAGATAGTGTTAACAAACATTTACGTTTTGCCGTGTGATGCCGGCTTAGAATAGCATCACCCCATTTCTTGCCCGTGGGAGTCGTAAGAGTCGACTTAGGGACTTGAGGGTGTGTATTGCAATTTTAGGCGATGGGCTGATAACCTGTCACTATAGCGATACACAATTTTCCGAATGACCCTCAAACATTTGTCAGACGTGGCATAAATGGCCGTTTTTTGCGGCTGTTTACGCTCTGCCTACCCCGCAAGGGATTATAGGCGTGATATATGTATGTATGCAATCAGGTGGTTCGGCTCGCACTGGCCACCGGGGTGGCGATAACAAACATTTACGTTTTGCCTACCCCGCATGGGATGAAGGCGTGATTATGTAGACGGATGCCCCTGGCTATGCGCAGACGCAGCTGACCCAGTGACTCGCTGGCTACTACGGAACCGGTCGCGTGCCTGCGATGATCTAATTTAGGGATCCGTGCAATGCAGTGTGGTCTAGCGGTATGGAGCATTTTACTATTTTAGATTGCAAATTGTAGCTAACTGGTTTAGTACCTTAGCGTAAAGTACCGCCGTTCCTATAAGTCGTATTTGAAAGCTGTCATCTCCATACTAAAAGAAATGGCAAAGGAAAATGGGCCCTCTGCCATAGTATTATCACGAATCTGACAGCTGTCAAATACGACTTATTGGAACGTCGGTGCTTTAGTTAGAATTCTCGTCTTTTTACTGTAGATATGCTCCCTTGACTGACCTTTGAATAAAAAACATTTAAAATTACAAAGACGTGTTCAAAATGTTGCCGTATGGTGCCAGCTTAGAAAAGCATCACATCGTTGGTGTCGTAAAAAGCGATGAATCCAGGGAATAGGCAAAATCATTCTCTGTGAATACAACACCATGCATTGCGTTCGCGAATCCGTCTGCCAATCGTGGTGAGTATAACAAATACCCCCTGATTGGCGAAGCACATGTCCAGCGGTGGACTTTTATGGCTGTTGAAGTGTTCAAAAATTAAGAAGATAGAAGGATTTTTTGGCACTAGCATATCTTTCCCCGACTACAGCAGAGAACAAAGGAGGGTTATCATTTTAGATATTCATTCAGTCAATATCAATCATTTCGCAGATATGTCATTCAGCTGCAAAGGGTATAATTTCAATTAACATTATACATACCTAGTTCTTGGATCGAAATAGGGAATTGTTATTTTGAATTTTATCTTTTTTGGGTGTTATTGTGAACACTTACATGTAATTATTATTTAATAAAGTTACATTTTGCATTTAATTATGTAATGGACATCCTCATCGCACTTTTGCTGTTTTGCTTACTTTTACACAAACGCATCCGTTACGCACCGTAGCCGTATTTTTATGGGAATAAAATCGGAATTCGCAATTTATTTTTCTCTGACCGACACATGCCATGCGTTACGGTGCGTAAAAAATACGCAGTGACAGACGACAAGTAAAAGAATCACAATCAGACAAGTTAGGTAAGAAACCTAACTTGTCTAGATCCCGCACATTTTTTATATATATTTTTGCTATAGATATTTTTTTCTATTTACGTCAAACTAAAACATCTGCTTGATAGATAACACAATGATTTGTGGTCAAAATAACGGCAATGGTCTGTCTAAAGGCACATCCGGGTTCGCGCTACTAATTTAGGGTACCGTTATAGTCTGGGAAACCCCTACGTAAGTGTGGCAATAGTTCATGTCACGCTTTCATACACAAAAAAGACGAATTGATCTACGATTTAGAGGAAAAGTAGAACAACTGGTTTCAGTTATAAAAATAGTTTAATTTATAAGTTATTATTATTACGAAAAAGTTTTCAAATTATAGTTGACGTGGTCTGGTGCTCACTAAAGAAAATATAGGGTGAAATTGTACTAGCAACCGATAGCGAAAACTCAAGACGGGTTGGTGATAAGGAACAATTTTCCCCAAAGAAAATAAGCCGAAACACGAAAAACAAATGACGTGTAATACTAAATTGATTAAATAATTCTCTCGATTTGGGAGAACTTGCAAAAGCTTGGGACTTTCAGTATCAGTCTACCGACGTCTCTACCGACTAGGCTACCGCGGCTTACTTGCCGTTGGTGAAAACATGCAAGAATATCTTAATGCCAATAGCGCGTGGCATGGTTCTCTCGTTTCATATCAAACTTCAAAACATGCATTTCCAAGTAGATTTACAATGAATACTTTCATCCTGGTCTGATGACGGGAAGTTCTTAAAAATATTATTCCTTACCATAAAATCGCTGATCCAAACCCCCATTTAAATTAATAGCAATAATAACCCATTCACGTTAAATAAATAAAAACTTACGATTTTCTTGAATAGAAACTCTATTTCCTGGCAAGTGACTGCTAAGAGCACTATTTCACACAACCGGGGATTGGAGTAGAATTATCTTAAACGAGGATCTCCTCTGTTCCACCTCCGACCTGATAGATTTGCTGATAATTGCTGTTACTTACAAATTACAGAAGCGTAATGACTTAATGAGAAAACTCTTAATACGATAAAGTTGAGAAATGAAACGAAGTTTTATTTTTCCAATACTCAAATCGCTGTCTTCCGCCGCACCTGACAGTTGTTGTTGTACGGTAATTTTTCGGATGTTGTTCAGTTATTTTAATAGGTTTTTGTTCTGTTGTTGTTGAGATGTTGTTCAGATGTTTTTCAGATGTTGTTCAGTTGTTGTTCAGATGTTGTTCAGATGTTGTTCAGTTGTTGTTCGTTCAGTGTTGTTCAGTTGTTTAGTTATTTGCTGTTGAGACTCGACATCTAAACAACTGTTAGTAAAGAATCTTCAAAAATTCATATCAAGCCATATTACGTTCTCGTATTGAATTTGACCATGTATCGGGCCTTGCGGATAAATATGCGGTTAGTGACAGCCACTATACAAATGACTACCTGTGACAGCCGCGGAGAGTCCTATGGTATCTAGTTTTTGCATGGAATTCCGCAAGCTCTTTTTGTAAAAAAAAAACGGGTCCTGAATAGCACCGGAAAAACATTCAGTGCGTGTGAGAACCTCCATAGTGAAACAGAACACTTGGATCCGCGTATAAGTTGTGCTTTGGTAAAAGGCAAAAGCTCTGTAAAAGTCCCCGGTGGGTCTAATAGGTAGTGGGTCTAATGAGTGAAAGATTCCATATAAAGTCAGATGGAACACTGGTTTCTCGAGATCCGTGTAAAAGCCGGACTTGGGTAAATGCCCTATAAAGTTGACGTTCACTTTTTCTTCCATTTCCGCTCTTGAGTGTACCCGTAAACGGCCTCGACAGTGGCGCCACTCCACAAAAAAATATCTTTATTCAAACAATCTATCAGATTTTTGAAAACTTGCAAAATTTTCAAGCGCGGGTATTTGTTTGTCACAATTTTTTATTGTCCTAATAGAAAACCGGCTCAACATTGAATCAGTTTTCCGCAGCGTAATGAATTCAGCATGACATCCGGATGTCATAGCAACGGCTAGACAGCTGTAAGAGGATATTCTGCAAGCCAATTTAGCTACAAGCACACACACACATATATATACGGGGTGTAAGGGACAACCCTCTGTATATTTATAGGGTGAATTCAGAGCATGAATCTGAACAACTTCCGATGTAAAACAGGTTGAAATAGGAAAAATAATTGGACCTCCCATACAAACTGATATATTTTTGAATAATTATTTCATATTTCGACCTATGTTCTATGAAGAAAGTTGTTCAGTTTCACAAGTAGAACTCACCCTAAAAATATTTGCACAGAATTTAATAGTACCTAAGTTATTACACAGGTAGAGTCTTACTTCTTAGTTTTATACTACATTGACCTAGTAATCTTTTTTTATAGTGAGCCGTTTGAGTCCCTTTATAGATCTAGTTTCTGTCTAGGATGTCTAGCCTGACCTAGGTCATACGATGAGGAAAATACCATGATACTGTTTCTGATCTGTGATGTCATTTTGTTGATGATGACATCAAATTACCAATCTAAAGATATATATGAACATACTAGATTTCCGCCAAGCGGTTTCACCCGCTGCCACTCATTTTTCCGTAGTAATTGTTGTTTTCCCGCGGTAAAAAGTAGCCTTTGTGTTACTCTGGGTTATAATCTACCTGTGTTTCTAAATTTCATTCAAATCGGTCAAGCCGTTTGAACGTGAAGAGGTAACAAACACACACACACACAAACTCTCAGATTTATAATATTTAGTACGGATCTTAAGATTGGTATAAGAACTTTTCAGACGCAAAAATGAAACGTCGTCCTAGACACTGCCTTTCGGATGATGATGATAACACCGTAGCTTTTCCGACTAACTTAAAAAGTCCTATGTATATTTTTGTATAAATAGTTTAAGTGTGAGTTCTAATCGTGAAAATAAACAACTTTCCACAATGAACATGATCGAAACAAATTTACCTCAAATACAGAGTGAGACATTTTTTAACAATTTGTATGGAAAGACCAATACTTTATTCATATTTCTTCGATGTTATTTAGGAAATTTATTCAGTTTGACGAGTAGAATTCACCCTAAAAATCATTGCACTCAATTTAATGGGACTATACACAAGTGTGTTTTAGTACACACACAAATATAAACTGAAAATTGGTTTGTTTCGTGAGAAAACATAGATTGGTATGTATTAAAAGACTAATTGCAAAACATTCCCCGCTACAAATTAATCGAAATCAAAATTTAATGATAAAACAATCTAGGTGAGGCGAAATAAAACTGAAAGAAATTTTAAAAAGCAATGATAAGTTGACTATTTTTCAGCATGTTTTTTTGTTCACAGTAGTCTATTAAATTGTCTATCGAAAGGATTTCCACGGACAATGAAAACTGAATAATTGAAAAGTATTTGTTTCGCAATAAAGCAACGAATATTGGAATTCAGGTGAGATCGTTCCGGATAACAATTTGTTCGCAGCTAGCTCGAATTAAATTGAAAATAACCGTAAATAGATTTATTTTCATTATGAGAGCGTTGGTAAACTTATTCTGATTCAGTTTTCTTTTTAATGCAACTAACAAAATTTGAACCCATGGGTGTCATAAGAGGCGATTAAGGAACTCGAGGGTTAGATGTGTATTGCAATTTTAAGCGATGGGCTGACAACCTGTCACTATAGTGATAAACAGTTATCTGATTGACCCTCGAACTTAAGACAGATGTGGTGTTAATATCCGTTTTTACGGCCGTTAACGCTCTGCTTATCACGTAAGGGATATAGGCGTGATGTATGTATGTAACTAAATTTGCCGTGTGGCTTAGAATAGCATCACTCCAATGCTACCCATGAGTATTGTAAAAAGGACACTGCTTTTTTTGAAAATGTGACCTATATTTTTTGTGGTCTTTCATTGACGAGTTCATTCAGTTTATATTTTGAGCATTTATTTGTTTATTCTTGTTCCATTCAATCAAACCTTTTCGTATAAGCCCTTGATTCGTTCAATATGTCAACCAAATGAAAAACTATATATGTCGGTTGGGAGAGTTTCTCATAAAAGGTCAGTGACTCGGTAGCGGAAAGGATAATTTAGTTTCGGCAGTGATATTGAAATTTTTCTTTTGGTTTTTTTTTCCTCTTTGATTTTAGGTTTGGTTTTGGTTCGGAACTAACGCGTAGTGTAGTTTATTCTCGGAATTTAAGATAAATCCGTACTAATATTATAAATCTGAGGGTTTGTGTGTGTATGTATGTTTGTTACCTCTTCACGCTCAAACGGCTTGACCGATTTAGATGGAATTTAAAACACAGGTAGAGTATAACCTGGAATAACACATAGATCACTTTTTACTGCGGGAAAACAACTATTACCACGGGGAAATGATTGGCAGCGGGTGAAACCGGTGGGCGGAAATCTAGTATCTAATACTAAAAATAGTAATAAATGAGTTTTCATTGCAGAACAAACGGCAGATGAGGCGTACTGGTAGTGCGACTGCTTGCGTTGCAAAGATTCCGGGTTCGATTCTTGGTGGCGTTCGATTCTTCTTGGTAGCCCATAGCCTAAAATTACATACACATGTAACCCTCGAATCCCTTAGTCGGCTCCTACGAGACCCACGGAAAAGAAAGATAAGATAAGATAAGAATACTTTATTTGCACACAAAAGGAAACAACATGAATATATACAGCCAAAGTAGAACTAAATTAGCGTACATTTAGGCGGCCTTATTGCTAATAGGCAATCTCTTCCAGGCAACCAAGGTACAGGAAATTGTATATGGAGCAGCGGGAGCAGTGCATAATCGTATTTGCATAGGACTATACGTTAACTAATTACTACGAACAAATTATAAATAAATAAATGGTCATAAAATATACTACGTTTTATACAATACTATACAGTTTATAAGAAATTGGGTGATTCTATTCGAAGCCGACATCACACTAGATATATAACATTCAATACTAGATATATACTACAGCAAGAAATAAGAGAAACATTTTAATACCCGGATGTCGCAAGTTTTCTACCGGATGTGCCTCCGGCGGGGTCGTTGGCCGCAGCAGGCTACAAAACATGCGGTTAAATACATACATACATACACATATCACGCCCATAATCTCTTGCGGGGTAGGCAGAGCATAAATGGCCGCATAAAACGGACACCTACGCCACGTCTGACAAACATTTGAGGGTCATCCGGAAAATTGTGTACCGCCATAGTGACAGGTTGTCAGCCCATCGCCTAAAACTGCAATACACACCCTCAATACCCTTAGTCGCCTCTTACGACTCCCACGGGCAAATGGGGTGATGCTATTCTAAGCCGGCATCACACGGCAAAATAGTACGGCGGTTAAATAGTATATACATAGAATGTAGGGTCGGACTATAGTGAGCGGGTGGGCCGCTGCGGCGCGAAAGATAAGATACTATGAGGTCTTGTCTTGTAATTTTACTAAAGTACTGCCGTTCCAATAAGTCGTTTTTTATATATATCTACATTCTACATATTCTTGCTCTATTGAGCAAGAAATAAGAGAAACATTTTGATACCCGGATGTCGCAAGTTTTCTACCGGATGTGCCTCCGGCGGGGTCGTTGGCCGCAGCAGGCTACGAAACATGCTATTAACATATAATGCTTAGGATTGAATTATAGAGGTAGTGAGCGGCCAGGCTGATTGTCCGAAAAGAAATGATTCCGTGCCTCGGAGGGCACGTTAAGCCATCGGTCCCGGTTGCTGTCTATGATTACTTAGACGGCGGTCGTAACACAATCATGTCAGAGGCCTACTAGTGGTAGTAGGTGGTTGAAAAACTCTGACACCAGGGTTCATCGGGTCGTTGGACGACTCGGTGTCCCAAATGAAAAACAAAATGTATGAAACGCAATGTAATTCGTTTAAAAAAAATGTCCTGGTCGCTTTAGCGTCGCAGCGGCCGAGCCGTTGAACTGAAATCCGTGTATGGGTTGGAGATAACGAACTTTCTTTGCATAAGGAATATAGCACGAAATAAAGAAAATAGCGGGCCGCCCAGCGGTTTCACCCGCTGCAAGTTTTCCCTCGGAAAAAATACTTTTCTCGGCGTAATTTATACATAAATATCTTTCTTTTGAATCAATCTATTAAAGAAAACTGCATCAAAATACACGGCGAAACCATAGAAATGTTCAAGAAATGTGTCACGTATGGGAGGTTCAATTTTTATTCATATTTCAACCTAATATGTTATTTGGAAAATGATGTTTTGTTTTACGAGTAGACTCATTTTAAAAATATTTGCACTCTATTTAAAAGTACCTTATATATAATTAAATGATGTGGGTGCTTCAAGATATTGATTTAAACCTCCAATGTTATGGCCACAACATCTAGAATTGGCACACAAGTCTAGTGAACCGTCTCTTAGCAAAACAACACCTACTAACTAACTTAGATTAATTCTAAGAATCTCAGACATTTTTAATCATCTATTTTATTCCTAAATGTTTATCTCCGAAGCCACAAAAACAATGAACAAAAGTTATTTCAAGTTTGTGACAAGTTGTTCTTCACTCGCCACAAAGTTATTTCCAAAAATACCTATTTCTGGCGGAGAGTGAATTTTTTATTTTGGGAATAATTTAAAATTGCTACAATTTTATTTGACGTCAATGTTATTGTAAGATCATTTAAGTCGAAGGTCACATAGAAGTTAATAACGTAATGGACAAAAATACATTATATTTGTATTAAAAGAAAACAACTAAACACCAAGAAAAAGAGTATCCGTGATATAGTTATTAAAAGGTTAGATAATGTGATATTTAGCTTACCTAGTTTTTCATAATGAAAATGAAAATAAAAATGAAAATGAAATTTGAAAATGAAATAATTTTATTCAATGTAGGATAGCATTATCACTTATTGACGTCATGATCGGTCATTGTAAAGAAAAGAAATTTGCATAACGCAATTTTCTTCTTTTTATAAAAATTTTGTATTGTCATAATAGAAAACCGGCTCATACGATTAGTTGTCAGCCGGCTTAAATAGTGTTTAACTTTAGGTTTAAAATAGCTTGTTTATCCAAACATACATACATCCGTATAGTCACAAATTGCAGGACAGCGTGTCGACAAACGGCCCTATGAACCCTGGTCTCAGAGTTTTGCAACCGCTCTCTACTACTAGTAAGCCTCTGACATGCTTGCGTTACGATCACCGTCTAAGTAATCACAAACAGCAACCGGGCAAATAATTCTTACAGACAATCAGGTGGTTCGGCTTGCAATGGCCGTCGAGGTAGTGTTAACAAACATTTACGTTTTGCCGTGTGATGCCGGCTTAGAATAGCATCACCCCATTTCTTTCCCGTGGGTGTCGTAAGAGGCGACTAAGGGACTCGAGGGTGTGTATTGCAATTTTAGGCGATGGGCTAATAACCTGTCACTACGGCGATACACAATTTTTCGAATGATTCTCAAATGTTTGTCAGACGTGGCGTAAATGTTCGTTTTTTGCGGCCGTTTACGCTCTGCCCACCCCGCAAAGGATAAAGGCGTGATATATGTATGTATGTCTGTAAAATACCGCGAATATTTCACCGAGATTGTAGGATCTAATGTTGCTTAAAGATAACACCAAAAACTAGGGCAGAGGACATTCGGATGTATTGTTTGCATTAAGAGATATAAATTATTTCATGAAGTGGTGCTAGTTTCGCGGCACCGTTCGCCTTAACTAACATTTACGTTTTGCCTACCACGCATGGGATGAAGGCGTGATTATGAAGACGGATGCCCCTGGCGCAGACGGAGCTGACCCAGTGACTCGCTGGCTACTACGGAACCGGTCGCGTGCCTGCGATGATCTAATTTAGGGATCCGTGCAATGCAGTGTGGTCTAGCGGTATGGAGTATTTTAGATTGCGAATGTTAGCTAACTGGTTTAGTACCTATTCGTAGTTGGAATGCTCGTCTTTTTACTTTAGGTGCTCCTTTGACTGACTTTGGATGTTGCCGTATCGTGCCGGCTTAGAATAGCATCATCCCATTCCTACCCGTGGGTGACGTAAAAAGCGATGAATCCATGGAATGGGCAGCAAAGTGCCCTGTGAATACACCACCAGGCGAATCCGTCTGCCAAGCGTGGTGAGTATAACAAATACCCCCTGATTGGGGAAGCACATGCCCAGCAGTGGACTTTTGTGGCGCTTGAAGTGTTCAAAACATAAGCAGATAAAAGGATTTCGTGGCACTAGCCCATCTTTCCCCGACTACAACAGAGCAAGAAGGTTGATGGTAATGATTTTTGATATTCAGTCAATTAAAACAAAACAGTCAAAGTCACGCATCTTGATGATAATCATTTTGCAGATAGGCTATTCAGCTGCAAAGGATGTAAATTCAATTAAAAAACAAGATCTGGGATCAAAATTGTCATTTGTTATTTTAAATTTTATCCACTTTTTATGTTCTTTTGATCACTTATATGTTATTTCTTTTTAAATAAATATTTTTGCTGCTGTCTACTTTTACACAAACTTAGGCGATTCTCCCACTTGTCGTCTGTAACGCATGCGTCTGTCAGACGAAAGGAAATGGCAGATTCCGCTCTTATCCCCATACAAATCGTCATAGCAACACATTGACCTAATTACTTTGAACTTGTTACAATTGACTCGACGAAGAAGAAGAAGGTGCGTTTAAATTTGTCAATTTGGAATAAGAGCGGAATTCGCAATTTCCTTTCGTCAGACAGACGCATGCGTTACGGTGTGTTAAAAATACGCAGTGACAGACGACAAGTGAAAGAACCGCTTTCATTAGGTACCTACTTTTGTAACATCTCTCCGCATTATTTCTAATTTCTTTACTCTAGAATAAATTAGCACATATTTTTCTATTTACGTCAAACTAAAACATCTGTTTGATAGATAACACAATGATTTGTGGTCAAAATAACGGCAATGGTCTAAGTCTAAAGGCACATCCGGGTTCGCGCTACTAATTTAGGGTACCGTTATAGTCTGGGAAACCCCTACGTAAGTGTGGCAATGGTTCATGTCACGCTTTCATACACAAAAAAGACGACAAATTGATCTACGTCTTAGAGAAAAAGTAGAACAAGTGGTATCAGCGATAAAAATAATATTATATTGTAATCATCGCCGCAAGGTTGCCTGCTTGTCGGTTTTTTACAGATTGTACTTCGGAGAGTGTGCTCAAGAGCTTCACGACCTTGTTCCACCAGCTCCCTTCTACCATCGGACATCCAGACGCACCGCCGGATACCATCCGTACCTGGTAGCCATTCCACCAATTCGGACTAAGCGCTTCCAGTCATCATTTATAATGCGCACTGCTAAAGAGTGGAACTCACTACCTGCGTCTGTGTTTCCAAACGCATACAACCCTCATCTCTTCAAAGTAAGAGTGAACAGGCTCCTTCTGGATGAGCTCGCTCCATCTTAGACCCTGTCTCTGTCCTATGAGCTAGACTAGAGTCAAGAGCAAACCCATCATTAATAAAAAATAAAATAAAAATTACAAAAAAGGTTCCATATTTTATAACTAATTGTTGTGGCCTGGTACCTACTTAGGAAATAAAGAGTAAAATTTTACTAGTGACCGATATTGAAAACAAAAGACGGGCTGGTTATGAGAGAGAACTTTCCCCAAAGAAAAAAGGTCGAAATACGAAAAATGAAGTGTACCTCCTATTCTTCATTGCCGATCAGGTGACTTAAGTAACACTGGAAACTCATAAACTTTGTCATACGTCATTCCAATGTTCCTTGGGAACAGTTGCTCTTTATTACCAACCCGTCTTAAGAATTCACTATCAGTGACTAGTAAAATTTCAGCCTATAATAAGAAAAAAATTTGATGCAATCATGAAAATGGTAAAAAAAATCATACAGGGAATATGGATGAATGGGCAGCAGCGTTTCCTCTGAATGGAACAACTTGCTCTGCACTCGTCAATCCAATTGCCAATCGTGGTGAGTATGGCAATACCCTCTGATAGGGGGAGGCCTATGTCCAGCAGTGGACTGTTGTGGCTGTTAATTTTAAAATGTATCAAAAATAGTAAGAATTTAAATTAGTCAGACATTTAAAAATAGGGATTTTTACATTTGCCTAAACTAAAATAAAGTATGGTAGGTGGAGGCTACAACAAAGGCTTGACCGAGTGGTTGGTCATTCAACAGGGAAGAAGAACATAAAAATGTGATCGTAATTTCAAAGTAAGTTTGTAATTTTATTATTAATCTGTAGATTTAGCATAATTAGGTTCTGCATAAGTCGTTAAAGCTGTATCAGATACTATCATGCTGTGAAATGCACATTTGACTGACTGGCTGGCTTGTCACGATCACATTTTTATGTTCTTCTTCCCTGTTGAATTGCAGGAATCAAGAGCCAACACAACATACACGACACTCAATTAACGTTTTGGTACAAACTTCAACTGTGCCTATGAGTTTTAAATAATTCTTTCGATTTCTGAGAACTTGCAAAATTGCATCGCAGGCAAGATTTGAACCTGCGACTTTCAGTATCAGTTCTATAACACCTTGGGCCCCGATTTTCTTATTTTTTGCGATTGTAATGCCATCACACTCAAATGTCATTCTAATGCCATTGTCATTTTCTATACTTCAAACTGTTAGCAGAATACGAAGCGGTTATTATAACCATCTAAGTTATATCCTACTGAAATACAATAAGACTCTTTTCAAATAGCGAAATACGGCCCCTGGTCTGATAACTAGATATGACATCTGGGAAATTCTAAAAAAAAAGAACTTTCCTCATCATAATCTCGCTGATCCAGATCCCCATTTAAATTAATAGCAATCTTCTTCTTCTTTTCGTGTGGGACACCGAGTCGTCCAACGATGAACCCTGGTGACAGAGTTTTACAACCGCATACTACTAGTAGTAGGCCTCTGACATGGTTGTGTAACGACATAGACAGCAACCGGGACCGACGGCTTAGCATGCCCTCCGAAGCACGGAATCTTAGGTACAACCAACATACTTACCATACTTGAAGGGAGTAACTGATAAGATCGGTAGAATTCTGAAGCGAGCTTCAATCAAAACCATTTTCAAGCCGCCGAGGAAGATCAGCCAGTACATCAGATCAGTCAAATGCAACATCCCTCTCCAAGACCCTGGTGTTTATAAACTTGACTGTGACAGTGGACTCTCATACATAAGAGAAACAAAGAGAAATGTATCTCTACACGTCTAAAAGAACATATTGCTGATGTAAAAAACCGTCGTGACAGACAGTCTGCAGTGTGTGAACATATCATGGATAACCCCACCCATTATGTCAGATTTGATAAGGCTGCAATCCTAGCGAGAGAGAAGAGATTCATTCCTAGGAAAGTAAGGGAAGCCATAGAAATTCAAAAATATCCGAATTTCAACAGAGATACTGGATGGGGAATCTCATCAACTTGGACTCCGCTGATTACACAGCAGAAGAACCAGATCCAACATACTGTAAGACCTACTACACAAGATACGGTTTCAGCATTTTGTGTGGAACCAGGACGTTACGCTAGGCAATTAAGAAATAGATGGCGGTAGAACAAAAATAATTTCAATTCTAAATAATGACGTCTAACACCTTAGTCATCCGTGACCACGGGCTCTGTAAAGAGCTCGAAACGTAGGAATTGTAAAATCCAAAATAAACACAACTTAAATCCGTTTAAAATTGTTTTATTGGAATCTTAGGTATTTGTTTTCGGACAATCAGCCTGCAATGACCTACCCAGACTGGGAACAAATTCACAATGTGATAAATATCAACTATTGTGAGTGCCCCACCGAGAATCGAACCGGGAACCTTTGCGTTGCAGGCAGTCGCACTACCACTGTGCCACATTGGCCGTCAATAATATAATAATAATAATTAATAGCAATAATAACCTATTCACAAGTAAAAGTAAAGAAAACTTTCGTGTCTCTTGAATAGAAACTCTATTTCCTGGCATGTGACTGCTAAGAGCACTATTTCACACTACCGGGGATTGGAGTCGAATTATCTTAAACGAAGATCTCCTCTGTTTCACCTCCGACCTGATAGATTAACTGATAATTGCTGTTACTTACACCGTACGATTAGAAATTCAATAGTTATTTCATGTAGGACACTGAGTGAAGTTACTTTAGTCAATGTAGGATAGTGTTACCACTTATTGACGTCATGATCCGTCATTGTAAAAAGGAATTTCTTTTTTTTATAACAATTTTGTATTGTCCTAATAAAAAACCTGATAAACCTTGGATTGGAGCCGAATTATCTAAAACGAAGATTTGCTCTGTCCCACCTCTGACCTGATATATTCGCTGGTAATTGCAATTACTTACACCGTACGATTAGGAATTATATATAATGTGGACACTGAATCGGCGAACGACCCGATGAACCTTGAATTGAAGTCGAATTATCTTAAACGAAGATCTCTTCTGTTCCACTTTCGACCTGATAGATTCGCTGATAACTACTGTTACTTATACCGTACGTTTAAGAACTTATTTTCTTTTTAACTAAGAGTAAGTATAAACGTATCCTCATCGCCAGAGACAAAACTTTTGTTGTCCTCACACGTTGTAACAAACCCCACTAAGGGCGCCTATGAGTTATCGAATGGAGATGGGGCTTGTTCAAGATCTAATACTTGAACGAGTATCAGAACAAAACAATATAAATAAATGGCTCGTGATGTAAATTATTAACATGATCGTCTAGATAGTTGGTAGGACCCATTACGTTGTGTTTAATATAGAAAATAAGTAACCCGAACAGTTCTTTAAGAAGGTACATGGATTTCTTGACATGAGTAAAGGTTGGAATGGTATCGGGAAAGGTATATGAGCCTCACGGGGCCCCCTCTCCGCCCCTGAGAAGTAGAACCCTCACCCCTTACAGATATTCAGAATTGATATCCATTTTCCCCTAGTCGTCCTTGCACAAATATCAATTGTGCAAACCCGACCAAAAGAGCAGACATCACAACTGAATTCTGTGTTAATTCGGTTCTCCCTGAACTGGATAGTGGGTTTTGACACCCAGGATTGAACAGATCGCACCAACAGACAGGTGCTGTGGTGTACTTGACACCACGGAGAAGTATTTAGGAATCTAATAGATTCAGATGTTCATAGAACAACATATTTAATATTTGTATTAGTATAGCCAATCTCATGACCAGCCGAATTGACACCATTGTGTCTGGTTGATGAAGTAAGTATGATAAGTTAGGTTATCAGTCAAATGACATGATTCCAACTAGTATCTTTGGTAATATTTCAGTAGTGGTCCTTAGACCAACGTTCAGATATAATCTGCACAAGACATTTGTCTACAATTAATATGATCCATATGGAGGTTAGTTAGGGAATGCAGTTTATGCCCTTTAATAGTATGAGCTTCATATCGCGAGCCAGATGAGTGTTTGGGAATGCTATCAGCAAATCCCATATAGTATATGAAGGCTATTGCAAAAATGAATCTCATAATAACCGCCTGTGGTCAAATAATTGGTCTTAGATCATAATGCTGGTACAGAAATATTGAACGCAAAAGTATAGTATGGTTTGATGATGGAAGATAGAAGCTGTCACATGACATCTGATGACAATCATTTGTCTTTAGGTAAGTATTCTGTATTCACAGATCCACATTGGCATCATTCTGCCAGTCATGATAGGTTTCTCGAACAAAGTAGGTATGTAGATGTAATAAAATTAAACATCTGAACCCATTTCAGGGTAGGATATTAGGATGGGAGTATATTATCTACCCACCATATAATCTGATGAAAGTACTACTATAAAATAGCAAGTACAATTTATAAGTAGATATTTAATCCACTGATGGACACCGCCATGCTCATTATTGAGATGTAAGTAATTTGATTGCAAAGCAAATCAAATTATTGGTAAGTATAAATAATGTTGTTTCACTGCTGGACATATTCCAATTATGTATTAAACACAGGAACATATAAATAAATTCCATAGTTGCCTTAGCAACAAAAGGATTTCCATGATAAATAGTTTCTGTTGAAACAAAGTACAGACAAAACTTAGGAAATAACTAGTCCAATCTGATACTTAGGTATATGGTGTGGTAGATAAATAGAGATAGGATGGAATCAGTAAAAGGATTTCCTACCTAACCCCTACTAAATATTATAAATCATTAACAAAACCTAACCGCTTGGCAATAATTTAGTGCCTAATTTGTAATGTTTTCTTACTATCAATCTAACAAGAATTAGGATGGCAAATCTACACTTATCTGGGTTTAGGTAGATAGTAGGTCAGCCCACAGCACTCCAAGGTCATCCACTCAACTCGCAGTCAGCTGATATCCACAGAAGACACACGAACACAGCTCCAAACATGTATCTCCACACTCCAACACACAGCAGCCACTTTCCAGGGCAGAGGCGCAGCGACCACGGGACAAAATCCACCTTCCACATGAAGTGGTGTGACGCCAATCCAGCAGCACCTCAGGGTCAGGACTTTCACACTGCACTCCTCTTTTTCTTCCACTTTCACTACTTTTCTTCTTAGATCCGCATACTTCACCGATTAAAATCAGACTTCCCCTTTCGCCGACACACCAAGCCTTATATATCTCTCAAAACGGAAGGTCCAGATACAATTTTCTCGAAAAGTCCAAATCCAGAACAATCCAGCTCTACTTGAGGCACAACCGCTTATTCCGCTACTCGACACCAGGCGGAGCTAGCGAACTGGAATGATCTCGACTATTCGATCTTAGATCCATATTAGATTTATTTGATTGTGGGCTCCGTACAGAATAAAATTATTTAAACTTTTTTCAAATATCGTCGTAACGTTAAATTGATATTATGAAGATCATAAAATCTAGTTTTCTTCAATAAACTCAGACTTTGTTATTATCAAGGTTGTTCTAGTATGAGTGTTTCCCATTAATCACTTATGTTTTAGTAGGTTATTTTACGTTCAACTAATATTCAATGATATAATATTTAAAGTTGATTGGCGAATATGCTGAACAAACAGACTTAGTAGTGTATTCTTTATCTTCTTCTTTTATTCATGCGAGACACCGAAGTGTACTCGTATATTACTTAGATTTGTTAGTAACCCATGTTTTATCACCCATTATATTATAATAATGTAAACGTTTTCCTAAAAGGAAAAACCCGTGTCCAACAGTACAGTAATGTTGTTGTTCTCTGATAATTTAAAATGTTTACTTATTATTTAAAGGTTTTTATATTCCACCCTTAAACGGATCCCTAAATAGTAAACATATCTTAGTTTAGCTACTCAACACCAGGCGTCGCTTCTGTAGCAATTAGAATATTCTCGAAACATAATTTATTTAAATTATTTTTACTACACATATCCTTAACCAGTTTATAAATAAAGGAAAATTATTTAATTATAAATAAAAGAAATTATTTTAAACATAAAATGCGTATATAAACACCTAAACGGTGCCTTTAACATTTGAAATTATATTTTACTGCGAGTGCCATCTCTTGTCAATTTGATGAACCTCTTAGATTGATGCTATCTACCGACATTATCCTAAACTACTAGTGAATCTGATCGAACGCATTGAACTGATTCTCATTATATTGTATTTAGTTCTCTACTAGATGTCGCTATTTTAAAAGTATTTTTCAAGAGGCCAGGGTTGTATTTATTACAACGTGCCGCACAATGTCGCGGTATTTGACAGTTTATGTTTGGCAAACATGATATCCGCACATCGTGTGTGCTTCTGCATGTGGTTTCATGCAATAACTTTCGTCAGAAATACAAAATCTTGACACAGGTGTGAGTATTTATATTTTTCTATACTACAACCTATCAATACAAAATAACTTAGGTAAATTGCACAAAAAAAAATACAACAATTAAAAACACAAAAAATAAACAGTACAACGCAAGTGCAAGGAATTTGTGATGAATACAATATTGATACTATATTGACACCGTAAAGGGTCTTGAATGATATATAAGTCTTAAGTCTTCAAGATATAGATTACCTCATAACCACCAACATTTGCCCACATTTGAGCAAATCGGGTTTTCCCAAAAGGGTTGGAGTAAGTCAAGATTATCGTGTACAGTAAAAAGATTCCCTGGGTTTGTTAATTAAGGTTCGAAAAGGGTGGTTTTCCAATACATACTAATGTGGACCCAGAATACCGACATCACCAGTTAAGCGTAGCTATCAGGGCAGTATATTATACCGGATGGCCCGAATAGTGACGCCCAAAGATAAAACTTGAATGCCTTAAACTGAGGGGTATCCGAATTACCCCCATGTATGTTACGCAATTTTTTGTAACTTCCGAGTTATTCAAGTTTTAAAGTTGTATGAGGAAAATTCTACTGAAAGGCTACTTTCCTTTTTTTGTTTGCTTCAATGTACAAATCATGAAGATTATGTCACAGAAATAACCGCTTCAAAAGCCCTTGAACGGAAATTAAGATAAGAAAGAAAAAAGCAGGTGAGTCGAAAATTTCCTATACAACTTTAAAAGTTGAATAACTCTGAAACTATAAAAAATCGCGGAACATACATGGGGGTGCTTCAGATACCCCTTAGTATAAGGCATTTAAATTTTGTCTTTGGACGTGACTATACGGGCCACCCTGTATAAGGGGAAACTGAACAAGGAATATAGGTCGAAAAATTGGACCTTCCATAAAAAGTGACACAAAAAGAGACAGGGGAGGCCTTTGCCCAGCAGTGGGACACTGTAGCTAGTATAATAATAATAAAAATTTTGTATGGAAGGGCCATCTAAAAAATAAACCTTGTTCCATGGGTAAAACTCCACCTTAAAAAATGCACTATGCACATTTACTAGTGACCAATAGCAAAATCTTAAGATCGACTGGTGATAAGAACAACTTTTTCATAATATACATCGGTTAAAATATGATAAAAATATTTTAACTTTCCATAATTACTCAAATCAGCTTATCTGCAGTTTTGTATGGGAGGTCCGAATTTATTTTTCGTATTGATCTTTATTTCTTAGAATAAGTTGTTCCTTATTTCTAGCCCGTCTTGATTTGTCACTACCGTTCCCTAGTAAAATTTCAACCTATACATTACACGTTGAATTTTTATATTCTTAAGCTAATTCCAAGCGTTTGATAATAAGTGAATAGAATAGAGCTATCTATGTTATACTTTAACTTTGACGTAATCTTTATTGTTTGTTTTTGTGTATTTTCACGGATTAGTATAGAAAAGGAAGATTCTATTATTTTAAAGTATCCTTACCAGTTAAATTCTTATCTCACTTGTCGCTTGTTAATTTTCTTTCGTCTGACAGACGCATGTTTTGTGTGGTGCGTTTAAAATTTTATAATAATACGGAGAGCTTGAAGGGACTTTTTTATTTTTCAATGGTAGAGTAGAAGTCGGATCCAGGGATTGTATAACTGAAATGTTTTCGGTTAAATCAGTGATAGGTATGATACGTCATACCGAAAAATTACGATACCTTAAGGTTTAGGTACCGAAATATTTCACTGACGAAAATTTACCGGTACTGATATTTATAATTTTTTTAGTCTAGTTTAGCTTAGTATTCATTGTTATTTGTCCCTTTATATTACATAATAAACCTTGTTTACATAATAAAGAAAAAATAATAATATAAGAAACAAATAGTGAAATAAGTAATAATAAAAAATTGTGCATTTAGCGGCATTATTGCTCTTCTTTAATTTCATCTTCATTTTAGGGTACCAAACAACTTGGAACCATTTTCTGCGCCAAATGACGAATAAAAACGAATCTTGTGATGATATTGTCATTTTTGTCATCATAGTCATTGAAATAACCTTGTTTTTTTGTTAATGTTACAATTCAACGTTTTTTTGTTAATGTTACAATTCAACTGATTCAAGCTAGCAGATTCGACACGGTGTTTTTTTTACTGCTATCAACCTCAACAACCTAGACGGTAGGTCATCTAGAACAATACCACAGCTGAATAAGTGCTAAAATGAGCATGTCAGCTTCAGACTATTAAATTTATTAATTTAATGTAATGTGTATGTGTAATGCGCCGTGTGATGCCAGCTTAGAATAGCATCATCCCATTTCTTTCCCATGGGTGTTGTAAGAAGCGACTAAGGGACTCGAGGGTATGAATTGCAATTTTATTTGATGGGCTGACAACCTGTCACTATGGCGATACACAATTTTCCGAATGGCCTTCAAATGTTTGTCAGATGAGGCGTAAATGTCTGTTGTTACGGCCGTTTACGCTCTGCCTACCCCGCAAGGGATTAAAGGCGTGATAATATGTATGTATGTAATTACATGTATTTTAAGTAATTCGTTAGTTCTTAGGCGGCTGATGTGGCGCAGTGGTAGTGCGATTGCCAGCGGCGCAAAGGTTCCGGGTTTTTTAGATTTAGATTTAGATTTTTAGCTGATAAGCTGGACCAGTATGGGAAATAATTACAAATAATGACTAATATGATGTCTGATTCATGATCTATCCTCGCCACGATCAGGGGCCTTGACTGTCACATTCACAAAGAAAGAGACGTGACATGACCATGAAGTGACGAGTCACTAAACTGTTACTCATGCGGTTAGAACACGGAAGGGAAGGTGTTACTGACAAATTTACTAAATATTCTTATTCTTTTTATTCTAGGTTTTTTCACGCACTTCTCTACTACAGCCACAACTATATAATACAATACAAAACAATGTTTTTATTATTCATTATTTATTAAAAATACAGGAAATTTTAAGACTAATACTCGAAGGCAAGATCCCTGGCAAAAGAGCACAAGGCCGACCCAAGAGGAAGTGGATAGATGACATCCGAGATTGGACTGGAACTCGGTACTATCCGTTGAAAAGGGCGGCGCAAGACCGGCGGGGTTTGACAGACGTATGTGTGTATGTGACAGCCGGATGACAAGCGGGAGAACAGCCTTCATCATGCGTCACACCTTCGCACCTACATCATCTCTCGGACTATAACAAGTACCATCGTAAGATCAAGTACTTACGGGAGAAAGTCTAGCTCCAGGTCTGTGAACTAGAAAGCTATCTACTGGAGTCTATCGGCCTATCATCTAATACAGTAAGGTCATTCCAATGTGCCTGTCAGAGGGTCCATTTTCTTTGTTGGCATCTCTTTTAGTATGAAGTTGACAGCTGTCAAAAATGGCTTATAGTATGGCCTTACTCGACAAGATGTTGCAGCCTTAAATGTCACATTCATCAAAGTACCGCCATTCCAATAAGTCGTATTTGACAGCTGTCAGATTCGTGATAATACTATGGCAGAGAGTCCATTTTCCTTTGTTGACATTTCTTTTAGTATGGAGATGGCAGCTGTCAAATACGATTTATTGGAACGACGATATTTTAATGAAAAAGTGTAGCCAAAACCATAATAATTATGAACTATTTGCAATACTCGTTATATATGATTTGAAAATGTATTTTTATTGTAATCTTTACTGAAACAATTTACGAAAAACGAAATTTTCTAACATGACATCTAAAGCCTTAACCAATATACCAGATCATGGAAATAAATTGTATTTTTGGAAGTTTAATTATATATTTTGTAAGTATGTTCTATTATTTTATGGAGTTACATATTCATTTAATTTGTTAAAATAATGTCATAATCTGCTCCAAAAAATGTAAACGCTCTTACAAGACATAGGTGAGCTGGAAAAGATCTCTTCTTAAGAGATTTATTGGCCCCTGCGGCAATTTTTAAAATAGTTTTCTGTGTATTTTTGTGTGATAAAAAATAATAACATTAAGTTTAGTAGCTACGGACAAGTAAGTCATTTAATTCAAATGATTAATTGTTGATGAGTTTAACTAAACCAAAGGTTTATGACTTTTGACCGATCACAGATCTTCTTTCTTTCTTTTTCGTGTGGGATACCGAGTCGTCCGACCCGATAAACCCTGGTGTCAGAGTTTTTCAACCGCCTACTACCACTAGTAGGCCTCTGACATGGTTGTGTTACGACCGCCGTCTAAGTAATCATAGACAGCAACCGGGACCGACGGCTTAACGTGCCCTCCGAAGCACGGAACCATTTCTTTTCGGACAATCAGTTGGTTCACCCTGCAATGTCCTAACCAGACCGGGAACAAATTCACAAAGTGATAAATATCAACTTTGTGAGTGTCCCACCGAGAATCGAACCCGGAACCTTTGCGTCGCAGGCAGTAGCACTACCACTGCGCCACATCGGTCGTCACACATAAATTAGACGTTGACATTTAAAAGGTAATAATAATCATAGATGGATTCATAAAGGTTAGTAATACAAGAGTTAGAAGAACATAAAATGCGTATTTGTGTCAGGCAATTTTGTCACAATACAAGTGAGCCAGGAAAAAAGCGATAGCGAAGCAATACTCATAATTTAAGTGTACATTTTCCATCAGAAATACCATGAGTGCTCAAATATCACAAAAATTATCTACTCTTATACCTAATACTATAAATATGAAAGATTTGATTGATTGTATGAATTGAGTAGGCTCCAAAACTACTGTACCGATTTTAAAAAATCTATTACCATTAGAATCCTAGATTATCCCTGATGAACATAGGCTATATTAAAATTTTTTTTTATAGGCTATATTAAAACATAGGCTATATTAAAACTTTTTGGTGAAGAATTCCAGCTTTGCCACTATCTTAAGCCATATTGCGGCATAGCTACTCTAATTAAGGAAATAGAATCAAAGGTGAAAGATTACACGTTTAATGACTTCTGCATAATTTTGCTAGGAGAAAGAGATTTCAACCAGACATATAACTATATGAACCTAATCGAAATAATTAAACATGAGCTGTGTGTATTGAGTCACACTAACATAATTGTCTGTTTGCCTACCTTTAAGCATGGATATTATTGTAACAACCTGTTTAACTCAAGAGTCGAAATCTTTAACACCAAGCTCTATTGGGATAATTACGAAAAAAACTACGCGCACATAATTGATTCGAATCAACATCTAGCGTATGATGAAACAATGTTCTGTAAACGTACTGGCACATTGAACAAATTTGGTATGCGGTATATTTTTAATTCCATTCTTGAAAAAGTCGCAGAAATAAAACAGTTTTTTCGTGATTAAACCAAAGAATAGACTTTGTCATAAATATAACACTTTAAGTAAAAATATTGATAATGCTTGCATCAATAATGAGATTCACAAAAATAAAATAAACTTATATTCGCGCCAAGTGTGTGACAGTAATATCAGTAATAATAATCTGCTTGCACCTACCCGCACTAACAGCAAAGTTCAGAAAATTGCACATTTAAACATACGCAGTTTAAAATCGAAAAAAATATCCGACATTGAAATATGGTTGAACAGTGAACATGGACGGGATGTTCAAATACTATGTTTTACCGAACATCACAGGAAGGAAGAAGAGCTGAAACTTTTAAAGTTCTCAAATTTCACTCTTGCAAGTCACTACTGTAGACCCTCAAAAAAAGACAGCGGAGGGTGTTGTATTTTTGTAAGAAAGGGCGTGATTTTTGAAGAACTGCCTAGAGTAAAGAATAAGTCAATTCCCTATATTTTTGAATCGAGCGGTATAAATACTGGCGGTATTTATGTGATATGTGTCTACAGACCTAACACGCGAAAAAACGATGATTTCCTAGTTCATTTCGAGGATCTTCTGATGTGTATAACTAACTCAAGGCTCAAACGGAAAATGGTTATATGTGGCGACTTTAATTTAAACATACTCGTATCATCAAAAGAATCTAGAGAATTCACAAATATCTTAAATGCTTTCAATCTAAAAGCGTTTATAAAAGAGCCCACTAGAATCACGAACCACAGTAAAAAATGTATAGATAACATCATTTCTAACCTGAGACTATCAAACCCAAGTGTGCGGGAGCTGGCGTTGTCTGATCACACACTGCAATATGCAACCCTGCCATTAAGGCTTCAAAAAAAGCCAACTAGATATTACAAATGGATAAGAATCTTCAGTGAGCAAAATTTAAATGCTTTTAAAGAACGTCTGTCCTCTGTATGTTGGAAAATGGTTCTTTCATCAGTTGATGTGAATGTGGGCTTTGATATGTTTCTGTCTACTTTTTTGAGTGTATTTGAGGCAACCATACCCCTTAGAAAAATTAGATGTGATAAAAACAGCTCAGGCACGGCATGGATAAGTGAAGGTATAAAAAAATCGAGTGAAACAAAACGGGTATTATTTTTAGAGGCAAATACTTGTAGTGAAAACGTCGTAGTTGAGAAAAGAAAAACATACAAGAAATATTCGGAGATTCTAAAAAACGTTGTAAAAATTGCAAAAAAGAAATATAATGAAACTAAAATTATGAATTCTAAAAATGTAAATCGCACTACCTGGAATCTTATAAATAATAATTTTAAAGAGGAACTTATTAATGAAATAAATGAATTTGTGGGTGTTACAGATGGTACAAACATAGCTAGATCAAATCTTAAAGCCACCGAAATATTTAAAGCTCACTTTCAGAACTCGGTTACATCTGCGATTCCTACTAGTCCTTGCTTGAGTTTGCCCCAATTTCATACATCAACCATGTTTTTGACTCCCGTTAATAGGATTGAGATACAAAAGATCATTAAAAATCTTAGGGATAAAAGGTCAACTGGGTATGATGGTGTTCCTGTTGAAGTATTGAAACGTGTTAGCGATGAGATTGCAATTCCTTTATCACACATCCTGAATGTGTCGTTTGAAACTGGGGTTTTTCCAGATGGATTAAAAAGAGCTCAATTAAAGCCCATATTCAAAGGAGGAGATAAACACCTTGTAGAAAACTATCGTCCCATTTCCTTACTTCCAGTTATCTCAAAGGTCTTTGAGAAGGCAATGGAGTCTCGCCTTCGTTCCTTTCTAAATAATAATAATATACTTGCACCGGAGCAGTTCGGATTCCAAAAAGGAGTATCCACTTCCGATGCAGTCTTCAGCATGACCGAGTTTCTGCATAGTGAAATCGATGGGGACCAAAATGTCTTAGCAATATTGTTAGATTTATCGAAAGCTTTTGACAGTGTTGACCATTTAACCCTATCAGAAGTCTTGCAAAGATATGGAGTAAGGGGACCCTCGCTGGATTGGTTGCAGTCTTATCTTTTGGATAGAAAACAATGTGTAGTTATATCTGCCTTAAACGCAAAAACATCAACTCTTGAGGATTACCAGTCAGAGGCGTTCTGCATTCCACGTGGTGTGCCGCAGGGAAGCGTATTGGGACCTTTGCTTTTTCTTCTTTACGTCAATCATTTACCTTCCATTATTACTGAAAAAACGGTTATGTTTGCCGATGATATCTCAATTTTCTTCAAATTCCCCAGAAAAAATGCAGACTCCCTTACGCAGCATATTCAGAGTATTTTATCATCTGTGAGTGATTGGCTGCTATCTCTTAACTTAAAGGTGAACCCATGTAAGACAAAGATATTACACTTTAGAAACTATAACACACGAATGGTTGACATAAATATACAACTAGACTGTAAGAATATCCAGTTTGTCCAAGACGCGAAGTTCCTTGGACTGTGGGTGGATGAGTATTTGAACTGGAAGAAGCATATTGAAGGCCTCGAAGGTAAACTGAGTAGTTTCTGCTTTGCTTTGAAAAACTTAATGGAAATTTCAACGAGAAGGGCAGCACTGCAGGCGTACTATGCCTTCTTCCAATCCAGGATTCTATATGGACTTGTGGTGTGGGGTGGTTCTGTAGAAGTTGAGAAGTTGTTTTTGCTTCAAAAACGATGCGTTCGAATTCTCTGAAACGCCAGATCAAGAAGAGTTTCTTGTCGCAAATTTTTTGTGGACCTCAATTTGATGACTCTGTCTAGCTTGTATATATACGAACTTTGTAAACTCGTGAGACGCTACCCAGACAAATTCCCATTTAGAAAGCCTTACAAGAGTAGCAGGCTAAATACTTTACATGGTAGGGAATTGGTGAAGCCTCTTTGTAGAACTGCTTCTTTTAAGCGTTCAACTATGTATAATGCTGTCATAGTCTATAATAAACTTCCAGAACGTATTAAGTCTCTTCCAGACAATAAATTCTTTTATGAAGTTAAATCTATACTTATTAAAAACTGCCCATATGACTTGAATGAATTTTTAAAATTAGACTTAACAAATAGTATAATAATGACATAAATAACTTGTTAATCGAATAAATAAGTAGTAAGTAAAAGTAAGACATTCAAAATGTAATTTTAATTCACATTTATACAATTTAATTTTATATAAATTTAATTTAAACCTATCAAATAATTTAAACTAAATACTTTTAAGCTACACCCTAGACAAAAGGGGTAAAATTGTAGAGGACTCAAATGTTTATTGTATCAACACCTACCATCATGTACCTGTACACACTTACAATTTAAGGCTTAATAAATGAAATTGAAATTGAAATTTCTTATCCCCGCGGGAAAACGGTTCAGTGAGGGAAACCACCGGGCAAGTCACTAGTAAAAAATATTTTTAAAGATCGTATTCAATTAAAATCAATCATTCAAATCTGATTTTAAAATTGGTCCTCAGTTCTATTAATCTTTTAAATTGATAATTCTAGGTGCTGCTGTACAAATACTTGTTTGACAGGCGCATCCGTGAACGCTCCGTAGCCATATTTGTATAGGAATAAAATCGGAATTAGCAATTTCCTTTCGTCTGACAGACTGTGTTAAAAATACGCAGCGACGGACGACAAGTGGAAGAAACCCCTTAAGTAGTAAATTGCAGATACTATGAATGAAGGGTGTAAGTATGGAAATGAAGAAAAGGAAGTCATTTAATTGGTGCGTAATCTTGGATAAGATTATTTGATAAAATTACTGTGAGTGCTAAATAAACCATACTGCATTTCTAAAAATAAATTTGTTTGTTGCAGGCATTGAATACATATGAGGCAATGGCCTCAATTCGGGATATAAATTATCTTAACTTACCTTAAATTAGTGCTGTCACTTTCCGTCAAATAGGTTTAGAAAATAATAGAAGATATCTTAGTCATGACGTGTCTTATTATTTGACGCGAAATACGAGTTATCTGTCAAAATAAGGCGATGATAAAAGAATGGCGACTAAATTGACTGCGAGAACCCATTGTAGTTTTTGAACATGACAGGATTTAGATATCTCCTATTCTTTTCTAAACCAAATTGATGGAAAGTGACAGCACTAATTTAAGGTAAGTTAAGATATTTGTTATCCTGAATTGAGGCCATTGTTATACTTATATGAGTTGTCAAGTCCTCGTTCTTCCAACACTTTATTTCATAAGTCCAGTAGTATATATTTAAAAAGATATTAAGCTATATCGGCGAACACTATCTGGTTCAGTCACTGGACCGGTTTTGAAAAATGCAGACAGTTTAATTAAATATATTACTTACTCCACTTCTGGTTAGCACTGAACGAAAATTTCCAGTAATTTGGTTAAATAAAGATTTTTTGAACGGCATAGCGGAATTGAAAAGGCACTGGCAATATTTGGCATGATAATAATTATGTTTTAAGTTAACTACTTTTTATGGTTTATTTTAGTATCCTTCCTAATTAAATATTCACAAGAACAATTGAGTCCATTATTACACGACTGCCTAACCAAAAAATGAGTGTAGTGTATTTAGAGTTCATGTATGTATATATGTGCGATTTTTTAAAGTGCTGCAACTCGTTAACCGCTGAACAGATTCGAATAGAAATTGTATCGGAAAAATCCTTACATTACCCCAAGTGTCATAGGCTAGGCTTTATCCCAGAAAGCAGGCGTGTTTATATATTTTTTAATTTAGCATGCTTGTTTTAGTCTTAAGGGTCGTATTCCGCTATTTAAAAAGCATTTCAATAGTATCAGTTGGATGGTTTTGGTCGTTTCGTATTCCTCTAACTGTTTGAAATATTAAAAATCACAGTGGCAGTAGAATTACGGTTAGGTGTCGATGGCATTGAAATGGCTAAAAAATAAGATGATTGGGGCCCTGAAAAATGTGACATCAATAAATTTTTGCCTGAATGGTCACATACTCTCATGACACCCACGGGAAATAAATGGGGTGACGCTATTCTAAGGGGTATGGTTTAAGCTGTCACCAATTTAAGTAGTTTTCTGTTTCCTTAATAATAGAGTTTGCCCCCAAAATAATAGATTTGTCACCAAAATCTAGTCATCAAACAATATAAAATCAGTTCCACGAAAAATTACCTAAAATCATGGAGATATAAGGTCTAGTACCAAATTAATATTTTTGAATGTATTTTAACAGGTTTGTCCTAAGAAGTATAGAAGAAAATTAATTTAAAATGATCACCAATAAATCATATTATTGTCCCTAGAAAAATTTCAAAAAGTTTCAAGAAAATTAGGAGTTATCATCACCATCGTTTCAACGAAAACAGTCTACTTACTACTTTACTGGACATATTATGCCTCCCCGAAGGAGCTTAATTCCCACAGGTAAAAGCAGTATTTCGATAAATTTTCTAGTAGGATAGTAAAACACATAGTTCTCGTGAAATAGTAAACATTTATTCCTATTCATTAAAAAAAGGCAAAAGGCAAAAAAGTGAATCATCCTAGACCTCATCGTCACTTTCCATAAGGTGCGATTGTAGTCAAGCGTTAGCCTATACCACAAAAAAAAGGTAATGCACCCTCAGCAATGAAATTGACGCGAATGAAGTAAAGTTGCACCTCGCTGCCCGCGCCACGCATCGTATGATCCTACGATCCATTGCTGAGGTCTGATTGGTAAATTTCAAAAGCGCCAATTTGGCTCCGTCTATTTGAATATTTTTTCATTCAAATTGACAATTGATGTATTAAATTGGTAGCGAACAATATCATTTTGATAACTTAATGAAATAAAATGTAACCACTATATTGGTGACAAAATAGCAAATTTAAGGGAATCGCAGTCTGGGAACGAAAATTGATTTGTTTGGTGACAAATCTACCATTTTGAGTTCTAACCTAATATATAAGTAACAAAACTATTATTATGAGAACAAAGTATAAATTCAATCAATGTACTACAATTTCTTTGGTAATCCATCTTTTATTTTACACATTACATAACATTAATTTGGTGATGCATACCTGGGAACACATTTGTTTATCTGAGAACGAAAATATTTCGTGACGATAGATCTCATTATTTGGTGATACTAATTGATGACAAATATAAATGTTAGTGACAGTAAATATAGTTCCCTATCCTAAGCTGGCATCACACGGATCACTTTATACTTAAACTACATATCCGCTCAGCGGTTTCACACGCTGCCACTCATTTTCCCGTGGTAATAGTTGTTTTCCTGCGGTAAAAAGTAGCCTATGTGTTATTCCAGGTTAGGTTAGGTAGGTAACAAACATACATACACACACAAACTCTCAGATTTATAATATTAGTAAGGATTCAAATCTTCCGAAACCTTCATGGCCCAACAAAATTTATCGCCCTCACAGCATTCGGGAATTGAGCCCAATGGGGTGAAATTAAAACTTGCCGCGCCCTATAATTTACACCCTGTATGTGCGACTCCATAAATAGCGGGTCTTTACGACCTGCCGCCGAAAGGTGGGCCGTGGGACCTGGCAGGTCTTTATGACCTGCTGGAAGGTGGCAGTGAGATCGGGGAAAATATTGCAAAGGGGATTATTACAAATTTTACAGTTTGCGTCTGAGGGAAAAGTTGAAGCAACCCTTGTCCTGATACTAAAGTAACGCCGTTCCAATAAGTCGTATTTGACAGCTGTCAACTTCATACTAAAAAAGATGGCAACAAAGGCAATTGGATCCTCTGACAGCTGTCAAATATGGCTTATTGAAATGGCCTTACTGGAGTAGATGATAGCCCGATAGACCAGTAGACAACTTGATAATACTATGGCAGAGGGTCCATTTTCCTTTGTTGACATCTCTTTTAGTATGGAGGTTACAGTTGTCAAATACGACTTATTGGAACGGCGGTACTTTAATGGACAATGGGATCCCGATTTCAAAATTAATAGAAAAATATGCAACACACAATATATCGAACTTATGAGTATAGTACCTTCTGTCACAATAAAATACAATATGATAGTGCATTGGCCGTGTGATGCTGGCTTAGAATAGCATCACTCTAACACCGCGGGTGTCGTAAGAGGCGACTAAGGGACTCGAGGGTTTCATGTGTAATACAATTTTAGGCGACATGCTGACAACCTGCTGTGTATTACTTACAACTTTACATGTTAAATGTGAAGATTTAATCTAGCGTTTTGTATTTATAAAGTGTTTGACGTATTTCATCATGTCATAGCATCACAAAGTTACGCTTCTGTAATTTCTATTAAACCGTATTTTATATAGGCAGAATGCATAAAGCAGGTCTTTATGCAACTATTTTCGAATTCATAATTCGAACATTATGAGACGAGTGTAGATAAAGTAGCATGAGAGCTTACAATGAAAAACCCTTTAACGGGCAGAGCATGTAAATTTTTTCTATTGGTTTTGAAATCTATTGCGGGTAGCTAAGGTTTAATTTTAGGTGGGGACATTCTTCCCATCGCCTTATAAAGGTTTAAATGCACGTTTTATGTAACCGTTGTGACTTACATTTAGCAGTATTATATGAAACGTCTTTAGGTGATATGAGTTTTTTTTTTGCATGGAATATCAATGTAAACAAGGGTAATATAATATTTTAACTTACATAGATACATACATAAATCATGCCTATATCCCTTACGGGGTAGGCAGACAACGGATATTAACACCATGTCTGACAAAAGTTTCAGGGTCAATCAGATAACTGTGTTTCACTATAGTGACAGGTTGTCAGCCCATCGCCTAAAATTGAAATACAATCTAACTCTCGAGTCCCGTAGTCGTCTTTTACGACACCCATGGGTAAGAAATGGGGTGATGCTATTCAGAGCCGGCATCACACGGCATACTTTCATACATTCATAGTTATAACTTAAACGGGTTCTTACCTTATAAATATCGGGAGCACAAAATAATAATTATTCATCGGTATGAACTCATTTCAATTATTACTAAGCTCATCTTAGTGTTTTGTATTTGTCTCAAACATAAACAAAAACTACCTTTGCATGACCTGCAAAGTCTGTAGTTAGGTAGGTTAATGTATTTTCAGCGTAAAGTTTCAGTCGGATTCAGAACAAAAGATACATCAATCACAAACCACATTCACGAAAATCTAACAGAGACAAGAGAATTCCATTATTTCAGGTGACTATTGATTGGGCGTTTTTCAAAAAAGATGTACATAGCAAATTTGGCGTGTCCCATATGTTCAGATTGACTTTTTTAGTTTAGTATGGATCTGCCACTTGAAAGTTGGTCTTTTTTTGTTAAGAAATATAAAATTAATTAAGATTTTAACATAAAATATTACTTATTTATCATTATTTATGAAAAAACTTTTAAAAAATACAGCGGTAGGAGGTAAAAATGTCGTGTCCCACCTTCATATTGGCAACTTTAAACCTTAATATTTCGACTTGGTAATACTGATCGGCATACTGTTTTAGGGTCTGTATATTAATGGTGGAGTAATAAAACGAATTCAAAACTCTAATACTATCGCAATAGAATTAAAAATCACTTAAAAACCTACATTTTTATTGTCCCAAGAAAATGTAGATACCGGAATTCCGGTTATTGACACGGTAACGTTTCTCCACTTTAGACTAAAATCCTACCAGTGAATAGTCAGTTTTTGTGATTGGCAGGATCATTATTGTCTTTGGATTACGCCATTTTGTAAACAAGAGGTCAGTGTCAAAAATATCGCCCAACGCAACAGGTCGCGTCACGGTGGTTCAAAAATCTGGTTCCAGATAGACACAGGATTTTATGGGGTAAGTAGCAATTTGCCGCATTAATAAGTGCTTAAAAGTTATTAGGAATTTTATAAACTTATACGAAATGGCATGGCAAAAGCCATCAATTGATCTGAAAAGGTACATTTTATAGTTTAAACTGTTGTTGGTATGAATTTGTCACATCCGAATCGTCACGTGATGTACAGTCGGAACTTTTTCGTGACGCACTGGAATTGTTAAGCTTAGGTTACATAGGTAGCCGATATCATATTATTTTATAAAACACTTCAAGTCATAATTTTCAGATAACAAATTTGAAAACAGTTGCCTAAAGATCTACTTTATCCCAGAAAGCAGGCGTGTTTATATATTTTTTAATTTAGCATGCTTGTTTTAGTCTTAAGGGTCGTATTCCGCTATTTAAAAAGCATTTCAATAGTATCAGTTGGATGGTTTTGGTCGTTTCGTATTCCTCTAACTGTTTGAAATATTAAAAATCACAGTGGCAGTAGAATTACGGTTAGGTGTCGATGGCATTAAAATGGCTAAAAAATAAGATGATTGGGGCCCTGAAAAATGTGACATCAATAAATTTTTGCCTGAATGGTCACATACTCTCATGACACCCACGGGAAATAAATGGGGTGACGCTATTCTAAGGGGTATGGTTTAAGCTGTCGCCAATTTAAGTAGTTTTCTGTTTCCTTAATAATAGAGTTTGCCCCCAAAATAATAGATTTGTCACCAAAATCTAGTCATCAAACAATATAAAATCAGTTCCACGAAAAATTACCTAAAATCATGGAGATATAAGGTCTAGTACCAAATTAATATTTTTGAATGTATTTTAACAGGTTTGTCCTAAGAAGTATTGAAGAAAATTAATTTAAAATGATCACCAATAAATCATATTATTGTCCCTAGAAAAATTTCAAAAAGTTTCAAGAAAATTAGGAGTTATCATCACCATCGTTTCAACGAAAACAGGCTACTTACTACTTTACTGGACATATTATGCCTCCCCGAAGGAGCTTAATTCCCACAGGTAAAAGCAGTATTTCGATAAATTTTCTAGTAGGATAGTAAAACACATAGTTCTCGTGAAATAGTAAACATTTATTCCTATTCATTAAAAAAAGGCAAAAGGCAAAAAAGTGAATCATCCTAGACCTCATCGTCACTTTCCATAAGGTGCGATTGTAGTCAAGCGTTAGCCTATACCACAAAAAAAAAGGTAATGCACCCTCAGCAATGAAATTGACGCGAATGAAGTAAAGTTGCACCTCGCTGCCCGCGCCACGCATCGTATGATCCTACGATCCATTGCTGAGGTCTGATTGGTAAATTTCAAAAGCGCCAATTTGGCTCCGTCTATTTGAATATTTTTTCATTCAAATTGACAATTGATGTATTAAATTGGTAGCGAACAATATCATTTTGATAACTTAATGAAATAAAATGTAACCACTATATTGGTGACAAAATAGCAAATTTAAGGGAATCGCAGTCTGGGAACGAAAATTGATTTGTTTGGTGACAAATCTACCATTTTGAGTTCTAACCTAATATATAAGTAACAAAACTATTATTATGAGAACAAAGTATAAATTCAATCAATGTACTACAATTTCTTTGGTAATCCATCTTTTATTTTACACATTACATAACATTAATTTGGTGATGCATACCTGGGAACACATTTGTTTATCTGAGAACGAAAATATTTCGTGACGATAGATCTCATTATTTGGTGATACTAATTGATGACAAATATAAATGTTGGTGACAGTAAATATAGTTCCCTATCCTAAGCTGGCATCACACGGATCACTTTATACTTAAACTACATATCCGCTCAGCGGTTTCACACGCTGCCACTCATTTTCCCGTGGTAATAGTAGTTTTCCTGCGGTAAAAAGTAGCCTATGTGTTATTCCAGGTTATATTCTACCTGTGTTTCAAATTTCACCCAAATCGGTCAAGTCGTTTGAGCGTGAAGAGGTAACAAACATACATACACACACAAACTCTCAGATTTATAATATTAGTACGGATTCAAATCTTCCGAAACCTTCATGGCCCAACAAAATTTATCGCCCTCGCAGCATTCGGGAATTGAGCCCAATGGGGTGAAATTAAAACTTGCCGCGCCCTATAATTTACACCCTGTATGTGCGACTCCATAAATAGCGGGTCTTTACGACCTGCCGCCGAAAGGTGGGCCGTGGGACCTGGCAGGTCTTTATGACCTGCTGGAAGGTGGCAGTGAGATCGGGGAAAATATTGCAAAGGGGATTATTACAAATTTTACAGTTTGCGCCTTAGTAAAAAAATGAAGCAATCCTTGTCCCTCCTTATACTAATAAAGTAACGCCGTTCCAATAAGTCGTATTTGACAGCTGTCAACTTAAAACTTAAAAAGATGGCAACAAAGGAAATTGGACCCTCTGACAGCTGTCAAATATGGCTTATTGAAATGGCGTTACTGTAGTAGATGATAGGCTGATAGACTCCAGTAGACAACTTGATAATACTATGGCAGAGGGTCCATTTTCCTTTGTTGACATCTCTTTTAGTTTGGAGGTTACAGTTGTCAAATACGACTTATTATAACGGCAGTACTTTAATGGAAAATGGGATCCCGATTCCCAAATTAATAAGAAAAATATGCAACACAATAAGATTGTAAGAGATGTATGATATCGAACTTATGAGTATAGTACCTTCTGTCACAATAAAACACAATATGATAGTGCATTGACCGTGTGATGCTGGCTTAGAATAGCATCACTCTAACACCGCGGGTGTCGTAAGAGGCGACTAAGGGACTCGAGGGTTTCATGTGTAATACAATTTTAGGCGACATGCTGACAACCTGCTGTGTATTACTTACAACTTTACATGTTAAATGTGAAGATTTAATCTAGCGTTTTGTATTTATAAAGTGTTTGACGTATTTCATCATGTCATAGCATCACAAAGTTACGCTTCTGTAATTTCTATTAAACCGTATTTTATATAGGCAGAATGCATAAAGCAGGTCTTTATGCAACTGTTTTCGAATTCATAATTCGAACATTATGAGACGAGTGTAGTTAAAGTAGCATGAGAGCTATGTAAATTTTTTCTATTGGTTTTGAAATCTATTGCGGGTAGCTAAGGTTTAATTTTAGGTGGGGACATTCTTCCTATCGCCTTATAAAGGTTTAAATGCACGTTTTATGTAACCGTTGTGACTTACATTTAGCAGTATTATTTGAATCGACTTTGGGTGATATGAGTTTTTTTTTTGCATGGAATTTTAATGTAAACAAGGGTAATATAATATTTTAACTTACATAGATACATACATACATAAATCATGCCTATATCCCTTACGGGGTAGGCAGAGCGTTAACGGCCGTAAAACGGATATTATTGCCACGTTTGAAAAAAGTTTCAGGGTCAATCAGATAACTGTGTATCACTATAGTGACAGGTTGTCAGCCCATCGCCTAAAATTGAACCGTAGTCGTCTTTTACGACACCCATGGGTAATAAATGGGGTGATACTATTCTAAGCTGGCATCACACAGCATACTTTCATAGATTCATAGTTATAACTTAAACGGGTTCTTACCATATAAATATCGGGAGCACAAAATAATAATTATTCATCGGTATGAACTCGTTTCAATTATTACTAAGCTCATCTTAGTGTTTTGTATTTGTCACAAACATAAACAAAAAACTACCTTTGCATGACCTGCAAAGTCTGTAGGTAAGTTAATGTATTTTCAGCGTAAAGTTTCAGTCGGATTCAGAACAAAAGATACATCAATCACAAACCACATTCACGAAAATCTAACAGAGACAAGAGAATTCCATTATTTCAGGTGACTATTGATTACCTGTCGAAAATTTACCAACTTTAAATTGTAATGTATTCCATGTTTCAGCACAACTCGATGCTATTTCAAAACACAATTCATTATTGAGTTTCGCTGTATTACATTTCGTTCATAATTTAAAGCAGTTGTGGTTAATTAAAACATTCATCTTTTACAATGCACTGTGGTCATTGTTATAAAATTAAAATATCCATTTTGATAAAATATGTAGTAGAAACGAGGACTTCAGTGAATAAAATTATAAAACTTACCAAATAGTCCGTACTGGCCGAAAAACTCAAGCGTCTCGTGTGCACAGAAAAACAAAACACCACACCACAATGGCGGATTGGCGCGCAAAAATGACAGTTGTCGAAGAAGATTTTAGCGCACCAGCCAGCTGCGATCCGAGCGGGAATTAAAAAGTTAAAAGAATAAAAAGAAAATAGATTTAGGCTGTATCGCGAGTGCAGGAGTGCATCATACGGAGCGGTTAGTGCTGCGGCAAGTAATGAATGAGTCGCGGCGAGGTGCTCGTTGCGTCGTCGGCAAATGTGTGCCTTGTAGAGGGAGTGACGCGGCTTGATGCTTTCGTTTCTGTAGCGGAAAATCTGGAAATAGCCGGATGGTGCAGATTGAGGCCTACTAGTAGGCGGTTGAAAAACTCTGACACTAGGTTCATTAGGTCGTTCGTCGTTTCACTGTCCCACACGAAAAGTAGAAGAAGAACAAAATGCATTGTTTAGGATGTCTTGACAGGAGCATTTTCTAATAGAAAAGATTTTATTTCAACTTTCCTTACCAAAACTTCTATTCTACTTTTAAACTTAAAGCGCTTTTCAGATGCAAGTTATTGTAATTTTTAACAAATCTTAAAGTTTATAGAAAGGTTTGAAGAAAGACTTTAAACTCGTTTAATTCAATAAAGAGTCGTCGAAGTTTCTTGAGCTGGGTAACAATGAAATAATTTCTTAAACCCTGTGAATTTTAATTGATTTCAAATGAAATTCCAAGCAACTCACTAGTTTGAATTCTGAACCTAAACTAATATTAATTAATTCCATTACAAAGTAACTTTTGGAAAACGATAACGGTATTACATACTGTCATATTAAAGAATAATGTTGTACAAATTACTCGACTAATATATCTTTTTCAATAATTGTTTGTTTAAAAGTTGTTGTAATTTTTGTTGGAAACACGTTCCGTCAGTGTGTGGGAGTGCCAGTGCCTTAACAGGCTTCTTCTGGGTGAGCTCGCTCCATCTTAGACTCTGTCTCTATCCTACGACCTAGACTAGAGTCAAGAGCAAACCCAACATTATTAAAAAAAATAAAAAAATCATTGCATGAGGGAAGTACATAGTTATATAAATTTAAAAATACTTTACAATCTCATAACTCTTTTCATTGGTGAGGTATAATAGATAAATTATGTTATATGCGTAATCGTTTCCAATGCTTGACCGCCCTTGCCTTAAAGAGCATGGTGCGATATTAATTGTTAGGTATTTATTTCTTAATTGTTTTTAATTACAATAAGTGTAACCTTACAAGGACCTAATAATTTTTTTTAGGTCCTTGTAAGGTATAGATTCGAAATAATTTGAAAGCTCATTAAAGAATCATGTTGTTTTCGAAGAAATGGCTGGATCCGTCATTATCATTAGGTAAAGTATCTTGAATTGTCAATCACAATACAGTTGGCATTTGTAATTAGACTTGCACTAAATCTGTTTTTGAAGTCCTATTTCGTAGTTACTCACGTATCAAATAACTTACATCTATAAACTACTTCTGTTGTTATTATTTCATCATTGCGCATCCAAATTTTTTTAACAACAACTTTTTACTTGGATCATATTGACCACACTTGGCAGTTAGATTTAAGAGCCCAAGACCAATTGTTACATTTAGAGGAAATGCTTATTTATATTAACATTTCATTCTTATAATTATAATCCTTTTACTTTACTAACTGCTATTCTAACTCGGAATCACTAAAGTATTGTGTGGTGTGAGTCGCGCTACACATAGCGGTCTGCTCTTAGGGCCCGTAGATTCGCACCGAATCAGCTTGGCATTTCGGCTGACAAATGTTGTGCTAGTGTGCTGAGGCTGCGTTTGTGTGGAGTTAGATTTAGTTTTATAACAAAAGTATCGAGTAGTGTGAGTCACGGTACACGTAGCGGTCCACACTTAGGGCCCGTAGATTCGCACCGAATCAGTTTGGCATTTCAGCTGACAAATGTTGTGCTAGTGTGCTAGAGCTGCGCTTGTGGAGTTAGATTTGTTTTTGAATGTTTATACGAGGAGCTTATTAGTTAGGCTTTATTTGAAACCGCTGAACAGAGCCAAAAATTCAGGATCTATGCTGTAGAAGCTTCTGTAAAATTAGTGTTAATAAGAGTAGTCAAATGTCTACAATTGATAGAAAAGCTTTTTTTATAGTTTTGTAGGGCCTATTGTAGGTATATTATTTATATGTGTATTAATAGCTGCTTCAAAAGGCTCCTTCTCAGTTGGGAATAAGCTATGGGCAAGAAAGTAGTGCTAGATATTGCGTAGGTCAAGATACTTAATATGAAGGTACTTAATATGGACCGGTTACATTTGCATTTCCTATAGGTATCTAATTTCAAAATAACACAAATTATACAACTGCCTTTATATATCCAAATAATCCAAACCATTTTCAGTCGGAATGGAATTTTTATTTGGTTACGTTTGCCGTAGTTGTTTTATAAGGCATATATTGGATGAATGCAGAGATTGAGCAGCAGCGTCCGCTATGATCCATCCAACCGTATATTCCACATGTCCAACTATTGTTGAGGCTGCTGCTGATGATATAATAAATATCTTGGACATAAATAAATATCTTAGACATTTCACAAAATATTTAAAGTGCCTGTAACTTAAAACATGCAAAAATTCGCAATTGAGTATCTATGACGAAGTTGTGAGCAAATAGCCCCTCTACAAGATGCGCTAAGTTTTATTTTGAATTTGTTTGAATCTTGGAAGATAAAGTCAAAATTATGATTACATCCATACAAAAAATAATTCATACTCTTTTTCACTGTATATTAATCGATAGGGCATAATTTGTTTTAAAATTTGGTACTTCATCTAAAAAAGTGACTTGTAATTGCATCAGCTATAAAAAAACAGCCTCATCTGTTGACCTTCGACCCGAAATTACTGAGAGATAGGTAAACAAAGGTGACATTGAAGACACTATTAGATTACCGACTCACTCCTATCGTTCTACGTCTTACTACTAAATAAATAAAGAGTCCACCATCATACTTACCCAGCCTAGCCCGTGAGACTGTAAGCAAGATTCCCACGGCAGAATGGTGTATCTAAAACTGCACTGTGTGCACTTACACCTATGTCTCAGTAATTACTGAGTCCGCTTCCATACTTACCTAGCCTAGCCCAACAGTCTGTTAGCGAGATTCCTACGGCGGAATTGTGTTTCAAATCTGTGAGCACTTACACCTATGTCTCAGTTATTACTGAGTCCGCCTCCATACTAACCTAGCCGTCTTTACAACAGTCTGTTAGTGAGATTCCCACGGCGGAATTGTGTATCCGAATCTGTGAGCACTTACATACTGAGTCCACCTCCATACTAACCTAGCCATCTTTACAACAGTCTGTTAGCGAGATTCCCACGGCGGAATGGTGTATCCGAAACTGTGATGCAATGTAACTGTGGCTTCTAATGCCAGAGGTTTTCGTTTTTTGTTCACCGTTAGCGAGCTACCATACTGCAATGTGCCGGAGTGGTACTAATGAACGGGGTTAGAGGTAGCGAGGCTTAAAGGCCTGCCGTGTACATGTATACCTCTCTTTCTCACTGACGGCAAATCGCCATATTTAGATAATTTCAGTCTTTTAGAAATTTCTCGCCAAATCAACAAGTAATCAAAAAAAGTATACTACAAGAATCTAGAAATGAACAAGACGTATCGTATTCGCAAAAAACAATGTGTTATGTTCATAAAATTTGACCAAACTTTAAAAAAGAAATATAATTCTTAAGCGGGTTTTGAGATGGATGTAGAGATGGTACTATAAATTACCCATAAAAAAAAACGCTGGTGTAGGTAATAGTGCCATTTGATGGCATCCAAAGGATATACAGGCATAACAATAATCTTTTTACAAAACAACTTGGTATCACAATAAAACAATTTTAAACGGATTTAAGTTGTGCTTATTTTGGATTTTACAATTTTATTTTATTGTGATGAGCAGGGGCGTGCAGTCCATATAGGCACAAAAGCACTGCCTACCCTGATATTTTGATCCACACAAAATTATAAATATTTAATAAAATTATTATTTGAAGAACGATACCCATTCGTAAAAAGGAACGTCATTTTCAAAACTTTCGCGCCCCTAGTGAACTCGAACATTACCATTGTCAATCGAGCTTAGGCGCCTCGACCGCTGCCTGCTTTTATGAATGAAATAGACTATTACTACGTGTTCAAACCGGTTCAAACTAGTAGCGCTAACAGGGCCAAACATCATCCTCCAAAGGTGCTGCTTATTAAAAAAAAAACGACTGCATACACACGGCGAGTCCCTATACTGCATAACAGTGTTTTGCACAGCAAAATCATGGCCGACACGGCCTTGCATGCAGCATTGCATGTCCCAAGCCTGCACGACAGTGGCAATTGTGGCTTGATCGCTCGCTTCATTCGCTCCAGGGGGTCACAACTCTACTCTACCCTAACCTACTGTATTGAATCTGTGTCAAAAATGTTTAGTTTTAATGGGCTTCGCCCCCTAAAGCCCCTTGAAAACGATCCTGTTATACAAAACGTTGTCCAGCGCAATCGTGTTGTGCATAATCAACGTCGTGCAGTGATGGTTGGTCAAAAATCTAGAGAACAAACGCAAAAACTATAGAAAAAAGCGCGCGGGTTGAGGTGTGGGAGGGGCGGTGCGTATAATCCGACCAATTTGTGACACCTTTCTTCTGAACTATTTGCATATTAATGAGGTGCAATTTTGCTTGATAGTATTTTACTTTAGAAGACAATGCAAATTCCTCCATTGTTGTTTACCCGTGTTGTTTATTTTAGGTTAGGTTTTTCAAGTAAAGCTTTAAAGTTTAATAGTGAAAATGTAGTTCGGTGGGTGTTCTGTGATAGAATAGAATGAAAAATCACAGAACTTCTATCATACCTTCTAATGTGCGCGATAAACAACTGTAATAAGATTTGTGTTGTGTGTTTACAAAAGTTAAAGTACTGTTTTCAATACCTAAGTTGATATTATGTGTGATAAAATGCAGATCAACAATTGGAAATTACGCAAATAAAAGGTAACAATAGGTCATACTTGAAAATTTTATTTTGTCAGATTGTTGTGTGCAAACATTGAAAGAGATGAACAATCATCTTCGTGAATCGCACGCATTGGACCACCACCACCGGATAATACTGCGGTTCTTTACATCTTTGGTGACAGCCCCCGCACACATGGCATCTTGTGACAGCCGCAATTTGATGCGGTAACGTGTACTAATGATACCTATACAAATTTTGTATGGGATCTCGTAAACTATTTTCCCCTAAAAACCGGATACGACAAAACACTGAAAAATATGAGTTTCGTGTGAGAACCGCCTTTGTTTGTACTGCCTACCCAGTCGTGAAACCCTGTGCACGCCACTGGTGATGAGTAATAGTTGTAAACTTAAGAAAATATTATAACTTGGCATTTCAATAATTTGTGTTTCTAAATAATGTTTCCCACAAATCTAAGCTTTCTCTAGATAACCTTTTCTTCATAGCGACTACACCAGTCATAAAACCCTTTATATACGGAACTAGCGGATTCTTGTACCATAAAAGCCAGCAAGTCTGGGAGGAGCAGATCCTCAGATAAGCTGAACCACGGAAAGAGGTTCGAGGGTCGACCGATTGTGACTCGCGGGACCAGGGATGTAAGAAACAAGAGATGTGGTAGAGGTGGTATTACTTTGTTTGACAATATACAGGGTTATTTTTTATCCACCCCGAAAATTTTACAGGGTGATTCTACTCCTGATTCTGAACTACTTTTATTATGGGGTCACCTGCGAAATCGCGAAAAAAAAAACAGCTGCTCCATAGCAAAAATCATACCTACTCGAACAAAATGTATGGAACAGCTGGTTTGTTTTTTGCGATTTCGCAGGTGACTACATCATAAAAGTTGTTCAGAATCATGAGTAGAATCATCCTATAAAATTTCCGGGGTGAATAAAAAAATATTCTGTATAGAATGAAATTTTACTAGTGACCGATAGCGTAAACTCAAGACTGGCTGGTGATAGGGAACAACATTCTCCAAGGAACATGTACCTCCTATGCAAAATTGCTAATCAGCTGATTTGGTTTACTATGGAAGCTCAAAATGTTTTGTCATATTTCAATTTCCTGGGGGAAAGGTGTTCCTTGTCACCAGTCCTTTCTCTGTTTTTAGTATCAGTCACTAATAAAATTTCACGATATAAGTAAGTCTGATAGATCCTTAGATAAGCTGAAGCACAGACGCAGGTTCGTGGGTCGACTGGTTGTGACTCGCGGGAACTTAGATCTCGGAAACTGAGGACGGGCACTAAATAATGTTTTGTTACCATTAAGACTAAGTCAGATTCCTCTACAGGGCTTTTAAACAACCCAAATCAATGATAATTATTTAGAATTACTGAAAACTTGCAAAATTTTCAAGCGCGGGCAGGATTTGAACCTGCTACTTTCGCATTATTAGTGGCGACGCCTCTTCCATCTGGGAGAGCCGTGCAAAGCATTACTGGCATTAAAATACACTTGCAAAATTGGCGGGCAAGGAACGAGCTGCGGTAGCCCAGTTGGAAGAGGCGTCGCCACTAATAATACGAAAGTCGCAGGTTCAAATCCTGCTCGCGCTTGAAAATTTTGCAAGTTTTCAGAAATTGTATTCTAACACGGGAAGTGTTTTAAAATTTGGTATCCAATTCAATTTAGAATTGAGTACATAGAGCAATAAGGTTTTTGATTTGATTTTTCGGTCATATAAGCTTCTTAAATAACTTGTATATGAATATTTTTTTGAATTTTGTGACAGTAATTGTATAAATAAAACGCTTCCCGCCTTGAATCACTGATAGCACCTCTGTTTAGTTTCTTCGATTCTTGTAGCACTACTATAGAACTGCTATACGACTATTGTGCTGTTTATTCGACTGTACCTGGGAGGATGGCGCTGATAAACTTGCTTAGAGCGTGGTAATGAGGTTGCTATTGTTTCAGCGAAGAAAGCAAATTGTGTCTGTTTTAATCGGTACGATATAAGGTCCTATTAAATGTGCTATGGTGTATTACGATGCACTAACAGTGTTATATTATTTTCATAAATGAAATAATAGTAGTTTATGCAACTGTCGTATAATGGGGGTCATTAGAATGCGAGTGTCTGTTTATCACACGAGGCACAGCCGAGTGTGGTAATAGTTTGACACGAGCATTCTAATGCCTAATTATAGCAGTTGCATACACTATTTTATCTACACTCTCCAAAAAATAACTCAAAAACACTTTTCTAAACGTCCGCACCGGCCATTGAAAGGCCCGATACAAGGTCAAATTCAATACGAGAACGTAATATGGCTTGGTATGAATTTTTGAAAATTCTGTACTTTAGCAGTTGTTTAGATGTGGAGTCTTAACAATAACTTAACTAAACAACTGAACAACATCTGGACAACATCTGAACAACAACTGAACAACATCTGAACAACATCGAAACAACATCTGTACAAAAACTGAACAACATCGGAATAACAACTGAACAATATCTAAACAACTGCTCAACATCGGAACAACAACAGAAAAAAAAAACCTATTAAAACTACTGAACAACATCCGAAAAATTTCCGTACAACAACAACTGTCAGGTGCGACGGAAGATAGCGATTTGAGTATTGGCAAAAAAAAACTTCGTTTCATTTCTCAACTTTATCGTATTAAGAGTTTTCTCATTAAGTCATTACGCTTCTGTAATTTATAGTAAACCCTAGTTTTTATAGGCAGAATGCATAAAGTAGGTCATTATGCATCTGTTTTCGAATTCATAATTCGAACATTATGAGACGAGTGTAGATAAAAAAATTAAAGAATGTGAGCACCCGCCGGGGCTTGAACCCGGGACCGTGGGGCACCGTCCCACTGCTCTGCCAACTGAGCTACCGGTGCCTCGACCGACACTTCCAAATCTTCAATCTCTTGGTACTCGTCACAAAATACCAGGAAAATTAACCGGCTACGCAATGTACTAAGAGTTTCACCTGTAGACTTTTAGCCTGTAGTTTCTTAACATAGGCACCTGGTATCGTTGATGCAGGATGCAAGACCGCCAAGCTAAAGTGGGAGTGGGCCGGGCACGTTGGTCGGTTGTACCCGGATCGTTGGGTAAAGATCGTCACCGAACAATGGGTACCCCGAAAACGTTGGTGTGACGATCTCGACGCCTATTTACAGCAGTGGGTGACGGTGGCATTAGACTGCAAGATGGCCTTATGGCTTTGCACATGCCCTAAGGTAGACTGGGAGAAAAAGCTTTTGTTGTTAATTCCATCCGTGTACATTTTTCTGCATAAAGTTTCGTATGTTTTGTTACGTGGATGCTGTAGACCTAAAATTCTCAGAATATAAAGAGGCTTATTTCCAGCAGTGGATGTCTCCCGAAGTATCTTTGATTTGTTTTTTAGCCCTTGAAGTGGCATAGCTTGAACCGTTCTCTACAAGGAAATATAGACACCGTAAGCATACAATTGGGATTTGAACCCAGACCTTACGCTTAAACGCGGTCCTCCTACTATTTTTCTGTTCGAGACCAGTGTATTCATGAACCGCCTCGACAGTGGCGCCACTTCACATTTTTTTTCTATTTATACAAACAATCTACCAGAACGTCAATTGCTCAAGTTTTTAGAATTATTCTTAAGTAAAATTAGAACCTACAAACTTCATGAAATATTCGCTGTAATTAAAGTTATGGCAATTAATACCAGAAGTGGCCGTTTTAGGAATTTTTGCTATAACTTTAATTTCAGTAAATATTTTTTGTGAAGTGGCGCCTCTTTCGAGGCCGTTCACAGCTACACTCGCCTTAACATTTCTAAGTTTTAATAGTTTTAAAAACGTTGAATGATATCTGCATCATTTATGGGCAATTGTTTTAAGCATATTCCTAACTGTAACTTTAGTATCGAATCGCATACTTGGTAAACAGAAGTTTAACATACATACGTACAGTCAAGCTCACGTTCGGTAAGACCACAGTATAATTAATAGTAGTAAGACACTCGAACCGCCAATGTAAGTCATATGCTCTGAGCATAAGATAAGAACAGTCCAAAGTCCAATTATTGTCTAACCCAGCCTGCGCTTGACTGTACAACTACAATACCCATTACTATGAACAACTTGGATATTAGAAACCTCATGAACATGGGTATTAAAGTAATGCGGTTCCTAAGACCTATAGGTTTATAGAGAGGTCATGACCTTTGACCTTCCACCTGTAGTCTCTACATGAGAATCGCTGGATTTGTTTACGAGACGAGTCGGGTATTGCCAATAAAGATTGCAAGTACATTTCTCATTGAGTATTCTTATCGTTTTCAGATAGAATTGACTAGTAAAACTTGATAGTTTTGTTGAGTATTGATGAAAATTTGCATTGACTCTAACAGGATGTATCCTGAGCTTGTTGTTAGCAACATTCAAATAATTTGTTCTAGGAAATCCATAGCTGTCATTGGTTTTCTTTATGTCAACGATTTCTGGCCTTTAATTCGGGGAATACATTCTCTAAACTTACCTTAAATTCACGCTGTCACTTTCTGTCAAATAGGTTTAAAAGAGGATAAGAGATATACAAGTCATGTCATGTCTTGTATTTAACTTTAAATTTGACGCAAAATACGCGATTCTGTAAAAATAAGGCGATGAAGAAAACAATAGCGACTAAATTGAATAGAAATGGCGAAGAACCCATTTAAATTTTATACATGACAGGGATATCTCTCAATAGGGGGAGGACTTTGTCCAGCATTGGACTGTTGTAGCCAGTTTATGTGTGGCCAGCGGATATGATACTTTTTTCTTTTTCTCGTCTCGCTCTCTTATTCTGCTTTTTTTTTCGAATCACACCTGGTGGGAGGCTGATTTGTATGGTAGGTTCATTTTTTTTATATTTAGACCAATGCCGTGTTACATGGGGAAAGTTGTTCAGTTTCATGCTTACCGTGACCTCTTTTCGGCTTGTGATCCCCTATTTGTTAGGCCATTATTAATATTACTAATCAAATGTCATACTGAGCGAATGATTGAATGAATGAGGTTTACTGTCTCATTCTATTCTTAAATAAAAAAAAAAAACAGGTTGCTAGAAATCTTTGAGAATCGAAAACATTAATAAAAAGGTTGAAATTTTTTTTTTTTTTTTTTTTTACGTAGAATCTTACATAAAACCATGCGTATAATGCGAATCTATTTGATCACCAAAAATCACTCTCACTTTCGAAGGATTGCGCAAACTCATCAATAGATGGAGCCACGTCGTCAACGGTCTCGTAATTGGCCAGATCAAATTTATCCGCCAAAAACGAGTCGGCAGCATAAGTCGTAGCTTTTTCAGTGGAAAAGAATCTTTCAATATGCGTAAGAGTGCGTTCTGTAGGCGGAATTGTGGGAATAGTGCTGTCCTTTTTCTTCTCAGTGCTTTCCTCGCTGCTTTTTGATGACGCTTCTGTTGTTGTCTCTCTTTTGTGGGGTTGTGGTTCGGGGCGGCAGAAACCGTCCCAGAAGTACCTGAAAAATAAGATTCTATAAAAATTGTCTGATTGAAAGATTAGATTAGATTATCGGTGGTGATTGAAGTCTATATAACCTACTACTATATGTAGAAGAAGCGGTAGTACGCTTTGTGAAGGGCCACTGGCTTTTGATTGTGACTCTCCCATCGAAGTCAGCGCTAAACATAGCATCATATTAAGTAAATTAACAGCCACAATAGGCCACAGTTGAATATGGGTCTCCTCCTATTGGAGCGGAAATAGACATACTCACCACGTTTTGCAGGTGGATTGGCGAGCGCAGTGCAAGTTACGCTGTTGCATCTCTTAGTCGCTTCTTACGACACTAAGTTGAATTGGGGTGATGCTATTCTAAGACACTACATAGCGTTAAATAGAATGCTGTGTTTTTAGAGTCTTCTTGGACTCGCTTCACCTTCGACTCTGTCTCAGTTTTTAAGACCTACACACACACACTCATATAATTCCTTGCAGGGTAGGCAGAGCGCAAACAGCCTCAAAAAACGGAGATCCCACGCCACATCTTACAAATATTTGAGGGTCCTTCTGAAAATTGTGCATCGCCATAGTGACAGGTTGTCAGCCCATCGCCTATAATTGCAATACACACCCTCAAGTCCCTAAGTCGCCTCTTACGACTCCCGAGGGAAAGATATGGGGTGGTGCTATTCTGAGCCAGTATCACACGACACAAAACCCATTATTCTTAAAAAAAGAACGAAGAAAAACTGTAAGTAATATAATTGAGTGTACCATCCATGGGGACAGATGAAGATCTGGGGATACAAAGCTCCTTGCTTCAGAAGGCATACGTAGTAGTGGTTCGGAGAAGATTGTAGACCTTCAGTGTGACCGGCTTCCGAACATTGAGGCACCAGCTTCTCACTGCACTGTCCGTAGACTAGCTTTATCTGAAAGAAAATATTAAAGTTAAAAACTGTTTGGAAGCGCCTTCAAAATTGCTTAAGAAATATGGAGAGTTTCTTTAAAATTCTCTCTGCAGATTTAGTAATCGGTAAACAAACAAAATGATTCGCTGAATTGAAATTATCTTTTTTTTCAAGATGGTTACAAATAGCATGAAATTATCCTCTGTTATTATCTACTTTTTAAAGGATCAAGCTATACTTACTTTTTTTTTAAATATTTGTATAGAAAGACAATTATAGTTAATTCTCTAAATATAACTTTGCAATCGGTAAGAAACCCAGCCTTGTGATGCCTGCTTAAAACAGCATCACCCCAATTCTTTTCCGCGGGTGTCGTAAGAGGCGCCCATAGTCGCCTCTTACGACACCCGCGTTTCATGTGCATTACGGTTTTAGGCGACGAGCTGACAACCTGTAACTATACTAATTGATACACGATTTTTAGGGTTCCGTACCCAAAGGGTAATAACGGAAACCCTATTACTGAGGCTCGGCTGTCCGTCTGTCTATCCGTCTGTCCGTCCGTCCTACAGTTACGAGGCTGTATCTCCTGAACCGTTATACCTAGACAGTTGATGTATTTTTAATTTTCACAGATGATGTATTTCTGTTGCCGCTATAACAACAAATACAAAAAATTTGAACAAAGTAACTAGCGAGGTTCCCATACAAAAAACTTTTTTTTTTTGTATGGAGGCTGTATCTCATGAACTGCGAAAGTTAGACAGTTCAATTTTTCACAGATATTGTATTTCTGTTACTGCTATAACAACAAAAACTAAAAAAAATAATAAAATAAATAATTATGGGGGTTGTCATACAAAACGCGTGTTTTTTTGCGCGTTTTATAGATAATGGTACGGAACCCTTCGTGCGCGAGTCCAACTCGCACTTGGCCGGTTTTTTTCTAACATGTTCACAGACGTGACTATAGCGACCTAATTCTTACGGCCGTTAACGCTCTGCCTATCCCGCAAGGGATAAGGCGTGTTATTTAATTTAATGTGTGGGTTTTAACCCAGCGTCACACGGAAATGGGAAAGCATAAACCATATTCATATAAACATCAGATAGATCCATAAACAAATTTTATTTTCAATATATTTGCCTCGTTCAGATTTTAGGGCGCGCCGTGAGAAATATGGGTATTTAGGAATGCAAGAAATTTCGTTGGTGAATACGATAAACACCTTATTTTTATGTATAATGAATTTTAATAAATATTTATGTATGTTTATGTATTTTTATAGTATTTATGTAAATTTGTTTATCTATCCATGTAGGTTTATATATATTATTTGTATGCATGATAAAATATTTTACAGACTTATTTATTCATTTATTTTGTTAAATTTATTTAGTATTGCCTATTTGCCCCAAAAGTTTAAATTCTCTCACAAGACATGGGTTGGCTGGAAGAGATCTCTTCTTTAGAGATAAGCTCGCCTTTGCGACAAAAATTATATATATTTTTTTTCTGTGTATTTTGTGCAATAAAGAATCTAATAGTTTTACTCGCAGTCAAGGATTGTTATTTAGGTCTTACGATGAATACAAGGCTGTTTTTAATTAATTTAAATCTAGATCCTACAGTTGTAGTAATAATTCATTTGTATATGCTATCATATTTCTTAATTAATGTGGGAAGAATAACTTACAGATAGAATTCATTTGAATCGTAACCTAACTATTCTGAATAATTAAAACCGACTAAAAAGCTTTGACACCAGGGTCGTTGGCGGACTCGGTGTCCCACACGAAAAGAAGAAGAAGTGGACTAAAAAACTAAAATTAATACTGGGTTATGATAAAAATACAGGATGTAATTTTTTTGTTGAAATTATTTAATGGGATGAACCAGCCCATAAAACTAAACAATTTTCCCTTAGTAACATAATATATATCACGCCTATAATCTATTGCGGGGTAGGGAGAGCCCAAACGGCGGCAAAAAGGGACATTTACATCACGCCTGACATATATTTGAGGGTCATTCGGAAAATTGTATATCGCCATAGTGACAGGTTGTCAGCCCTTAGCCTAAAATTCAATACACCCTCGAGTCCCTTTGTATGGTCCAATTATTTTATCATATTTTGACATTAAGTGCATTTGGAAAAGTTGTTGAGTTTCATGTGCTGGTTCACACTTAAAATATTTGCATCTCAAGATAAGAATTATTTATATCCTGTATATTTAGGAAAACTACCATTGTTTTTTAAAACTTGCAAAATTTTCAAGTGTGGGCAGGATTTGAACCTGCGACTTTCGCATTACTAGTGGCGACGCCTCTTTTATCTGGCGCTTGCAAGTTTTCAAAAGTTGTATACCAACACGGGAAGTGTTTTAAAATTTGGTATTAAATCCACCATTGTTTCTAGTGATTTACCTTGTTGAAGAAATAGACTGTGCTGCAATGGCGTACCATAACTTAATTTAAACATCGCAGCAGGGGTCCAAAAGCTGGCCTGTTGCCACCAAGACATTGTACAAACGTGACACAACTCATCTTATTATACTTTTATTCAAGTGTGAACATCTCAGACGCATAAGCGCCAACGCTGCGACGAGCGGGCTGCACGCGCGGGCCGGCCGCGCCACAGATAATAGAGGTATGATACTACTCGGCCGCGCGGGATAGATTCGGAAATGTATTTTGCCGAATCAAAACCGCGCGTGGTGTGCCCGCGCGTGCAGTCCGCTCGACACAGCGTTGGCGTTTAAGATTCATCCCACACCAAGACGTGATGCGAAGCGATTATTTTTAATCGTCTTTGTCCGATCTGGACAGGCGAAGGTCAGAGATCATACTGCCTAGTCTTTAGTTACCAGCATTCCATTTCGGAAAACAAGTCACTATCAAGTCATGACATGACGACACTGTCAAATCACGTAGACCGAAATTAGATATCTCCACATTAAGGCGAATCTCTCACTACGACGGACTAATGGACGTATTTTTGAGGCATCCGTCTGTCAGATGAAAGGTAATTTCAAATTGCCATTAGAAAACAGATACCGTGCCACACTGTAGCGATGCGATTTGACCAAGGTGTTTTATCCGTCATAGCGTATAAACTGTATAAACTGACTTAAGTGCTGCCTAACTACTACTTATATGAAACTATATTTTATTTAATCATCTATACTTTTCGAAAAAAAACTATAAGCACACACATACAAACAAACACGGGGTAGGTTGGTCGTCGGCCGCGAAAACGGACATTTACACCACGTCTGTCAGACATTTGAGGGTCATTCAGTAAGCTGTGTATCACTATAGTGACAGGTTGTCAGCCCATCGCCTCAAATTGCAATACACAAGTAACCCTCGAGTCCCTTAGTGTCTTACGAAACTCACGGGATAGAAATGGGGTGTTGCTCTTCTAAGCCGGCACCACACGGCGTCTTTATAAACACCTTTCAAAACGAGTCACAGTATAACAATATAACTCACAGAGCACTGTGCAGTCTGCGCGTTGTAAGCGTAATGTCTGGGACACAATGCTACTCTGTGGTCAGCTGGTCTCCCGTCTGGTGAACCGTCAGGAGGAGAGCATAGGTGGAACTTCCTGCAGTCGAAGGCATCCGGGAATATGCCAACCTGGAAACATGGAATAATGGAAATTTTAGAAAATAAGTATAACTGTTTTTATATTGTAAATAAATATTGTAAATAAATTCATTGGACATCCAGACGCACCGCCGGATACCATCCATACCTGGTTGCCATTCCACCAATTCGGACTAAGCGCTTCCAGTCATCATTTATAATGCGCACTGCTAAAGAGTGGAACTCACTACCTGCGTCCGTTTTTCCAAACGCATACAACCCTAATCTCTTCAAAGTGAGAGTGAACAGGCTTCTTCTGGGTGAGCTCGCTCCATCTTAGACTTTGTCTCTGTCCTACGACCTAGACTAGAGTCAAGAGCAAACCCATCCTTAATAAAAAAAATGTGCCCATGTATGTTTTTGTGTACAATAAATGGTCATATAAATTATATTTACAAAAGTAAGTGGATCTTTTATTTAAGTAGTAGAAAAATTATAAATTGTGATGTTTAAAAGAGTACCGTAATTGCAACTCAAATATAATACTTAACGTGGAATAAATATTAACAAATACCTTGTACCTAGTCCTTTTATGAATCCCGGAAATGACAACTCAAAATTTTCATACAATCAGAATTGTACACCTTGAACTTTGTAACTAGTTCAAGATATAATCTCAAGCAGTTTGTTATAACTTGATACAATTGCATTATACAATGCTTTGTGTCAGTTAACTGATTGTTTTAAAAATTGCGTATTGAATATTGTGCGCGGATGATACGCACCGCACAATTTAGCGGCATTTTGGTTGAATCACCCACGGGAATGAAATGGGGTGATGCTATTCTAAGCCGACATAACACGTTACGGCATCACACTAGAATTTTGGAAAATCTAACCCGCGTGATGCCGGCTTAGAATAGCATCACCCCATTTGTTTCCCGTTGGTGTCGTAAAGGTGACGAGGGGACTCGAGGGTGAGTATTGCAATTTTAGGCGATGGGCTGACAACCGGTCACTATGGTGATACCCAATTTTCCGAATGACCCTCAAATGTTTGCCGTATACGCTCTGCGCGCTATGTATGTGTGTACATACGTACATATATATATCAGCCTATTGCAGTCCACTGCTGGACGTAGGCCTCCCCCAGGGTGCGCCATAGGGCACCTCTCGTTTTTGCCATCCAGTCCATAAAAGCCGCCTATTTAAAGTCTTCTGTCCATCTGGCCGAAGGTCGTCCAACGCTATGCTCGCTCATGCGTGGCCCCGCCGGAGCAATCAACTGTCGGTTACTCCACTACCCATCGGTTCTAAGACAGATGCCCCCAGTCTACAGCCATTTCAGTTTACTACACTTCCAGACTATGTCCGTCCACGTGATACATACATACATACATACATATATCACGCCTTTATCCCTTGCGGGGTAGGCAGAGCGTAAACGACCGAAAAAACGGCCACTTACGCCACGTCTGACAAACGTTTGAGGGTCATTCGGAAAATTGTGTATCGCCATAGTGATAGGTTGTCCGCCCATCGCCTAAAATTGCTATACACACCCTCGAGTCCCTTCGTCCACGTGATCCACTTTAAATTGTCGTTTCTGCTACGGCGTAGACAAGTGCTACGATGCATGGAAGACTTAACGTAGAGGACGCGAGAGTCTTCCTATATCGACAATTATATAAAAGGGATGAATCTCTTTGTAAATTTCTATCCACAAGATTATTAATTGACAGAAAATGTGACTACTTTTGACCTGGACCTTGATATTATACTATGTATTGTATTACCTGTTCGCAGGTGTGCTGGTACTTCTGCGCGGCGAGATCACATTCCGGAACAGTTTTGTTGGAGCACCTGCCTTCTGCAGCGTTGCAGGATAAACCTTCGCTGCACTGCTGGACTGGCACCTGGAAATCAATTGACTTTGTAAGAACAATACTGGTTGCCATTTCACCAATTCGGACTAAGCGCTTCCAGTCATCATTTATAAGCCGCACTGCTAAAGAGTGGAACTCACTACCTGCGTCTGTGTTTCCAAACGCATACAACCCTAATGTCTTCAAAGTAAGACTGAACAGGCTTCTTCTGGGTGAGCTCACTCCATCTTAGACTCTGTCTTTGTCCTATGATCTAGACAAGAGTCAAGAGCAAACCCATCATTAATAAAAAATAAAAAAGATCACAATAATACAAGTACAATATTACGGAGAAAAGAATTTTAAATAAAGGATTGTACGAGTGGAATCTTCATGGTAGATGATGCGTGAAGGAGAAAGATAGAGACGTATGAAAGAGAAGAAGATTGTCAGCTCCACACCAGTAAGAGTATAGTATTTTTTGATAGTCAGTCGAGATCCGAGATGTCAGAATCATTAAGAGCCGTTGTAAAGGTTTGTGCAAATAAATAAGTTGTTAAATATAGAAATAATCAAATAGTTTAACCATCACCGCTCGCCGCCCTATCCATAGCAATACCCATGAATATATCCCCAAATCACGCCTATATTACTTGCGGGGTAGGCAGAGCGTAAACAACCGCAAAAAAAATTGCTTGTGCCACGCTGACTAATATTTGAAAGTCATTGTTAGCCTATAATAATTATAAAACCGTCCTCTGCCATCTCTTTCGATACCCACTGGAATAAAATGGGCCGACGATATTCTAAACCGGTATTCTACAGCATCATAATCATAATACAGGTGAAATTTCACAAGTGACCGATAGCAAAAACTCAAGACGAGCTGGTGATAAACAACAAATTTCCTCAAATAACATACGTTGAAATTTTAAAATTGCCGATCAGGGCTTCAAATCTGGGTTGCTCACGAAATGTCAGTGACGAGATATAGCACGAGATATGGCATCTTCTGGCTCAACGACGAAAAAACGCGCTAACATAGAAATACATTGAAAATTTTGTACTGAAAAAAATAACAAAATGCTTTGTAACAATCAATGTATACTAAATTATAATTTTGCAAATGTGTGAGTGATGGAAATCATAAGTCAAAAAATTGATATCATTCATTCAAATTCGAATGAAATATCGGAATACGGACCCAAATATCTGTCAAAATAGGATAGCTTTCCATGCCTATTTTATGTCAAATACGAGATATAGCTTTTTGACATAAAATAACAAATCACAACATAAACAACACAGAATATTTTATAATTATTTGTTTTTTTGGACTTTTCAACGAAATTAGAATGTTTTAGGTGTTTTTCAGTGTGTGTTTTTAGCTTCTGGTGGGAACAACCCTCAGGATAAATAGCACGAGCACCCAATATGGACCCAATTGATCCATCCTAAATACCTTGCCTGCTTTGCCCCAATACTTCGAACAAAACTTACGAAAAGACATGGTCTGGCCATCCTACTGCCTGGCCTGGCCACACTGGACGTATACACCGCCCCAATGCTCAAGATGATATCAATAGCACCTACAGCGAACCCACAGTTCCATCCCAGCACAGCTCTTTCCCTGCAGCTTCCTCACTCTTTGACGACCTCGCATCGCACATCTCAAGGCCATCGTCCCTGTGTTTAAGCACATATCAAGAGGTGCTTGATGTTTAACTGCTGAAAAACGAAGAGAAATGCATGCCTTTCGCATACACATCATTCAGTTTCCTAGACTAAGGGGTTATTTAACCACCAATATGAAGCACAACGTAGACGGTGCTCCTCTCTGCTTGGAGGCCTCGTCAATCCAGTTTTTCAAAGGCCCATTTCAGTGTGAAAAAGAAATGAAACGAACGTGTATGACGGAGATTTGAGAGGAGCGGTCAGAATCCTTACGTCGGACTACGGAGTGGCTACAGCAGATTCATTCAGACAAGCACCCACCTCCTTCCAGACTAATTACGATCCCAGACAAGCCAAACCCCACCGCGCTTCACCTTGCTGTGTCGCCCTGATGACGTGATAACCCATCTATGGTCATTTCACTCTGTCTCTGCAGCTGGCCTGGATGGACAGTGCCCTCAATACCTATGGAGCTCACTATAAATTGAAGGCACGGCGACAGTGACTCTGGGCCAAATATAGAGAATATTTAAAGCATAGCAATTGGAAACATGCTAAATTTATTAAATACACATAAAATAGATGCATTGTAGTTTGTATATCAGAAAATTCTTAGTAGCTTGTTCCTTTTTACACAATCCTAAGACCTAAACTGAGTTTATGCTTTAAGATCGATTTCTGCCACTAAAACAGTCGTGTTTTTAAAATACTTTTAAAATTAATTTTCACATCATCACATCGCATCAGCCTACGGCAGCATTCCACTGCTGGGCATAAGCCTCCCCCAAGGTACGCAATAAGGCACGATTTCCCGGTTTTTCCCTCGAGTCGCTTCTTTTTCCTATTTTCGTGTAGGACATTGAGTCGTCCAACGACCCAATGAACGAGTAGCTACCAGCCGCCGTCTTTAAGTCATCGGTATTCGGTACATCTGAACGAAGGGTGTCCAACGCTACGCTTGCCAAGGCGTTGCCTCAACTCGAGAAACCGCTTGCATAAAAACAATTTTAATAAATTTTTATTTAACCTCCCAATGTTAGTGCTACATACATCCGGTGTTGGTGCTACCTAAAACAAGCGGCATTTACAAAAAGTGTACTCGATGATTTCCTCTAGGACCACGAAAACCACCAGCACCGTGTAGAACCAGTGGTTCTAGAGGTGGTTCAAACTGTTGTTGGCTATGTGTATCTATTACGGTGGCAACATGTGGAAGTTAAAGTAAAACAAATCGAATTTCAAATTAGTTAATTGTATTTGATTAATTTTCCTGCCCCATCAGCAGTTTCTTGATAAAATATTTTTTTAAAAGGTTCAACAGTTTAATGTGATATCTTAAAGTGCTGCTGATAACATCTATCTATCTAATAGAAATAATAACTAGTCAATCTATGAAAATCCTGTTTTGGCTGAGAGTTTTTATCGCATCTGATGTGTTCTTCTTGCTCGTGCACTACAATTTTTGCAACGATACTTTCGGACGAATTACGCTGGCAAATTGTGTGAAAACCGCAATACTTTGCTACATTATAGTGTTTCCTGGAAACAGCTGCGCTGCAATGAAAACATAAAGTAGTTAATATCTGGTAAACATAAGCTTACTATCAAACCAGTGAACCAATATTCCGCCGGTATTTTAGGCAGAATCTGGGATATAATGAGGCAAGTTAACACACACAATCACTCCTAAACATTGTATATATATATATGTAGGATCGGTTTGTGAACAGATTGCTTTATGACTATTGTATTTGTATGGGCAGCTTTATGTTTCTCTGTCTCATTTGTTATGCTCTGTCTCGCTCACTCTTGCCGATTCAAAAGATGGCGTGAAACGTAATTTCTGTGGAAAAAGTAAAATAAAAGTTATCTTCATAAATCAGTGTTTTCCTTGCTACATAATATCCCCACAATTTTGGGGGCTCGTCCGGGATATTAGCAAGGATTATGAAGAACGACGTATTTCGGCAAAATTAGAGAAGAAGACGGGATCACTTGCAACGACGCCGGCACATAAGACGAACGACGCGACGACGCCATTTTTTCACGGTTTGGTGAAGACGAAAAGACTACGATACGGGATAAACCGCTTACGACGACCACGATATTAAAGAAGGATTTAAGACGATGCCTGCCAAGAAGCGTCAAAGTTACGAGGGCGGTGAGCCAAAGAATAATCAAAGTCAAAATACGCTCCAGTTGGCCCAGGACCTGATACCAAGATTCACCGGTTCAGACCACACACACTCCGTATCAAAATGGGTGCAAGAAATAGACGAGAACGCGGCAATACTGGAGTGGACACCTATACAGACCCTCCTCATGGCGCGTAGGGCGCTAAGCGGCACAGCCGCGTTGTGGCTAAAAACTGAGAAATCGTTCAAGACCTGGGAAGAACTGAAAACGGCGATTGCCAAGGAGTTCGCGGATAGCCTAGATGGAAAGACGGTTCATGAAATGATGAGTGCACGAATAAAACGACACGACGAATCTTATTACGACTACATGTTGACTATGATAGAGCTCGGAGAGAGAGGTAACATACAAGATAACGTAACTATCAAATACATAATTGATGGAATCAAGGATACGGAAGCGAACAAAGTAATATTATACGGCGTGAGTACCTACAGTGAGTTTAAAGAAAAGTTGAAGATATACGAAGCCATGAAGGCAAAAAGTGCCAACGAGAGACGGGCGCCGGAGCGGCCGAAACAAAAGACGACATTCCACGCGCGGCGACCCATTGTTCGTTGTTTTAGCTGTGGAGAGTTGGAACATGCATCAGCTGACTGCCCCTACAAGGAAAAAGGACTCAAATGCTTCGTTTGCAACGCTTTCGGACATATTTCATCCCAGTGCGACCAGAGGAAGCTCCAGAACGACGCCATGATGGGCCCCAGCGGAGCCCTAAGAACGCCGAGGGTTTCAGCCAATCAGGACGCAGGACGGCCGGGAGCATGTCGGCAACATGGCGGCTACGGACGGAAGTCGCAGAGTGTACCGAAACGCGCAATGTTTGCTGCGGCTGCGGTGACAGATGACGGCGGCCATGATGATGACGTAGGCGGTGGTTATGTTGGTAACATTGGTATCACGGGCAAGATGGCGTGCACCGATGACAGCTACGAGCGTTTGACGGATAACACAACTACGAATGTAAACAAACGATTGAACGAAGGAAACGACACAGTTGTCGCGAATATTGGACTTCAGCGTAACGACGACCCATTAAAGAAGGCATCAATCAACGGGAAACGTGCGGACGCGTTCATAGACTCCGGTTCGGAGGTGAATCTAGTGACGGCTGGATTTTTCGCTGAACTTAGTGTGACGAAGAATGACGACATTATGATTTTCACCGGATTAGGACAATGTAAAGTGAAATCCCGAGGACAGTTTACGGCTTCTGTTTCTGTTGATGGACACTGCTATAACGATATACTGTTTCATATTATAGATTCAGGTGCTGTGCCTTACGATGTAACGTTAGGTCGTGATTTTTTGAGGTTAACGGCTATGGTAATGGTTGACTCACAAATATTGCTCGTGCCCAAAACGAAAGAGTGGTTAAGATGTGTGAATTGTGTAGTAGGTAATGATGAATTGGTTACAGAGCACATCTCCAGTCCAGAGGTAAGGCAGCAGGTAGAACTATGTGTCCAGAATTACAACCCAGTTAAAGTGAAGGAAGCACCAATTAAACTGAAGATAGTTTTGAAAGATGACATCCCAGTTGCATTACGACCAAGACGACTGGCACTAAAAGAGCAAGAAGTAGTGGAACAACAGGTGGATAAGTGGCTGCAAGATGGAATAATAAGAGTAAGCTTTTCTGAATATTCTAGTCCAGTGGTTTTACAAAAGAAGAAGGATGGGAGTACGCGACTATGCGTGGACTATAGAAAATTAAATTCAAAGATCGTAAAGGATGAATTCCCACTACCCGTAATTGAAGACTTGATTGACAGAGTGCAGAATGCGAAAGTTTTTACTGTACTTGACCTAAAGAATGGTTTCTTCCACCTACAAGTTGATGAGGAATCAATTCCTTACACTGCTTTTGTGACACATCATGGGCAATTTGAATTTACACGCGCTCCTTTTGGACTGTCAGTGAGCCCAAAGTATTTTATGAGATTTGTGACCATAATATTCCGGGAACTCATAGCCAAAGGTGTCTTAACGATATTCATTGACGATATCCTAATTCCAGCTTCATCAGAAGAAGAGGGACTTGAACGACTGAAAAAGGTGCTGGAAGTCAGTTCTGAATATGGGCTGGAAATAAATTGGAAAAAGGCCAAGCTGATCTGCAAGGAAATAGAATACCTAGGTCATATCATCAAAGACGGAGAAGTGAAACCTAGTTCGGATAAGACCGATGCTGTCACGAAATTTCCAGAGCCGACTACGCAGAAACAGCTGCACAGTTTCATTGGTTTGACATCTTACTTCAGGAAATATATCGAAGGGTATGCTATGATTGCTAAGCCCTTGACAGACTTGTTAAAGAAGGACACAGGTTTTGAATTCAATGAAGAACAACAAATTGCATTTACTACTTTAAAAGAGAAGATGGCCAGCAAGCCGGTGTTGAAGATTTACAATCCAAAGCTACCTACGGAGTTACATACTGATGCATCAAATATAGCCCTAGCCGCAGTATTGTTACAACGACACCCAGATGGTAATTTGCATCCAGTGCATTACATGAGCAGAAGAACGACTGAAGCCCAAAGTAAATACTCAAGTTATGAGCTGGAGGCATTGGCTATTGTTGAAGCAGTAAAGAAGTTTCGCCACTACTTATACGGCATACGTTTTAAGCTGGTCACTGACTGCAAAGCCTTTGAGCAGACACTGAAAAAGAAGGAATTACCTGCCAAGGTAGCTAGATGGGTCCTACTGCTGGGTGAATACAACTATGAAGTGGAGCATCGCTCAGGAAGCAGAATGAGGCATGTTGATGCACTGAGTAGGAATCCCTATGTGGCAATCACTGTGACTGAAAACCTGCATGATAAGATGAAGGAAGCACAGGACCGAGATGAAGGACTGACTGCAATAAGAGAAGTTTTGAAAACAAGTTCATACAAAGACTATTGGATTGACAATGGAATATTGTACAAAGGAGAGAAGAAGCAATTGGTTGTACCACGTGCAATGGAAAGAGAGATACTACGAAGAATACATGGAAATGGCCACTTTTCAAAGAAGAAGATGAAGGAACTACTTGGGATAGAATATTACATGAAAGACTTAGACAAGAAGATTGAAGACTTCATTGTTACTTGCATACCATGCTTACTAGCTACAAAGAAAGAAGGAAAACAAGAGGGATTTCTATTCCCAATAGAAAAAAATAGTATTCCCCTGGATACTTTGCATCTTGACCATGTCGGACCACTGTCAGAAACAAAGAAGAAATATAATCATATACTTACGATGATTGACAGCTTCACCAAGTTTGTATGGCTGTTTCCCACGAAGAGCACTACCAGTAGAGAAGTTCTGGATAAGTTAGAAATACATCAGCAGACATTCGGAAACCCCAGGAGACTGATCACTGACAGGGGTACTGCTTTCACCAGTAACGAGTTTGCTAAGTACTGTGAAGAAGAGAACATAGAGCATGTGAAGATTACTACAGGAGTACCTAGAGGGAATGGCCAGGTGGAAAGAATTCATAGAACAATCATCCCGGCTCTAACTAAACTATGTATTGAAGACAAAGGCCTATGGTACAAGCATGTTAGTAGAGTACAACGCGCACTGAATAGTACTTATCAACGCAGTGTGGATACGACGCCATTTGAGCTGCTAACAGGAACTAAAATGAGGGTGAAAGAAGACCTGAAAATAATGGAAATATTAAAGAAAGAAAATGCAGAAATTTACAATGAAAATAGAGAAGAAATAAGGAAAAATGCAAAGAAACAGATACAAAAAGTACAAGAAGAAAACATGAAAAGCTATAATAGCAGAAGAAAGGAGAGCAACAAGTATGAAGTTGGAGATGTTGTGGCTATAAAGAGGACACAATTTGGACCAGGTTTAAAGTTGAAGCCTAAGTACCTAGGACCCTACCAGGTTACCAAGGTCAAGAGGAATGATCGCTATGACGTGGAGAAGATTGATGAGAGTATGGAAGGCCCAAATAGAACATCCAGTGTCGCAGATCAGATGAAGAGATGGCCCTCTTCAGAGGAAGAGTCAGCAGGTGATTGATTTTTTGTTTTCTTTTATATTAACCTGTCTTATTTTTCAGATATTGTTGCTATGACCTCTTCCAGATAGCTTGTCTATTTTGAGAATGATGATGAACGCCTTTATACCTAAGCACGAGTAATATTTGTCGTTTTAATTATTGTCATAGATGTTAAAAGCGATTAAGTATGTTTTGTTTGCACAATTCACATTGAATGTAAGACTTATTGTTTACACACAATTTTGTAAAATGTTCATACTAGATTATGATAACCTGAGCAGGTTGCCTATTGTTTCATTTTGCAGTTTTGAGTAAGTGTAACTCTGTGAAATTTATAGGATGTGTTATTTTTTTGTCACTTGTTACTTATTGAGGAAAGAGGTATCAGGTTATTTCATATTTGTGTTTGATTAACCTTCTTAAATTCTTTTAATTAATGAGGAGTTTAGAAATGAAAGACTTTGTTATATCTTAAACTTTTTTATTAGAGTCAAGAGTTTTTCTATAGAGTCATATAGGTAGAGTTAACATTAAGAAAAAATATTTGTAATTTGTATTTGAGTAGAGACAACTTATTTTGTCTGAGGACAGACAAACTGTAGGATGGCCGAGTGTAGGATCGGTTTGTGAACAGATTGCTTTATGACTATTGTATTTGTATGGGCAGCTTTATGTTTCTCTGTCTCATTTGTTATGCTCTGTCTCGCTCACTCTTGCCGATTCAAAAGATGGCGTGAAACGTAATTTCTGTGGAAAAAATAAAATAAAAGTTATCTGTAGGATCGGTTTGTGAACAGATTGCTTTATGACTATTGTATTTGTATGGGCAGCTTTATGTTTCTCTGTCTCATTTGTTATGCTCTGTCTCGCTCACTCTTGCCGATTCAAAAGATGGCGTGAAACGTAATTTCTGTGGAAAAAGTAAAATAAAAGTTATCTTCATAAATCAGTGTTTTCCTTGCTACATAATATCCCCACAATTTATATATATATATACAATATATATATATATATACAATATAAGTTAGATTAATATGATTATACTACCATATTATAATAGAAGATGGCCATGCTGGAATGTTGTGCATTGGGAAAGCTTCAAGGCTTTCACTAAGAGCCTTGTACCTTATGATGCCTTGTTACAGTTTATTCGCCAATATACGTTCATTTATGCAAAAGAAACACGTAATTTTTTATTTCACGTTTGTTATTGTAGACTATTCTATTCTAAGATTCTATTCTATTCTATTCTTTTTTTTAAATGGCCTCTGTCAGCAAAGGACAATTCTGCCAATGTCTAAGTTGGGGGATACACGTTACAACTTTAAAAAGAGAAAAAGATCGAAACTGACAATTGATCGGTTGTAGACCTTACGCAAAAACTAAATATCTAAAAGATTTGCTAAGATATATACAGAACATAAATATCATAAACGGATATTAAACATATTAATGTACTTACATAAAATAAACAAAAAGGGAGGTTTAACATTGGATAACAGATGGTAAAAGGAAATAGGACGAGGGATACATTCAGGAAGTAGATCATATAAAGAGACAGGAAAAGTCAACGTCAATAGGTAAAATGACAACTGAATAAACGACAGCAATGACATTTTGTAAAAAAGGCTCTTTAAAATGACATGATTTTACCAAAAAGAATTTGGTAAAATAGTCCCGGTCACGGTTGTTTCTACCTTTTAATAATAAAAATTGATTGCTTTTCAAGTTACCATCACGTTTCCTATTATTATTATTTTATTATAGTATTACCGCTAAAACCGCTAAGTATAATAGAGGTATAAGTATGGCGATACTCAATTTTCCAAATGACCCTCAAATGTTCGTCAGACGTGGCGTAAATGTCCGTTTTACGGCCGTTTACGCTCTGCATACCTCACAAGGGATTATAGGCGTGATATATGTATGTATGTATGTAAAGCAACCGACTGTCAAACGTTACAAGGTTGAACTGTGATAGTCAACATTCACACATCATGTCAATTCCTTCCGGGGGAGGCAGAGCGCAAAAGACCATTAAAAATGCCCCTTCATCATCACGTCTGCTAAATACTTTATGGTTTTTTAAAAAAATTGTGTAGAGATGTAGATAAATTGTTGGTCCATAGCCTCCAATTGTTATACGTGGCTAGGAACGTGAAGCCAGTTCCTTGGTCACCTCTTATGTATTTACTGAATATTATGAGTTCTTACGTTTGTACAGTGTTTTTTTCATATTAAGAAGTTTATATGTGCCAAACCGCAATATTTTTAACTAATCTAGGACTACGCTCTCTAAACAAGGTGATAATTTATTGAATTATGATTATTCTTTCAAAGAGAACTCTGTTTTTACATATTATCCTTAATAATGATATACCTACATCTACTGCTTAGAACTCCTTTAGTTTGCATTTTCAGATTTTAATTATTTAGAATAAAACTTCTTCTTCGTGTCCAGTTCTATATAATTTTTTGTCAAAATTTTGTAAAGGCCACATCACTCCTAGTTGCCGTATTCAGATCCTTCCTGCTATTGTTTGAGATGGGGCTCCACAGTCTCAATTGGTCGTTTTCCATGAAGCCTCATTTGCCGTGTTCACCCTGCAGTGGCCAACTTGAACGATGGTGTGATGAACCCCACAGGAGCCGGCCAACGGGAGTACCATAATTGGTCCCTGGCTTGCGGCGCATTGTCTGTAGCAGATGTATTCCTCATAAGCTTTTTCGGCTTTGCAAACGAGCGCGAGACATTGAGTAGTTGTTCAGTGGCTGTCGAGTGTCGGTTTCTTGCTTCTGTTACTCCAATGCACAAGCTACTTCTCACTGGACGTCTTGTTATAAATACAGCATATTCAGAGGAATAGGTTTGAGGTTCTAGAATAAATAAAGTATCGTAAATCGTAATAGTAAACCGTGGGTTTGACAATATTAGCTAAGTAACAAACACAGACATTATACCACTAAACATTAAAAAATTTGCAATGATTTCTGGGAACTGCAACGAATGCATAAATAAACCTAGCATAGGAGCGATTTTATTAGCGACTGAAAATAGTAAAAATCGTAGTAGGACTAAAGTATTTGTTAGTACCTTAACCAAATGCATTTGTACAGTTTATCATCTTCTTCTGCAAAAAATATAATATGATGTCTTCTCGGGCCGGCTGGAACATTAGCTCGCCCAATGCTAGCGGGTTTTTCTAGAAAAAAACAGCCATTCACTCGATTCTTCTTTATTAGTATCATTTGTGAAAATTACTTTCCTTTTGTTTGTTTTGATATTTTATTTACATTTGACTGAATGACCGGAATGAACGATATTTGAAACATTAGGCTAAAGTGTTTTCTGTTTCTTCTGTTGCCATAAAAACTGAAGGGGATGGAGTAACCAATTTGGTTCAGATACTGGCCAGAATCTCAGAATAGGGCCATATCTCGTTTTTGACATTATCAGCTGATTATGATTGATATTTAGCCGCTCGCATGTGCGGTTTATAGCTTACAATATGATCCTACATTGCTGGCTCTAAAGAAACCGAGTGTGATTTTGGTAACAAAATCCGTAATGTATAAGGCCAAAAGCGTAACCGAAGCCAGAACCGCCATATCTCGTTCGATATATGGCCTCAGATTCGGCCCCCAGCTGATTTGAGCTACCATGGAAACTCAAATATTTATAACGAATTTCAACCTATGTTGTGAGTGCTATTTAGAAATATAACTAAGTAGTTTTGGAGTTTCTACATTGGTAATGAAAAGTGTATTGTTCTGAAATGATTTTTGACACCTTAAAGTAAACCCATGTTTTTTATTTGCCTTATCTAGTTAAAGTTTCATCATACGCATCGTCAGTTACAATCGCCGTAATGTAGGCAGGCAATAAAATTACACACATAAAGAAAAATAAAACAGGAAGGCGGAAGAAGCTTAGGCTCTTTTTCCATTACTCCGGTGCGGTACACGATAATTTCCAATCTGATTTAGAAATCTATACAACTACTCGATTTAGAAATCTATACAACTACACCGGTATCCGAATTTTTGAATGGTATTGGAATGGTATTTTATCAGTCCGAAGTGACAGATGTCCAAAGCTATGCATGTTTCTGAAATACCTTCTTTGTCTCCTAGCATATAACAAAATCGCTAGGAGTTGTTACCGATTGACACATTTCGGATGGCACGAACGAAAAATAATCGAAAATAAATACTGAATTTATAATCGTTACTGAATTCTACCACGTCCGTCGAAATAATGAAACTTTACTGTCCGTTTTTACCGGATCAGTGAAAAATCGTTGACCGGTCTTTCGATATTTTTCAGGAATCTACTTCCGACATCCGTTGACGGACCGAAGTAATGGAAAAAGGCCCTTATTTTAAGAAACAATTTCGGTGGGCTGAGGGCAACTGAGCATGAAGACATATTTTTTATTAGTCTCTTAAAAACGCGTAAAACTCTACATGATATTACGGAGTCATGAACGTATCTGCAAGTTTATGTAGTCGTATGTTTTATAGAGCATACGAATGTTCCGATTTTCATGTAAATTTTTCTACTCGCTACAGAAGAATTGCAGAAAAAAGAACACTTTTGTGGTGCTAAGTGTTCTCGTTGTGTATCTAGGTAATAAAACTGAAACTCTCATAGGGCAGGTAAAGTTAGTTTTACATTTAAAGAAAGGTTTAAATGGATAGGCTTAAACTTACGATGGTAACCTGAAATTCCAAACAGCTAGTTTGCACTATCATTCACTTATCACGCCTTTATTTTGCGGGGAAGGTGGTCGTAAAATACGGTTGCTATCGCCACGTCTGATAAATTTTTAAGAGGCGTTTTAGAAAAATTGTGTATAACTTAAGTAACATGTTGTCAGCCTGTCGCCTAAAAATTGTTCTAGAAATGGGGTATTGCTATTCTAATGGGCCAATGCACTATCATATAATAGTTTATTGTGCCAGTACTATATAAATTCGATCATATATCTGATACCATCTTGCATATATTTCTTATTTATTGCAAGATCGGGATCCCATTGTACATTAGTATCAGGATGGACAAGGGTTGCTTCAACTTTTTCCTCAGGCGGCAACGGTTAAATTGACGAGAGGTATGTGGACTTGAGCCAGAAAACAACTTACATTGCTGTATTTAACGAATTCAGATTAGATAGGTAGTTATTAGATGTATATGTCTGTGTTTCCAAACGCAAACAACCCTAATCTCTTCATAGTAAAAGTGAACAGGCTTCTTCTGGGTGAGCTCGCTCCATCTTAGACTCTGTCTTTGACCTATGATCTAGACTAGAGTCAAGAGCAAACCCACAATTTAAAAAAATCCTTGATTCACGGTTGCTAAACACAGTTTAATTATTCTGTGACACAAAATTAAAAGCAAAGGGAACTTAGGTATGCATTAACAGATTCTATCTTTCTTGCTGATAAGTTATGGCAAAATAAAAGCTTAAAGGCAGCCTGGCTGGTAGTGACTGGATGGCAAAATCCTGTCTTACGGCGTACCCTGGGCGAGGCCTACTTCTAGCGTAGGCTAGCGAGCAAGTAATGAACTGCAAAGCGAGCGCCTAGTGTATTACTGTTGCATTTGAGCCGAAGGGCGATTCATGAAACTTATCAGACGTCTTCGAGACGAGTAATGGATCGACGTATTTCGATCAAATGTGTATCAAGTCATTCATTTCTGCTACGATTTATTTCTCTTATTGTTAGGTTCTTTTGGATATGTTTTTGTATTAGAAGCGTGGTTTTTTCTTACAAAAACGCTGGAAGTTGAAACTAAGTAATAAATTCTCTTTATGTAAGTAAAAGTCGAGATGTATAAAAATCCTAGTGAATGACATAAGGAACTTGGATTTGATAGGACAAAATAATTATCACTAAATATGTTGTATAAAACACAGAGTAACTTATTTATTGTAAGGGTAGTATAAAATGAAGTCGTTCACCGTGTCCTTATGTATGCTTAGATCTTTAAAAGTACGCAACCGATTTTAATGCAGTTTTCTTAAGTAAATAGAGTAATTCAAGAGAAAGGTTTTAGTTATGCCGGTAAAAGGTCTTTTTCCGCGGGAAAACGGTTAGCAGCGAGTAAAACTGCTGGGCAGGCCACTAGTTTTGTAAACATTTTTGTATATGCCTTGTAAAATTCATAACTAGCCCATCAAAATTTAAAAACCTCACCTTCAGCCAGCCAATAGGCAGCGATACACAGGTGATAAGCTTCTTGCAGTCCTGACAGGCCAGTCCGGGCTTGGAGCAGATGCCTTCCACATCCAACTCACCATCACCCAGGGACCTGCCCAGTGGAACACCAGCCATGCGGTTACCGGACACCACGCCGCCAAGGTCGAATGATGTGGTCTGCTGAGGAATGGCAATTTTCAAAACTAAATCAATCTTTTAGTACCTTACGTGCTTCGGAGGCACGTTAAACCATCGGTCCCGGTTGCTGTCTATGTTTACTTAGACGGCGGTCGTTACACAAACATGTCAGAGGCCTACTACTTGTAGCAGGCGGTTGAAAATCTCTGACACCAGGGTTCATAGGGTCGTTGGACGACTCGGTGTCCCACACGAAAAGAGAGAGGGCTTGTCACATTGTTAATTTTGCCACGCTAACAAGTAACCTAATGCACGGCTACAACAGTCCACTGGTGGACATGGGCCTCCCCCAAATGCCCTACTCACCACGCTTGGCAGGCGGATTGGCGAGCGCAGTGCAAGGCATTAACAGGAAACGCTGCTGCCTACTCCCTAGTTTCCTCCTTCAGTCGCCTTTTACGACATCCACGGACAGAAATGGGGGATGTTATTCTAAGTGCCCAATTTTTATGTAATTAATATTAATATTTCTATGTGAATTCTTTGAAAACAACGTGTCTACATACTAAACAGAAACTCATTTTGCTCTCAAATTTTCTTTAAATTTACGGTTTTTCCGACATAGAAACTAGAGAAATATCGTTAGAATGTCTCATTTAGGTATTCGTTCTAGAAAATGTAGATAGAGGTAACTTTGAATTTTATTTCTATTAAGTAAAATTTGACAAATTATGTAACTGATAGGTATATGTTTTCTGTAAGTTCCTCGACAATAACATATATTTTTCAGAATTTTATGGCTATAATATTGTCTTAATAAAACTGGTTTAAAAATCTTGCCCGTACTATACCCCCTTATTTTATTTTTTATTTGAAGAGCTTACAGCCTTCAAAATATACATAACTTAATATATAGCCAATTACAAGCTTCTACATATAGAAAAATATAGGAATAAAGAGTCATTGAAAACTTATGTGAAAAAACAATGAGTCAAGCAAGAAACAATCATAACTATTCCTAACTAACCAACTAAACGGAAACGAAGTCTTAATAAGAACATAAAACTTACTGACTGAGTATATCCAAGAAAGCACAATAAAATCACTTTTTTCCACATTTTGTCATATATTTTACACTACACAACAAAAATCATGTATATCTACGAACAATTTCTTAAACATTTTGGACAATTATGTTATTTAGTTATTGTAAATCAGTTTTGGTAGGTCAGTGACCTTTAACCCGATTATCATTTGTTTTTAAACTTTTCATATCGCAAGTTTTATTACGTATCGAGGTAACTCTACATAATGTAAGAAGCATATTAAATTGTTAATATTAACCATGCATTTTCGTTTTAACTATGAACATTCTTTTGACTTATGGAAGTAGCCGGAGCAAATCTTGAGAGATTACAGTGTGTAAATAATATGATATTATCGACCGATAAAAGTCTGATTTGAATTGATTCTTTGTTTCCATTCGTGTGGGACACCGAGTTGTCTAACGACACGATGAACTCTGGTGTCAGAGTATTTCAACCGCCTACTAGGCGTAGGCCTCTGACATGGTTGAGTAACGACCGCCGTCTAAGTAATCATAGACAGCCACCGGGACCGACTGCTGAACGTGCCCTCCGAAGCACTGAACCATTTCTTTTCGGACAATCAGGTGGTTCACCCTGCATTGTCCTTACCAGACCGGGAACAAATTCACAAAGTAATAAATATGAACTTTGTGAGGGTCCCACCGAGAATCGAACCCGGAACCTTTGTGTCGCAGGCAGTCGCAGTACCTCTGCGCCACATAGGCCGTTGGTAACTTTTTTATTTATATTTATCTTTAATACTAAAGGGCAAAAATATGTTTTGAAAACTTGCAGAGCCAAGTCTTAGTGCAATTCAAACTTTAAACTTCAACGGTGTTATATTACAAGAAAGTTAAACTTTAGACAGTGTTTAAAGTATTTTTCTATACATTTTGACGCTGTCGAAAAGTTTAAACTACGGTATACTTTTTTGTAACAACACGGCAAATTTATTTGTAAGAAGTTTCACAATGAATTCTTTTAGAATGTCAATTAAAGAAATCTACATAACAGATAATTATATAAGTAAGTATACAATGATGTCAGTTGTAAACTCCACTTCAGTATCATTGGCTAATTATTAATCGTAACTAGAATTTTTTGTGCATTTTTCTTGTATCCCTGTATAGATCGATACTAATATTATAAATCTGAGAGTTTGTGTGTGTATGTATGTATGTTTGTTACCTCTTCACGCTCAAATGGCTTGACCGATTTGGATGAAATTGGAACACAGGTAGAGTATGACCCGGAATATCACATAGGCCACTTTTTACCGCGGGAAAACAACTTAATTTGTTATATCTGAAATTTAAAAAATTCTGATGATAATTTTCAAAAATTAATATATTGCTGCCGTAAAGTAAGGCCATCCCAATAAGCTATATTTGACAGCAGTCATCTTCACATTAAAAGAGAAGACAACAAAAGAAAATGAATCCTTTGCCAAAGCATTATCACAAATCTGACAGCTGTCAAATATGACTCATTGGAAAGGCCGCAATTTACATATTATACCTACAGATTTTAGATTTGAACCACTTCTGTTTCGCTTCTTATACAAACATAGTCTTTCAAGCTTTCTAGCCGTGTGACTCAGAATGGCATCACCCCATTTCTTTCCCGTGGGAGTCGTAAGAGGCGACTAAGGTACTTGAGGGTGTGTATTTAAATTTCAGGCGATGGGCTGACAACCTGTAACTATGGCGATACACAATTTTCCGAATGACCCACAAATATTTGTCAATCGTGGCGTAGGTAAATGGCCGTTTTTTGCGGCCTTCTACACTCCGCCTGCCCCGCATGGGATAAGTCCCCCTTCGTCGCTTCTTACGACACCCACGGGTAAGAAAAGGTCTGATATTATAAGCCGACATCACACGGCATTCAAGGTTTCCCCACGTCACATATCGCGAGTAATCCTTGCGGGAGTTCAAAACGGACGCCTGATAAAGTTTAAAAGCAATATCGCGAAGATATTCGTAATTAGCTTGCTCGGTATTAAAGTTACGGCGTCCGGAGCGTTTCAGTTCCTTTAGCTTCTGAACGAAATACTACAGAAACTGAAATTAGATCCAGAGAGTCGGAAACGAAAACAATTTGTACAAGAAAGTTTGCCGGGCGCCCGAAATGAGAAATCGGATTCAGCAGGAAATGGCAACACGCTACGGAAATATATAAAACCTTTCGTAGTTAATCAGGACATGTTAGACAAGTATAATATGTACTACAATTTCAGGTATACCAAAAACTGAAAATATATCAAGTAAGTAAGTAAGTAAAGTAAAAACACTTTAGACCGATTCTCAAAAAATTGGCCCCAAGTTATTATTTTTGCATGTTTTCAAAAAGTTAATGTTTTCGCGAAAAAAACAATTTTGTTACCTAGAAAAGTGGTTTTTTATTACATATTTAATGGAGGGAAGCTTTTTTTGAAATTACTTTAGGAAATATAGGCAATCTCAGTTACGAGATTGGCAGGTGAACGACAACGTCATCAGGTTAACGACACGAGGTGCAGGTTATCGACATTTCAGTACAAATTTACTAAGTCACATCAGCAGGTTAACGACAAGGGTTAGCAGTAGTAATAACTCTGCAATAAAAACACCAAATACAGAATCATTTATTAACTTTAATTCTTACAGTGCATATAAGAACCTTCTTGCACTTCAAATAAATAAATTATATATTATAATAATAAATAAAAAAAATATTTTCCTCATATACAGTTTTTGAGAAAAATCATGATATTGTTTATATATTGTTTTTTAATAAATATAGGACTATTTTGGTTTATTCAGAAAGCTATTAAACAAGTAATTAGATCATTACTTCTACTGTAAATCCAATATTTCTATAATAATTGTCGCTAACCTGTTATCTATGTCGTTCACCTGTATTCCTCGGACAGGTGAACGACATGCAGGTAAACGACAATTTAGTAGTTATTTTGTCATCACAGGAATATTATTACGTATATGGATTACCCACTCAGACACAAGAAAGCAAACACTTTTTTACACCATAATGCCTTAATATCAATTGAATAGATAACACAGTACTTCACATACAAAAGGCATAATAACGACTACTTACCCGTTACAAACTCCAAAATCCAATATAAACGTCGCCTTTTCTCCGGGAACTGGACAACTGACGCGGCCTCCTCCTAGCAGGTGTTTGCGAGTGACTGGCTCGTTCAGCTCATGAGGAGTGAGGCGAGGGAGGTGAAGTGGTACTCGCGGTGCGATCGTGTTTTCGCGTTTGCAGGTTAACGGCAAAAATAGGCGTACAAAAACTTAAACTTGTATAAATATATAAAAACCACGGATATAGAATTATTAAATTGTGTGATTCTAATATTGAGGATATTTGAAAATGAAATGGTGTTGTAAAATATTTTTTATTTGTATATAAATATCTTTTTTGGATGCTTAAACTTGAGGATATCGTGTCAAGACACACAAGTTGGCGACAAAATATGCTTATAAAGTAATTTAAAAGATTATAATGTACCTTAATTTATATCATTAACACATGGCCTCTATGCAAGAAACCTCTTAAGTATCGAATGTGGTAAAAGGTATCAGCTGAATGCGTTAATAAAAAAAATATCTGTTGAAAACTGATGTACAGGTTGCGTGGCCATTTTTTTGAGAATCGGTCTTTATTGCACAAAATAACAAATAAAAATAACAGGAAAAAATCATAGCTAACATGCGCAAAGGCGGCTTTATCGCGTACAAGTAGGTACTAGCAAGTTAAGTTAATTAAGATGCATTGTGTTCCCGGCTTAGAATAACATCATCCCAATTATTTCCCACTGGTGACGAGGCTACTAAGGGACTCGAGCGTACATGTGTATTCCAATCTGTCACTATAGTGATACACGATTTTTCGGGCACGGCCCGCAAATATTTGGCAGACCTGGGGACAGGACAGCGACCGTATTTTACGGACGTTTACGCTCTGCCTACCGCGCAAGGGATAAAACCTGATATGTATACGTATGTAGTTAAAGAAGAACAGCTAAGAATGATCAATGGAAGTGTACTGGCAGAATCGCGAGCATACTCGTAGTTTGACTTCTGAATTATTTGGTAACCATACCCAATAGCTGATGGTTCATAAATTACATGCAGACACAGAATCAGCCAATCAGAGCGATAGGTACAGTCAAGCTCACGTCCGGTTGGACACTTGAACCTCGAATATAACTATATGCGCGCGGCGCAAGACAGATCTAGGTCCAATCTGTCTAACACAGCCAGAGCTCGACTGTACCACATTAGCCTATAGCAGTTCACTGCTTGACGCAAGCCTCCCCCAGGGTACGCCTTAAGGCACGATCTCCCGTTAACTCCATGCAGTCGCTACCAGCTCCTCTTTAAGTCATCTGTCCATCGGGCCAGAGAGACTCCAACGCTACGCTTGCCGAGGCGTGACCTTCACTTGGGAACCCGCTTGTTCCACCGTCCATCGGTTCTACGACAAAAGTAACCCGCCCTCTGCCATTCCAGATTCCTACACTTCCAGACCACATACATACCGCCATTTTCCTAAAAAGTTTCTAGCCCTGGCAGAGATCAGGGCCCGAAGTCTGCTAAATGAAAATCGCTTCAGTTGTATGTAGATAGCGTGTCAGTGGCATAGTTTTGGAAGTTTCGTATTCTGCTTGAAGTATAGAATATCATGGTGACAATAAAATGAGTGTCCATGGCATTGCAAGGCTAAAAAAATAAGAGAATTCTGGCCCTGGCAAACATTTTCCGAAACATTTTTCCCGCGCCAGTCCAACGTGACGGATGGTATCACTAATAGAATCGGCCATGGCTCGTTGCTGCCGACGGCGTTGTGATCCTGGACACCCTGTATACGAGCCGCATCCTGACGGGACACCCTGTATACTAGATAGGGCAGCTTTATACATGATGACATCTAATCTAACGTGCATCGTCAACTACTACAATATCTCTATTTTTCTACTGCAAGATATGGGCTTTCCCCTATTTAGGGGTGTTTGTTATAATCGATATCATCCTTGGCTGGCGAGTGTAAGTGTTGAATTCACAGGGAATTGGGAGTTTTCTTTTTAAGAATAAAAAAACGTTTAGTAGATGGCGTTGAACTGACTACGTATCGTTACTGCCAAAGCCAAAAGGAATGAATAAAAAGTACTTAATTGTTCCTTTCGAATCCATCCTCGTTTTTCGCGCTTAGTTATTAATTAATTTTCTGTTTTGTTTGTACGTTTTGTTTTTGTTGTGGTTTTTGTTTATATGCAGGGAAACCCATGAAAGTAAATATTTTTGTGACGCGAGTGATGTAACAATGATTTGTTAAGTTTGTTAAATTTTATTTAATGATATCGAAAAATTATGTGACGTTCCGTTTCTTGCATAGACGTATCCAGTACAGCGACATCTATCCAGCGACTAGGGATGAGTTTAAAACATAAAACTTTGAAAATTCTGCTGTCCATTCCGTGGCTTTAGATGGTGGTGGCGTAAAATTACATGCCGTGTGATTAACCTGGTCAGCCCCGTTATCCCGCCCGAGCCGGTTTTCTATTAGGACATTACAAAATTGTTATAAATTGTTACAATGACGGTTCATGACGTCAATATGTGATAATACTATCCTACATTAAACAAAGAATTTCAAATTCAATTTATCCCTAGGTTGCCAAAAGGTACCCACAGGAAGAAATGGGATGATAGCACAGCAACATACAAAAATATAACCTTTTTTTAAGTAAGAGCTTTTCTATGCGATAGTCTTTCAGCTCATTTACTACTAAGTAGTTTCTTCGTATCAGATCTGAACTAATCTCATGAAGGGAATCCCGGAGTGTTGAACGAGTAAGCTTGTCCATATGTGATTAGATGGGATTAAGGGTATAATCATCACATCAGTGTTTATGCCGAGGCAGTGCCTTTATTTTTATTTTCCCGCCCGAGGCGGTTTTCTATCAGGACAATACAATATTGTTATAATAAGAAGAATATTTTTGCCGTGTGATGCCTGCTAAGAATAGCATTACCCCATTTCTTTCCCGTGGGTGTTGCAAGAAACGACTTAAGGACTCGAGGGTGTGTATTGCAATTTTAGGCGATGGGCTGACAACCTGTCACTATGGCGTAACACAGTTTTCCCAATAACCCTCAAATGTTTGTCAGACGTGGCGTAAATGTTAGTGTTTTGAAGCAGTTTACGCTCTGCCTACCCCGAAAGGGATTATGGGCGTGATATGTGTAAAATTTTACATTGACGGATCATGACGTCAATAAGTAATTAGTACTTTTCTACATTGAATAAAACTAATATCATTTCAAGTTTATGTATATTAATTTGTTGTTTTGCTATTCGCTTCTAACGACAACCATGGGAGCAAAATGGGATGATGCTGTTTTAATCCGCCATTAACAGTTAACTGTTACTTTGTTGGGAAATGAGTCAACAGTGTGATATGTCGCATTCGTGACCACTCTCCATCAGGTGGCCCGGCTCATCTGCCTGTTTGTTGACCAACCTAATATCCTACGCAACACCACACAGTAACTCACTGAGCGAGCCACGTGTGGAACCCTCAGAACAAAGTCATGTTTCAAAGATAACCCTAAGAACAAAAGAACTGGAATCAAGCCATAAAAAACTCGTCCTAGTCAGACTAAACAATATACGGGAAAAGCGGTAAAACATCGAAGGCATTATATCTACTATTGCCTGGAGGTGAAGTTAGGGAATACAATCCCGGGATCCCGAAACCCAGGATCCCGGGACCCCGAGACCCTAACCATAACCATAAGCTATTTAATATACCGTTCATCGTAAATGCATTCTCATTTTTGTTTGACAGTTATTAGTAGTTGGGTCAAGTTGTGATTTGAAAAAGGTTTTATGCAGTAGTATTGTTATGTATTGCTTTTCGCTGTTTTGTCCTTGTGTTTGCTTAATTTACTTTAACCAACAGCCGAATCACCTAATTTTAATGAAAATGTGCGCTTGTTTATTAAAATTAAGGCATATATTTTGGAGGTTATATTTGCGTTGCGCTTATGAAGGCTTTATTTTTCTTTTTAAAGCCTGTATGTTAAAAAGCTATGCAAATTAGAAAAATTTTACTTTCTAAATACACTCTGTATTTAGACAATTTAAGAAGATTGGTAATTTGTAGCAATTTTGGAATTTCGCAGGCATGATCAGACCATGAAACTGAAAAACATTTTCAAGTTTACCAACATAAACTCCGTATGTTGGTTAACTAGAAAAAGTTTTTCATTTTCATAGTCTGAACATCCCTGCAAAACTTACGGTACACCATCTCTTAGTCCCGGTATTGGTACCGACATCGAGGCTCTAGAGTTTACCGGTGTGACTTTTCATGGCTACATTCCGCTTGTTTGCAGGGCACTCCGAAACATAGCTCTTAACTCTGAGATATAGCCCCACAACTATGCGTCCGGTTTCAAACTAAACAGTCCCTATTTATAACGCCTGAGGGTCAATATATGGATAACCGTATATTGTTTGTAAGGGTTAAGCTGTAAAGTGAACTACAGTTAAATATGAAAATGAAACCCTTTTGTCGGGAAACAAGGAATATTATGTTGAAGTTTTCTTTTACCCCAAAAACGTGCGAAAATGTGCATAAAACCTGATCGGGTGTTTCTCTGACGCAGCGGCGATTAAAGAGACAATCACTTCACCCTACTTAGCGCCTTAAGAGGCGGTACATAGCTGCGGTCAGTAAGTTATGTTCCACTTGTGTTTACTACACGACCGCGTGTGCTATCGACAGGACATGTGTTCGGGCTTGTTTGTGGGTAAATATGGATTCTATTCATATTGCGGTAATCTTGTAGACGTGACAAAGAAGCCAATTTTAGTTGTCGAGACTGTGTGAGACTACTAAAGTAAACAAGTTTTTCCCAATGCAAAATTATGTAGGTACTTTTACATTTTAATAACGATTAAGATATACATTTTTAAAAATAAGCTGGGCTATTATGTATTGTTGTTTATTTTAGGTTATTTGTGTTTGTGTACAATAAATGGTTAAGTAAATAAATAAATATTTGTATCAATACATACATAGGTACATACATACATCTTTTCCGCCTTTCTTTGTGATGTCTCACTTCCAAGGGTCAGCTGGAAGAAATTTCTACTTAGAAATAAGCTGTACCTGTTGTGTCGTATTTCTTTATGTTGTGTGTCTTTCCCGTAATGTTTTTGTGTGCAATAAACTGTAAAATAAATAAATAAATACATACATACACACACACATATCAAGCCTATAATCCCTTACGAAGTAGGCAGAGCGTAAACGGTCGCATAAAACGGATATTTACGCCACGTCTGACAAATATTTAAGGGGTACCTATTTAGGAAAATTGTGTGTCGCCATAGTTGCAGGTTGTCAGCCCATCGCCTCAAATTGCAATACACACCCTCGAGTCCCTTAGTCGCCTCTTATGACTCCCACGGGAAAGAAATGGGGTGATGCTATTCTAAGCCGACATCACACGGAACGTATCAATACGAACATAATAAATGTAGTAAGTAAATATTTTATTAAAGCTCCATTGTAAATTTTTCGCGACCGTGCTAAAGAAAGGTCAGGTCAAGAGTACCCTAAACCGACGAGCATGCATGAAGAGATTGATGAATGTAGAGGAGGCGAAAGAAATATGCCAGGATCGTAGTAAGTGGTAGGAAGTAGTCTCTGCCTACCCCTCCGGGAAAGAGGCGTGATTTATGTATGTATGTAAATTATTTAAAGTTTCATAGTCTGATCATGCCTGCAAAGTTTTCGGTACACTAAAAACACTCCCCTGTCCTTTACACTCTGTTTATGTTATGTTTTGAAGTAAGGGTGGCGAGATACAGGCGAATGAGATACGTAACAAAAAGGATATGACAAGCCGAAAGTAGGTCAAGGTACTCATGATACTGAGGAACTTTCAACATGGGATATCGAAATGATATAAATAAAAATTGGACCTCTCAAAATAAACCATTCATTCATTCATTCATTCATTCATTTATTGACCATTATTGTTTATTTATATTTGATGATTTAATTAGTGCATGTAATAGACTTTGTTAATACTTATGAACGTATGGTTACACAACAAAAATTTGTACGCCACAAGGCAAAACATGGAGCACTAAACATGTTCACATTTTCATCTGTATTTATATCTACCCGTGTTTTACAAATAAAATATCTCTATCTCTATCTCTCTATCTCTACCAGCTAATCGGCAATTTTGTGGTCCATGGGAAAAGTTGTCCAGTTTTCACCCGCTGTCACTTGTTTTCCTGTAGGTAACAAGTGTTTTCCTACAGCCAAAGGTACTGCCTCTTGAAAAACTGCATCTGCTAAAAAAACTGCATTAAAATCCGTAGCGTATTTTTAAAGATCTAAGCATACATCATGAGGCACCGGAACACGGGAAGCGACTTTATTTTATACCAAGTATGTAGTAATAAACTAAAAGAAACTTAACTACGGGTAAATAGCACTAAACATCGTTATTTTCAGCTAACAGTGCACTTCTAAGAGTATTTTGTTGACAATAAAAACTCCATAACACGCTTTTATAAGCTCCACGTAGAGTGTAAGGTAAACAAATGTAAAATGTTTTGTTGAAAATTCTGAACTACACTTTGAGCTCAACAAGTGACCTACACTACAGTAAAAAGTTACGACTTACCTGCCTGTGAACTGTTCTAACCAGGTTAGCACAGCGATGCTCAAACTTTACCTATTGTGACCCACGAAAGAATGGACCCCCAAACCTTAAACGTTTGCAGTCCTATTAGCGTCCGAAAGAGTCATCGATTTTAAAACTAATCTTAAAATCTATCACCTAATCAAATTTGAGATATTTTGGCAGTACGAGATGAATAATTTTATTTTTTCCGTGTGTATATCACATAGATGCCGTTTACATAAAAATTCTCTACAGGGTAAATTAACCGCAATTGTACCGCCAATTGTTATATTTTTCATAGATTTTGAACTTTCAGTGAGAGAAAGTAAGGTTCACAATCACTATAAGAATAGTTTATTTCACCAATGATACACATTGAAGGTACACAAATAGGTATTTTAGGTCAAGATGACACACAAAGTTGAAACTCTTTCTCCCAAACTAGGTTTAATACCTGTATCTTGGAAGATAGGGTTCCTCACATTCAAAGACAACCAACAGTGTCGTAAGAGCAGTCTTTAGGTGTTATAAAGGTGAACGTACAATAATTTTCAATGCGCTGGTACAAAACTAAACAGTAAGAACTATAAAAAAAAAAAAAAAAAAAAAAGGTGTGTGTGTGTGAGTGTGTGTGTGTGTGTGTGTGTGTGTGTGTGTGTGTGTGTGTGTGTGTGTGTGTGTGTGTGTGTTGCGTGTGTTGTATGTGTATGTGTGTGTGTATGATTAGTTATTGTGAAAATTAAATGCGCAAAACATTATTTATAAAGTTTTCGGTATCTGTATAGTCTAAAGCACTAAACCAATGGAACAATTTGGATTTACATTCCGACGTTGTAGTATAACTTACATTATACATCATTTCAAATATATTTAAAAATCACTCACTGGTACACACACTGTTTCACGGGTGAATGGGGGGTCAGCAAAAAAAAACGTTCTTTTGTTTCTGTCAATTAGTTCATCTAATAAATCTTTGAGCTTTTTGGATTGTAGGCAGAGAATAGGCTTTTGACGCTAGAAAGATTGATTAAATCCTTTAGACACTTGTAATAAGAAGTATTACAAAAAAAGGGTTTGACCACGTCAAATCGTGTGGAAAAGTAGTTTAAACACTGTCGAAACGCGCCTCTAACTTTTTTGTAATAATGCTCTTTTGAATTAATTACCGTCTATGCAGGGTACTTTCGACCATGTCAGAGGCTTACTACTAGTAGAAGGCGGTTGAAAACCTGATACCCGGGTTCATCGCGTTGTTGGATGACTCAGTGTCCCACACGAAAAGAAGAAGGGTATCACAATAATACAATTTTAAACGGATTTAAGTTGTGTTTATTTTGGATTTTACGAAATCCGTTTAAAATTGTTTTATTGTGATGAGTAATTGTGCAAACTCAAGAAAATATTAAGAAGAAAGGTACTTTCGACTTTTCCTATATTTCTTTTTTTAGAGATTTCAGTACCGCTGTACTAAACAAATGTAACAAGCGTGAACTCTTTACCTGGAGTGGCGCGTCTCACTCCCAGAGAAGTGTAATTTGCAGCTCAAATAACTACAAGTATGAGAAAACTTACGAATTTTTCCATTTCTCTTGTGTTTAAACAAAATGTTTTTGATATTTACCGCTTTGCATTTTACGTAAATTTTCAGTAACAGCCACAACAGTCTTCTGCTGGACATGGGCCTCCCTCTATTGGTGGGTATTGCCATACACATCACGCTTAGCAGGCGGATTGGTAAGCGCAGTGTAAGATGTTGCATTCACAGGAAACGCTGCTGCCTTTTCCCTGGATGATTATCCCTTAGTCGTTTTTACCGCGCTATTGCAGCAAACTAAATTTCAAAGTGTGTGTAGGTAGGTATGCCGTGTGATGCCGGCTTAGAATAGCCTCACCCCATTTCTTTCCCCCGGGAGTCGTAAGAGGCGACCAAGGGACTCGAGGGTGAGTATTGCAATTTTAGTCGATGGGCTGACAACCTGTCACTATGGCGATACACAATTTTCCGAATAACCCGCAAATATTTGTCAGACGTGGCGTAAATGTCCGTTTTTTGCGGCCGTTTACGCTTGCCTACCCCGCAAGGGATTATAGGCGTGATATGTGTATGTGTTTAGGTAACTATCTAAATACTTATTAAATTGTAAACTATCGTCCAACATAGGTATATAGGGTGATGTTGTTTAGTGATCGATAGCGGTAACTCAATACGGGCTAGTGATAAGGAACAAGTTTCCCTGAGGAACATAGGTCGGTCAAAATATATGTATAATTATGTACCTCACATAGAAAATTGCCGATCAGCTGATTTAGGTAATATGTGGTGGAAGCATGCCAACCTATGTATATTCCTTGGGGAAAGTTGTTCCTTATTACCAGTCCGTCCTCTGTTTTCAGAATTGTTCAGAAGTAGAAGAAGTAGTGGTTTCACCCAATGCCACTCATTTTCGCGTGGTAATAGTTTTTTTATTTTATTAATGATGGGTTTGCTCTTGACTCTAGTCTAGGTCATATGACAGAGACAGAGTCTAAGATGGAGCGAGCTCACCCAGAAGAAGCCTGTTCACTCTTACTTTGAAGAGATTAGGGTTGTATGCGTGTGGAAACACAGACGCAGGTAGTGAGTTCCACTCTTTAGCAGTGCGCATTATAAATGATGACTGTTTGTTGTTTTCCACAGTCGTCAAGGTAACATATATGCATACATACATACACACACACACACACACACACACACACAAACTCTCAGATTTATAATATTAAAGTACGGATTTTGCTCGTTGGTTGGAAAAACTCGTCATCAGCGAAATTTCCGTCGCCGACGCGTCGAGTTAGCGTCTAATTTCCCGGCGACGTCTCGAGACGTCTCAGCACCATCTCCCGGGAGTAACCGGATTACTCCTGAGCACACGGGTTTAATGCGACCAGACGCTGGGTAGTTTTGACCGGTTACAAGATCAACGGATAGATAAATGAAAATTATTTTAAAACGCGTGTTTAACTTTCACAAGCGAGTAGTTATTATAAATAGAGTAGTTACAGAGAACATGGAAAGTCCGCTATCTTTGACATCTAGGTACCTACGAGTACTATCCTTTTCTTAATTTATTTATTAAAAAGTGACAGTGATATTTTTAATTCGCCGTTTTAGCCATTAACGTGGAATCAAGAGTTTTAACTACATACTTCAGCAGATATATTAACTACATTTACTGATGGATTGGCTCTGTCTTTCTACAACGTATCATATCTAGAACGAACCAACAAAATCTTCTTCTTTTCGTGTGGGACACCGAGTTGTACAACGACCCAATGAACCCTGGTGTCAGAGTTTCTCAACCGCCTAGTTTTAGTTGAAGGCTTCTGGCATGGTTGTCTAAAGACTGCCGTCTAAGTTATCATAGACAGCAACTGGCACCGACGGCTTAACGTGCCCTCCAAAGCACGGAATCTTTCTTTTCGTACAATCAGTACCCGATATTATCAAACTACAGGCTACAATTTTACAGGTGAAATTCGATGTTCATTGCGTAGTCGGTTAGCCATTATGATACCAAGAATATGAACCGGCTACGCAATGTACTAAGAATTTCACCTGTAGATTTGTAGCCTGTAGTTTCATAACATAGGCACCAGGTATTACAGCCTGGAATGTCCTAACCAGACTGGGAAAGTTATAAATATCAACTTTGTGGGAACCGACAGGATTACCACGCTTCTTTCTTTCTTCAAATATGAAGGCTGATGTGGCGCAGTGGTAGTGTAACTGCCTGTGGTGCAAAGTTTCCGGGTTCGAATCCCGGTGGGGCACTCACAAATTTTGTATTATCACTTCGTGAATTTGTTTCCAGTCTAGTGACGGCATTGCAGGCTGAACCACGGGCTGAACCATCTGATTGTACGTAAAGAAAGTTGATTCCGTGCTTCAAAGGGCGCGTTGAACTATCGGTCGCGGTTGCTGTCAATGACACTTAGAACGCGGTCGTTACACAACCATGTCAGAGGCATACTAGAAGCGGTTGAAGAATTCTGAACCCAGGGTTTATTTAATGTGTCGTTCGTCAACTCGGTGTCTCACACAAAAAGAAGAATAACACTAATAAATGGGCTCTGTCTTTCTCACAACATATTGTATTTAACACAGACAAACAGGATTACCGCGTGTGTAGATTCCTGCTAATTTCGAAATTACGCGGTCAAATTAGTCTAATTAGGTATCCTGTTTCACACATCACAATATTATGCTAATCCTAACAGTTTTACTCAATTTGCAACGGAATAAATCCAGCAAAATGACAGGACAGCAGATTCGGGATGCAATTTGGGGATAAATGCCAAATAACTTCCTGCCGCTGTTTTCCTGTTTTGTTAGTTGCTAGCAGGTTAGTCCAGTATGGCTGGCATTATTTGAGTGCATAACTTACAAAAATTCTAAAGTCGCAAATTTTTTGTACGATTGCGTAAAGTTGCTTTTTTGTACGATTGTAAGTCTGTAAAGCACATATAACATTTTGTGTCTCTAATTAAAATGATTTCTAGGCAGATTGGGCGTCGGCTGAAGGAGAGGGGTCATGACCCCCGCTCTGGTTCGTTCCTTGTCCAAAGGCTAGCGATTGCCATCCAGCGTGGTATTGCCGGTAGTGTAATTGGCACATTTGGACCAGGAGCTTCCTGGGATGGCATTTTTAGTTAATAAGTTGATTATCGTATTTTTATTTATTGAAATAAAAACATTCATTAAAATAACATTATAAAAGGTCTCATTCCGAAACATGGGCACATCTGTCGTAGAACTGACGGACGGTGAAGTAAGCGGATTTTCGAGTGGAGGCCACGCCTCGGCAAGCGTAGCGTTGGACGACCTTCGGCCAGATGGACAGATGACTTAAAAAGGTTGCTGTTAGCGACTTGATGGCGAAAACGAAAGATGGCGTACCCTGAGGGACGCGTACGTCCAGCAGTGGACTGCAATAGACTGATGTATTTATGTATCTTTAAAATTTGCCAGTATTGTATGTCGTTTTTATCCACTGCAAACGAGAAATGTTAACCTAACCTAGAGGTATAATGCCACAAAATAATAAATTGGGTTCGGCCAATAGTCCCAAAGCTATAACTTTATATAACCTTAAACTATAAGCAAAAAAAAACTTTAATATTTTAGAAACATGAGAAACTAGCTATACTGGGTAAGGTTGATAGTATCTATGACTAGACTACGTAATATACATCTAGTTCCTGTTTGTTAGCTACGTGTTTATAAGATATTTTTATACACAATGTCATACTTAAATTATATAGTATTTGTATATATATTTGTCAAAAAGGTAAAAAAAAATCATAATTACTTGACGCCATGATCCGTAATTGTAAAAACTAGACAGAGTTATCCTTATAGTATACACTAAAGTTCAAAATACACAGCTGGAAAGCTAATATAAAAGCCTTCTTATATCCGAAACAGCTCGAAGCTTGTAGTTATACTTACCTTCTTACGCTCTTGGCTCAGGCTTGGCCAGATTTAAATATCCAATAAGGTTTTTAGGTAGATCATAATCTACCTAAAAACCTACACGATAACTTATCTACTTAGAACTTTTTGTTAGTAGCGTGTTATCCTGCAAACAATTTGAAACTCCGCGCGGTATCTGCCAAATGTGCAGTTAGCTCGATTTACGGCATAACGGGAAATGAATGGCTGCCTGCCGCTGCCAGGGATGTTGTCTAATTCGCTACGTTCAGTTTAACACGATAACTGCCTCCGGTGAGCGTTGGTTGCAGGATCCAGAGGTCCTTGATTCGATTCTCAAATAGACCACAGACCAAAGAACCCGCTCGTTTCGTTGCTCCGTACAATAGACACATAAGCAAAATTGATATTTTATCAACACTTTGCTAACTCACATCACAAGAACCACTTCGTGAAATCGTTTATAATTGCACAGGACTTCACAAGATGAACGTTGAACCATTGTTTGTTAGTAAGAATGAGGAGGGTTCATCGGGTTGTTTGGCTACTCGGTGTTCCTCATAAAAAGAAGAAAAAACATTGTAAGTAAGTGGTCCCGATGACTGTCTATGATAAGATAATGAAGATAGGGTAATTCCCGGATATGTGCCTCAGCGGGATATGCGCCTCAGTTTAGTTGTGTGAAAAGTAAAACACACACACAAAAAAATCCTTTATTAAACAAAAGCACCCCTTCCCCCCTTATGTCTGCCACAAAGCGTTGGCGCGTGCGGACGAGCGTAGGAGTGTTTTTGACGGCGACGTGATCAACAATCGGAATTTTACTTTATGGATGAACTTTGACCTTCCATAACTTTGGATTTTACTGGGTACTGTTCTCTTTCTTTACGTCTAAATAAGGAATAGGGTGTGTAGATTATGTAATAGGCAATTTTTTTAAATAAAAAATTGTATCTGTATTCATTTTTGATAAGGGCATATATCCCTGTGAAAAAGGATATCTGCCTCGATACGTTTTAGGATATGTGCCCTTAGGGCCTTGCCTGACTTGGATGCAGGAATGTTATGAATATGTAATTTTTGTTACGGATACGGAATCGGATATGTTATTGTTTCGGATTATCCGTTAGTTTCTGATAATTTTAGTGGCAGATATCACAGAAAACAGAAAAGAGTTAGAATGGCGATGTGGGCGGGGCAGGCGCGCCACGATTTTGAGCATCTGCTCATATTTACTCGCAAACACGCAATCGCGTCGATCACTCACCCGCGTGCTCCAACGGAGGAAACTACTGTGACGCGCAACGTACAAAATTAAGTGATAATGCCGAGTTGTGCAATAATTACTTGTAGATTAAGAAGTCAACGCTGTAGTGTTCAAAAAGGAGGCATTTCTTTCCACCAGGAAGCAAAAAACCTTCTTATTTTTACGATAATTAAGCAAAAATGTCTCAAATTGACATTCAAATAATTCCTGTCACAAAAATTATACATTGCGGGCTGCGTGCGCTCGTTATTTCTACCACTTCAGTTCGAACACGCAATGTACTCCGCTGCGGTCCGGTATCAGTTCTAGTGTTGGGCGTAGTGTAAAATGATATCGATATGTTTTCGAAGTTATATTAAAAGCGAAGGTCTTAAGTAATGTTAATGTTATTGGGTCGAGATAAATTTTATAAATTGTGCACGCAATAAATAATAAAAATATCTTAGAAATATCGCAAAAGTGGCGATCATAATTTCAAGCACCTTCGAAAAAGAGGTATACGTATGTATATTGGTTTTTTAAGCTAGAGCGAGAGTTAAAGATTTGAGAAATGTCCTCGCATACGTGATCACCCCCCCCATATATTTATTAGACGGTGCAATACCACTTAAAAAAGTAGTATCCATACAGTCATATGTAAGTATCACTTTAGTTCTGTAGGGGAGAATAGGGTAGTAGGGTAGACAGATAAAAGCGACTGTCTGAAAGAGGACGTTTTTAGTTAACTTTTGCTATGAAGCTATTTTCGTATCTCATATAGTTTGGATGGGATCTTGTGGATTATATCAGGTACTCCAGATCCTCGATGACCATGTGCCAGTAAAAGCGGCCCATCATGCTGAACAACTTTTGCTATGAAGCCATTTTCATATCTCATATAGTTTAGCCATGCTCCTGATGTCCTCCATCAGGTACTCCAGATCCTCAAGTGCTGACAAAATGTAGTTCATATCCATCTCTGATAAAAAAGCAATTTAAGTGCCAAATTTCGCGATGATCCGTTGAGCTGTTTGGCTAATTTGGGTAATATTCGCTATATTTCCCCGTTTTCTCGCTTCTTTTCGTTTTCCCATCGGAATAAGGCATTTTCTTGTGGTGAAAAGTAGCTTATATTACTCAAGTATGTCGTAGCTTTTTAATAGTAAACGAATTTTTGAAATCGGTTTAGTAGTTCCGGAGTTTATCGATAACATACCTACATACAAAAAAAAACAAATCTTTCCTCTTTATTATATTAGTGTAGATAAATACGTGTCGAATTGATAAACCTCCTTTTATGAAAGCGGGTAAAACATTAAATCTTTACAGCAGAACACACTTTTATTCGTTCAGAAATTAAATAATGACGGTTTGAATAAGCCGTTGACATTCTGCCTACACCGTGAGGTATACAGACATGATTATAATTTATTTTAATATTGCTACCTGACTTTTGTATGCAATTGTGTAATTCATAATTCAATATCGATAACAGTTTATCGATAGCCGTGTCCCTAGTTAAGTTTACATGGTCACTCACACATAAGCTATAAAAACCGGCACGTGTATGCGTGCATGCGCGTGATTGGTTATTTTGAATTTACGCAAGCCGTAGTGGCCGCAATTATGTGTGCGTAAGCGTCATCTTTATTAGTTGGAGATGTAGTGATAGGTGAAAGGTGGGGAAAAATCGGCGACGCTGGTTCTCGTACGAACGGCTGAAGATCGCCATTCTAACTCTTTTCTGTTTTCTGTGGCAGATATCATACAAATTGTTAATTTTTTGTTTATTTCGGTTACGTTTTGGGATAGTCCCTAAGGGCACATACCCCTTTTCTGACTTTTATGTAGGAATGTTATGGATATGTCATCGACACAAAAGAAGAACAAGATGGATAATTATGTCATTTTGGTTACAAATATGGATACGAATATGTAACTATTTCGGATTACCCGTTAGTTTCGGATAATTTTGGTTACAGACATCAAACAAATTGTTTTTTTTTTTTTTATGTTCATTTATTTATTAGACCAAATATTATATATATTATAATTTTTTATTAGTAAGATATGTATGTATTAAAATACAGTAATTAATTACTAAATTATGTTTAAGATATTTGTTTTCTTGCCAAGGGCACATATCCCCTCCAAAAAAATCGCTCTGGGGCAAATATCCGGCATGTGAGGCGTATATCCCGGTTTTCCGTTTGATATTAAATTTAAAATAAACGGCAAATTAAAAGGATTATTTTCAAAAAGCCATATAAAATCAACAAAAAAGCGTCCAAATAATGTATTTATAAGAAAATCATTTGCGAATTACTTTAAAATTAAAAGATATATACAAAATAAAAAAGGTTGGGCATATATCCCGGACTTACCCTATGTTAGTGAAGAGACGACAGTTGTCGTTAAACAACCATGTCATACCGCCTACTACCTAAGTCCTCTGTTTCGTGTGGGACACCAAGTCGTCCAACAACCCAATGAACTCTAGTGTCAAAGTTTCTTGAATTGCCTACTACTAGTAGGCCTTTTACTTTGGTTTGTGAGTGCCCCACTGAGAATCGAATCCAGAACCTTTGGGTCACTGCGCCACATCGTCCGTCAAAAGCCACCTAGTAGTTAGCAGTATTACGCGGTCTAAAAACTCTGACATCAAGTTGCATCGGATCGTTCATCGACTTGATGACCCACAGACTAAAATACTGTCCATTCCAGTACCTCTTCTCGTAACTCGTGTGAAGTTTTATTGCGTTTGGCAAACTGTTAAGGAAAGTTTTAGAGTTGAATGGAGAGTAATTTGGGTTATTATTAGATCATATAAAATTGAACTATGGAAACCTAAATACAAACGAATCGGTAAATATAACTTTGCACGCCAGATATTTGGTGTGAATGTTTTATATTGGAAATAGTAACTACCTACTAAGTAATTAATATACCTATACAAACATCACCTTGACTTGACCTCTTGATATGACACGGCATTAATCTTCTCCTTTACTTGAGTGAAGAATGTGATAGATAGAAAAAAATGGCAATTACTCAACCGACAATAGCCAAGCTCTTAAATTTGAATGATGATGATCAAGTTTCTACAGGAAAAGCTTTGCTTAGTTTGGGGCTAGATGGCGCTGTCTGAAATGACCAGAATATTTATTTATTAATATTAGATGATAATGCGACAGAACACCTGCGGTATGCGGAAAGCATGCGAAGCTTGCCTCCCGCATACCTATTTGCGTGCCGGCATCTGCAAACTATACACAGTAATGCGCTATTGCATAAACTTCTATACCAGACCCCATTCCGATGGACTTAGGCTAGCTAAACTGCAATGTCTCTTCCAGCTTAAGGTTATATAAATAGGGCGTAATATCACAATATAACAATTTTAAACGGATTAAAGTTGTGTTTATTTTAGATTTTACAATTCCTAAGTTTAAAATTGTTTTATTGTGATGAGTAATAGTTCTGCAAACTCAAGAAAATATTAGGGCATAATATATTATGACCCTATGTGTTAAATCATGTAACCTTCTATATAAGTGTGCCAAATTTCAGTACAATTAGTTCAGTAGTTTTTGCGTGAAGAAGTAACAAAGAAACAAACATATAAACTTTCGCATTTATAATATTAGTAGGATATCTGAATGTATTGCACCTATCACCTACCTATGATAAACTTAATATTGAAAAATAAAGTAAAGCTTCTTATCCAGATTTGCCCGTTCTAATTGGTTTAGCTGGTTAGATTAATGTCATTAGGGAATTATGCAAAGGCCATTTTCATATTAGACTCCCCTCCCTCCCGCCCCCTTGCCCCTCTGCAACCAATCTACATAATATCCAATAAGAGAGGTTTCATACTGGTCTTTGAGGTTCCGTATGTTTTCGTTACTGAAAATGCTTTTGAAGAACTTTTCCATTGGAGTTAAAAGTTTCAGTGTAATATTGTAACATAAGTATAAGGACTTTAAAGGTGGGCAATCAATTTATACGTACATCTACGAAGTAATATTTTCAAGAAAAGTTGGCAAAAGTAGGGTCGGCACTAAGATAATTTGAAAAGAAGTTTCTAATAAAAAAATGCATTGATGATGTGTATCTCTAAAAAACTGAACGTTTTTAAGTTTTGCAACTCCTTTATAAGTTATGCAATTGGGTGAATCAACTTTCTTTTACCACGCAATTTCAGACACTTTTCCTATTAAGATTTATTTTAAAGCCACACAATGTATTTATATGATTTTATACATACATAAATTAATAAGATGTGTAGTTCATGGTTTAGCAAGGAAAGTACTTTTTAATTTTTTTAATTTTTTACCGATGGCTGCCAGGGAACTAATGTATCCCTTAGATTTGTATGAAAATATGATATTTTTCATGGATGTCCGTCCCTCCGATGTCCGTCAATCTGCAAAATAGATATTTGTAGATTACTAGATTTTATAGTGAATTTGTATAAATTATGAAACTGACAGTTAAATAAAGTTGTTAACACTTTGTATGGCAAATAATATATTAATTTATATTGCAACTATTTGCAACCAACTTTTATTTCATCACGTAACCCTAAAATATGATCAGTCCAAACTTATTACAGTTATGGCGGGTGACAGGAAGTGATGCCAATAGGCAGAATGGAGGGTTCCAGGTGGTGTCGGGAAAAGGGTAGCTACCCACCTGGCCGGGTGTTGTGGCCAGGGGACCGACTGGTCCACCTGGATAGAATTGGAAGTTGTATATATGCGTTGTACGGTGAAACACTTCGATACCGCGTTTCAGGCTCTTTGTTCTGTCACGTGGCGCCATCTTGCAGATGTGTTGGAACTTCTGTTGCGTCTTGCTTGCTCGTGAACCACTTTGAGTGAGCTTCTTACTGTAGCTCCCAGAGGTCGCTACAGTACTCCCCCTCAAGACCGGAGGTCGATACCGTCAGCGAGCGAAGTGGGGCTGATGACGTCATGTAGCGTGATGATGCAGTCTGGCGTGGCGATGCAGTGCTGGTTCCAATGTCCACGGTGAGTCGGGACGTCTACGGTGAGTCGAGACGATGATGGAAGACCAGTGAAGCTGCCGTGCTGTGACTGCGGTGGGTGCTGATGACGTAGTAGTTGGCTGCATGCTGTAGTGGTTGGTGCGTGGTCGAAGGCTGCGAAGTCCAAGGTAGGGTTCACCAATATGGCGGGTGACAGGAGGTGATGCCAATAGGCAGAATGGAGGGTTCCAGGTGGAGTCGGGAAAAGGGTAGCTACCCGCCTGGCCGGGTGTTGTGGCCAGGGGACCGACTGGTCCACCTGGATAGAATTGGAAGTTGTATATATGCGTTGTACGGTGAAACACTTCGATACCGCGTTTCAGGCTCTTTGTTCTGTCACGTGGCGCCATCTTGCAGATGTGTTGGAACTTCTGTTGCGTCTTGCTTGCTCGTGAACCACTTTGAGTGAGCTTCTTACTGTAGCTCCCAGAGGTCGCTACACAGTAATGCATCCATTTATATAAGTAACGACGTGGGCAAGTAAACTACCCGCAATTCTAGAACAGTTCTAATGATGAATTAGGTTGGACACTGTCCAAAATGAGTCCAGTGGCGGATTAGCCCTAAAGCAAATTCAGCAATTGCTTAGGGCATGGGGGGCACCAGAAGAAGCATAGAAAAATATATCAAAGGCAGCGCCCTAAATATTTTTTACGGCAACACTTTTACGGCTACTTCGAGAAACGCGGTCTTCCGTTTCGTTTTGGCCCGGTAAAGAAGGCCACGTTTATCGAAACGTTTAAGGCAAGTGTAGCCGTAAGACCTCGACACTGGCGCCACTTCACCAATAATTTTTTTCTCTTTATACAAACATTCTAATAGAATGTCCCTTGCCGAAGTTTTTAGTACCTATTACCTTAAGTTGAATAAAAACCTGCAAACACAATGAAATATTCGCTGTTATTAAACTTATGTGTTAAGTTATTAACCTAAAACGGACACTTTTGGTATTAATTCCCATAACTTTAATAACAGCGCATATTTCATTGAATTTGTACGTTATAATTTTATGGGTACAATTGCCTTAAACCGCTGTAAAATGTCAAGCTCACTTTGCTCGCGATACATGCCCGTTATTCGATTACCTATTTGAAGCATAAAATTTCGCGCTCGCTTTGTTGGCGTCTGACTTAACAAGGTAAGTTTAGAGTAGCTAAGCGGTAGCCTATTTTTTATGTAAAATTTCATCTCTGTTATTTTAGTGTACAATACCACAAACGAATGATTTTCTTCGAATTCTAGTTTACATATGAATATGAGGGCCCACAGGCGTAGATTGCTGATGGGTGAGGGCATCAAAAAGTCTTAATCCGCCCCTGAAAGTGACGTCAGCATTCTGAAGCAGAATTCCTACTGAATTTTTCGATTTCACTGCACATACGCTCCGACTTTTAGCTAAGTAATAGATGCTTATCAATCTTTGTAATGTAGTGTGTTCATAGGTTGCATCCGTAGTAAATGGAATATTGTCAAAATATGAAAATTCGTTCTTAGCTCAAGACAATAGCGCAGACGAATAATTTCGCAAAATTTGTAAAGAGATCTTTTAAGGTTTGCGATTAGTAAACATACATATATCACGCCTACTTATATCTCTTGCGGGGCAGGTAGAGCGTAAACAAACGTAAAAAAACAAACATTTACGCACGTCTGACAAACATATGGGGGTCATTCAGAAATTGGTGTATCGCCATAGTCACAGGCACAGAAAACAGTGGTCACAGGTTAGTCACAACCTGCCCATCGCCTATAATCATGTCGCCTCTTACGACACCCACGGGAAATAAATGGGTTGATACTATACTAAACCACTATACTGACATCACACGGTGATAGAGTAGTCATTTGGAAGTTTAATTATGATTGTAATTAAATAAAATTAAATTATTTGTAATCAATGAATCAATAATCACGAAATTACTGCAAAGCACATTATTTTCTCCTTCTAGATTTGAGGCTGTTTCCAAATAAATCTTATTTATATCAGATTTGTGGCTTATTGGCAGCCATTGTTATTTGCCCTAGTCTCAGTGCAAGGTATTCCGAAGCAATTTACGATTCAACAAAATGAAACCATCAAAAAATCTCACTGGGTCTTGGCACGTGCTATAAGACAATTGTGCTAAAAAAAAGTTCTGATTTCATTTTATTTAGATAAAAAAGGCCCTTTTAAAGTAGAGTATTGTTAGTATTCGTAGCTAGTAGTTGTAGAAGCAGCTATATTATGTTGTTCTGTTTTACTTACTATGTTGTATTTTGTACTCTTACATAATACAAACTTTTATTATTATAATATTTTGTGTTTTTCTGCATTTTGTTTACCTAACCTCGCAGGGTGACGAATTTTTTATTGCTTTATTATAGGTAGTTCTCAACAAGTTCCCTTTGAAAAATGCTCTTACCCTGAGACCTCAATATAACAAATTAGCCACATCCTTCTAGCTTCCGTCCTTTATTTCGGCAAAGCCAATCGTTCAGCCCTCAACAACATACACATCTCACAGGGCTGACTGCAATGTGAATATTTTTTAATGTAAATATCTCATTTTTATATAAATATTTTATTGATTTTTTTGCGTAGTTTGATTGTTTTTAATGCACAAGAATTGTGAGCCTGTCTAGTTGATAATGAAATTGCGAATCTTTATTTGGAAAACTTGCAGATTTTCCACCGCGAGAAGGATTGGAACCTGTGACTTTTTGGTATAATTGCAAAACTAACCCTGTAGACGGAGCCGTGATACGATAATTGGCATCATGATACACTTGCAAAATTTGCCAGCAAGGGACGAGCGGCGGTAGCCCAGATGGAAGAGGCGTCTCCACTAGTAATGGCGAAAGTTGCAGGTTCAAATTCTGTCTGCGGTAGAATAATTTGCAAGTGTTCTATAAATATATACCTACCTAACCCGGGAAGTATTTTAAAAAATTTCTGTTCTTTATCTATCTTATTAAACGAATATTGTATCTTATTAAATAAATATCGTAATAGAACGGTTGTAAAACACAAGAATTGTAAGCCTGCACTTGAAGGTGAAAAGAGAATCAACGATTGATGTTAAAATATTTTACACATAAATGCCAGTCTTTGGAAAACGTTTCACGTTTCACTCTAAGATTTTCTAGTAAATTGTAAATGTAATTTAATAATAACTAATAACTACCTACATCACTATCCACTGAAATCGACCAATGTAATTTTCCAAGACTTCAAGCCCACTTTAATAGGACATCAGTCAAACGAAGCAACAGTCGACCCAATATTCGTCCAACCACTCAACCCTCGTCGAACGTATAATAAATAAATTGTGAGCTTTCCAGTCGACGGATGACCACGGCCCATCATAAGAATTTGGGAAAGTAATCAATTAATAATATTAATTTTCTCAGAATCGGGACTATTTGGATCACTGATACTTAATAGACATAATGAAAAGTCAAGTACGTTAGTAGGTATGAAGTTGTGTGCCGTGTGATACCGGTTTACAAAAGCATCACCCTATTTTGTTCATGTGGGTGGCGTAAAAGGCGACTAAGGGACTCAGAGTTGCAACTGTTTTGCAATTTGAGGCGGTGGGCTGATAACCTGCCACTATAGCGATACACAATTTTCTGAATGACCCTTGAATATTTGTCACACGTGTTCGTTTTTTTCGGCAGTTTACGTTTGCTTAACCCACAAGGAATTTAAGCGTAATATATGTATGTATGCCGTGTGATGCCGGCTTAGAAAAGCATCACCTTATTTCGTTCCTGTGGGTGTCGTAAGAGGCGAGTAAGGGACTCGAGTGTTGCAACTGTATTTCAATTTTAGACGATGGGCTAACAATCTGTCACTATAGCGATACACAATTTTCTGAATGACCCTTGAATATTTGTCACACGTAGCACGTGTTCGTTTTTTACGCCAGTTTACCTATACCACAAGGGATATAGGGGTGATATATGTACTTATGTATGCAAGTAGGTAGTTGACCATTATAAAGTTATCTGCTACAGTGAGCACATATGATACCTCTAAAATTGGACCTCTTAAGGATGATGTAGGTCTGCCTTTGATGTAGGATCCGTGGCTAGATTTGGTGGTCTAGTGTCCATGGAGGCAACTCTATGCTACCGGATGCTACCCAATTAGCAAATAGTATAAAATTCGATCTCTTTTAAGGATGATCTAAGTCTGCCTTTAATGTAGGATCTAAAGAGGATCTAGCTACGGATCCTAGGTGGTCCTTCCGTTTAGGTGGTCAAAAGTGGCAACCCTAGTCGTGCGGAACATAATAACATACCAATTTCCATTGCTGGGGCATCTTCGCGGGCATAAATCTTGGCAAGACAAGAGGAACAAAAATTTATGGGCAAACGCTGTGCCAGGACCGCCCAGCAGTTATTTATCGGGAATAAACTATGGGCGCTTAGCGTCGGACCTTTGCGAATTACGCTTACACACACACATATCACGCATAAATCTCTTGCAGGGTAGGCAAACTTTTCACCACATCTAAACATACTGTTGACAACCTGTCGCTATGGCGATACACAATTTTCCGAATAACCCTCAAATATTTGTCAGACGTGGCGTAAATGACCGTTTTATGCGGCCGTTTACGCTCTGCCTACCCCGAAAGGGCTTATAGGTGTGATATGTGTATGTAATTTTGGATTAATGTTTGTGAAAACATTAAAATAAATTATTTGAAATTTGCTCTATTCAAGTTCCAGCATCTGCTGCAGCTGTCGATTGTCATATTAGTGGTTTGCAGACAGAAAATAAAACCATATAAAAATCATACAACCTATATAAAAATACAAACATATACTACGCCTTTATCCCTTGCGGGGTAGGCAGGGTACTAACGGCCGCAAAGTATGGTTGTATCGCTATGTCGGACAAACAATTTCAGGGCTGTTTTGGTAAAATAATTGTATCATTATTAGTGGCAGGTTATCAGCCTGTCGCCTAAAATTATAGTATTCATAAAACCCTCGAGTCAATTCGTCGTCTCTTATGAGTGATGCTATTCTAAGTCGGCATCATACGGCATAAACTTAATATAAAAGTTCTAAACGTTCTGTGAAATACATGCAATTATAGATATTACATACCTATCTATTCTACTCACGTCATATAGGTCAGGCAATGCCAACAATTTCACAAACCATCTCTCTGTACTGTACTACACAGTACCTACATCGTAAAACGATCCAGCTGATCATATGATAAGCCAAATAACAGACCAGCAGTAGTCGGCAGTCGGCACTAAATCAAAGTAATCTCTGTCGTGGTTGTCACTAAATTCTGCTCCAATGCGCCGGGTTCTATGTATCATTCATTAAGATCTTCCCTGAAACTACCACTAGAAACAGGATTCCCTGATAATATGGGGAAGGATGTTGGGTTTGGGGTAGCACTTAATTATTGTTAAGTTACTCAATGAGGTATTGACCCCTGTCAACTGAAGTAGTACTAGTTGCATTGTTATCCAATCTGATGACAAGATAAGGGAATCTCTTTCTCTTTTCGTGTGGGACACCGAGTCGTCCAATGACCCGATGAACCCTGGTGTCAGAGTTTTGCACTACCACTGCGCCACATCGGCCGTCATTGAGATGTAGGTTTACGCGACTTAGGTACTTGTTATTTACATGGTACAACGTTTAGGCCTCTACGTTTCGGCTGTTTAAGACAGCCTTCTTCAAAGAGGTCGACAGAACACATACGCCCGCCCTTCAGCTGTGATTGCCGAACTTTCAATGACAGGCGGGTGTATGCGATCTGTAGAACCCGTGAAGAAGGCTGTCGTAAGTAGCCGAAACGTGGAGGGCCAAAGTCGCTACCAATTAAATAACAAGTAAGTCGTGTAAACTGACATCATGATACTTGATCGTTTAATAATAAGATTACGGAATTTTACGGATATTACTATAATGATACCGGATATGAATTATCTATCTACATTTTCCTGAAAGAAAAATAATAAATAATATGTTGCAGGAGGAAACTACTAACATTTCACGCTGAATGGACTGTTGCCGTGTGATGTGGCTAAGAAGAGTATTACCCCGCGGGTGTCGTAAGAGGCAACTAAGGGACTCGAGGGTTACATTTGGGGCTGGCAATCTGTCACTATGGCGATACACAATTTTCTGTATGACCTTCAAATGTTTGTCAGAGCGGCGTAGAAGTTAGTTTTTACGACCTTTTACGCTCTATATAGGCGTATCGATATAGGCGTGATATATATACATATCTATGTATCCCTATGTATGTAAAGGCAATTATATATTGCATGCATAGTTATTATATCATCACCTAATCAGAGACACGCCACTACGTGCGTGACTGAGGCCAAATACTACGAAGAAACTACAAAACAATCTCAACATCTATCTATGAGCATCCCAAAGATAACAATATATCCCTAACATGCACAAAAATTTACACATTTTATAGATATAAAAAAACTAGGCAGGTGCTAGTCGGACTCGCCCACCGAGGGTTCCGTAACAGGGAGCATGATGTGCTCAAGCCTTTTCATATGGTACCCCACTTGAACAACTAGCCAAAGTTTTAAGAATTAGTTTGTTTGCCCCTTTGAAATATTCATTTGCAAAAAATACCCGTTTATTTTTTCCTCAACTTGTATTGAAAACGAAGCCACTTGCTAAATCTATAGCTTTTGTGTCCACGGGAAGTATTCTATGATTTTGATTCCCTTAAGAGGGTCAAAAACATGCGTTTTTACAGCATTAAGGTTATGGCCGTATCTTTTTATGTTCAGGAGCGTTTTTTTACAAATACAACCCACCGTGACCTTGAGACAGTATATAATGGTTTAATTTCCACTGAATATTACGTGTTCTCGGGATAAAGGGTCGTGATCGGCTGGATAGGCGAACGTACAACAAAGTGATCCTATAGGGTTCCGTTTTTCTTTTCGACGTACGGAATCTTAAAAACGACAAAAATATTCTATCCATTCTCATTTAAACTCAATTAAGTAGCTGTGAACCCGCATTGAGCTAGTTCGCGATTTAGTACGGACTCGGACGTATAAGATAAGCATGGTTTAGTGCCTCGGCTAGTCGGCTTGTAGTTTAGGGTTCATTCTACCTTGTAATTTACTGTAAGTACATACATACATACATACACATATCACGCCTATAATCACGCCTATAAAAGGGGTAGGCAGAGCGTAAACGGCCGCAAAAAACGGACATTTACGCTACGTCTGACCAATAGTTGAGGGTCAATCGGTAAATTGTGTATCGCCATAGGTCACTATGGCTGTCATCCCATCGCCTAAAATTGCAATTGATGCACTCGAGTCCCTTAGTCGCCTCTTACGACTCCCACGGGAAAGAAATGGGGTGATGCTTTTCTAAGCCGGCATCACACGGCTGTACTATACTGTAAGTAAATTGAATGTAAAGAAAACTTGTCAGTTTTGTCGGTTGGTTCAACCCTACAAAATATTTTGGTGAATTCTATTTCACCTAAAGTTTTTTAATAACATTAACAGCTACAGCAGTCCACTGCTGGACATGGACCTCCCCCTATACGTATTGCCATACTCACCACGTTTGGCAAGCGGATTTGCGAGCGCAGTGCAAGTTGTTGCTTCCACAGAGAACGCTGCTGCCCATTCCCTGGATTAATTTATCTCTTAGTCGCTTTTTACGATACCCACGAGTAGAATGGGTGCTGCTTTTCTAAGCCGGCATCACACGGCACGGTTCGTGTAAATTCTTTCCAAATGAAGAAAAATCTGATCAGCCTGCTAGTTATGTCACAATTCACCAAAACAGAAGCAAAATCCGCCATCAACGTTGACAAACATAGTAACAGTAACTGGTCTCGAGGGAGCGTTCAACAAAGCTAGCGCTAAACGAAAGGAAAATCTTCTTGTCTGTAGTTGTGCCCTTTTGGGAACGCAAAAAACTTATGCTGGGTTCGCTAAGTGTGCGTTATTGAGTGTTAACTGGCATTCGGAGCCGGTTTTCTATTAGGACAATACAAAATTGTAAACTGTATTAAGGCAAATAACCTTAAAGAGCTGAATCGAAAACGAAACAGTTGCCGACTTATTTAGCCAAAATCCAAATATAATTTTCGTCTTCCATTCTCTTTTACTAAATCAGCGCAACAAGTAAACTGAACTACATTACAATACAAGATTGATATTAATAAAAAATTGTGTTACACTTTTTTTACAATGATGGATCATACGTCAATAAGTGATAATACTATCCTACATTGAATAGAGTAATTTCATTTTCATTTCTCCAATATTGATGAACTATAAATATGTTATTCTATGTATTAAGAATTCTGTGCCGTGTGATACCGGCTTAAAAAAGCATATATTTGTCAGATGTGGCGATAGCAACCGTATTATACGGCCGTTTACGCTCTGTCTACCCCGCAAGGGATTAAAGTTTGATATGTATGTGTATTCAATTAAGTTGAAAAACTACAAGAAACTGTTTTGGATAATTTTAAACAGTAAAATAAAAGCCTGTAATACGCCAGTACTGTTGAAAGATTTTGTTCTGAAACAAACTTAAAGCTCTAACATAACTACAAAGTTTAGGAAAATCCCTAAAAACCAAAATTTAGACCAAGTTGTGGTGAATGTCTACAGGAAGTTAAATAAAGGGTACAACGAGCCGAAAGGAGTTCAAGGTACTAATAAAACTGAACAACTTTCGCAACATGAGTCGAAATATTTGAAAAAAGGACCTCCCATACAAAATTGCCGATCAGCTGGTAAATTTAGTATGGGAGATCCAATTATTTTTCATGTTTCGACTTAGAATTGATGAGTTTCACGAGTGAGCTTTTTAAGCACTTTTTGTTACTTCTTGTAGTCTAATAATATTGTAGCTAGTGGCTACGGTTTTGGCTACGTAGCTGATTGTCTACGCATCTCGTAGACGATGTGCCGCTAAGTGAAATCAAGCAAGGGTGTTCTTACATATTTTTTTATAAATTGACTACGGTATGCTATTATTTACATTTTGGCATTGCTTAAAAGCTACTACTTTTTTTTAATAAATACATTTTCTACCAGTAGAATTAGGTGATTTATTTTAAGCCTAAAATAACATAATGGAGCCTAATACATACTCATATTGCAACAAACACTAAATTACTTCTACATCATAACGGGTAATTCATCGATTTGGTGACCCACACAAAAACAAGACTTGTACATTTTATTTTTATAAAAAGCTTTTAGCATATAGATGTTGTTGCTTGCCCTCATAAGTAACATTAGTGAAAGGAACTTTCCCTCCGATAGGAAAGGCCCTTAACGTAGATTTAAGGGCCGGCTTTGTGTATGCTCGGGATACGGAACCCGATTATTTATTTCGAACTTTATGTTGTTTTTATTGTAATGCTCACAAAATAGAATGAATTTGAAAGATTGATGTGGAAAATTTTGCTGAAAGTAGAAGTAAAAGCCTTGTATTTTTCACTGTTATTATTAATTACATTAAAACACTTTTCACGGATTTTAGTTGTGTTATACTTCATTGGAATATTTACATTTCCAATGATTTGAGCTGTTACGTTGGAAATACAAAAATTCCAATTATAAACACATTTGAAATCCAATGAGTGTTATATTGTGATACGTAAAATCCTATTAAACTAAAAAAGTACTTACAATAAGCGTAGCTCGGAATATAAAAAATACGGTTTTTCATACAAATAACATACACATACATTTATCAGGCCTATATCCCTTGCGGGTAAAGTAAACGGGTTCTCGATTGGAGGTCACGCCTAGGCAAGCGTAGTGTTGGACGACCTCCGGCCAGATGGACCGATGACTTAAAGATGGCGGCTAGCGACTGGATGGCGAAAACGGGAGATCGTGCCCTATGGCGCCCCTGGGGGAGGCCTACGTCCAGCAGTGGACTGCAATAGGCTTATGTATGTATGTACGTAAACGGCTGTAAAACTGATATATGCGCCACGTCTGACAAACATTTGAGGGTCATTCAGAAAAGTGTGTATCGCCATAGTGACAGGTTCTCGCCTAAAACTGCAATACAAATGTAATCCTCGTGTCCCTTAGTCGCCTCGTACGACACTCAGGGGAAAGAAATGGTGTGATGCTATTCTAAGTCTACATCACACGGCGCTAAGCACTATAGAGTTAAAATATTATATTCCCTTTTGAATTAGTTTGTTTCAAGGGCTGGTTAACTTTTAACAAAAAAAATGTGTTTTTATAAATTTGGAAACGTAGCAAGTTTTTAGTTTTAGTTTTAAGGCCCACCCTTTGTACTTTCTGTGTAATAATCTTTAATAAATAAATATAAAGTTTTCACGTTTGTATATATTCTTTTACTTAATTATTGTTTCTACTTCTACAAATGTTTAATACAAGCTATTGTAATGGGAGAGTAGGATCTCCTGCCTCAGTAAACCTGTGATATATTTACTAAAATGTTTCAGCTTCAGAATATAGTTTAAGAATGAAAAGTGAATGAAATAAACAATTTGAAATAAGCAAAGGTATTATTTTGTACAGTATTTGCGAATTGCAATACGCAGAATTTGAAATGTAGCTGATTTCCCTGAAGGTGAATTGCCAATACGATCGTACCACCAATTTCCGAATAACGAGAATTTGAAATAATTATGTTTATTTTTGTATGTAATAATCAATCAATCAATCAGAATCTGCCTGGAAGTGAAGCAACTAGCAAACTGAAGTGGCAGTGGGCTGGTCACATTTTTTAATTTTTATTAATGATGGTTTTGCTCTTGAGTCTAGTCTAGGTCAAAAGACAGAGACAGAGTCTAAGATGGAGCGAGCTCACCCATAAGAAGCCTGTTAAGGTACTGGCACTCCCACACACTGACGGAACGCAGCAAGCTACTTGGCGCCAGACTTCGGTGGGATGGTGGTCGCGAGCCAGGCGGCCCCTTACGGAGCCTTCCACCGCTTAGTGGGATCGTTCAGCCGGACTTATCCACAGGCAAGCCTGTGTTGCCGTTGCCCGGGGTGGAGCGGTGGACCGCTAGGAGGTAGATCCCATACCACCCCCAAATTTGGTTGGCTGGTGGCGGCTGGATGGCAAAAAAGGGAGATCGTGCCTTATGGCGTACCCTGTGGGAGGCATTCGTGAAGCAGTGGACTGCTATAGGCTTATGCGAGTATGACTAAACAATGTTTCATTAATTAAAATATATAATACAAAAGTCTGCCCAACGAAAGCTGTCCCAAAGTAATTAAGCTTTAAACACAGCTTATACTCTAAACAAACGCAGTTAGTTGACTAATTGCATTAACTTTTGTGTAATTAATCCGTGTTTAGTGTGTTGTACTCTTAATTTTTGTCAACAGTATTCGTTTGCTACACTCTATACTTTGTCAGTGTTTAAATAATGTAAACAAATAAAAAAATAACCGACATTTTAGTATGGATGCATACCTATATTAAAACAAAAAAAAAAAAACTATTTTTCATGGCCAGAGTTGAAACATATAGCAATGAAAATACAAACCAAAAGTGCCCTTTGATAAAAAGTCGTAAGTCATATACTTTCGGAAATATATCGATTTGAAAGTGAATAGTGACAACATTTAATTTTTCTGCTTAGATAAATCATTTTAAGTTCTCCGAAAGTTTATGGGTTACGACTTTTTATCAAACGACACTTTTGGTGTGATGTCGGCTTAGAATAGCATCACCCTATTTCTTTCTCGTGGGAGTCGTAAGAGGCGACTAAAGGACCTGAGGGTTGTGTGTTGCAATTTTAGGCGATGGGCTGACAACCTGTCACAATGGCGATACACAATTTTCCGAATGACCTTCAAATATTTTTCAGACGTGGCGTAAGTGTCGGTTTTTTGGATTATAGGCGTGATATGTGTAGATATGTGTTATGTATGTACACTTTTGGTATATATTTGTATGCATAATCGATTGCAATATGTTTACACTCCAGCCGTGAAATTTAGTTATTTCTTTGGTTTCAAAGTCAATTGCTGTGCCAACTATGTCGGTTGCTCTGTATGGAAGATTATGCCGTGCGACAGAAAAGAACAGTAAAATAAATCGCTATCACTCAGCCATGGTAACACTGTTTACATCTAATGCTTTAATTTTTGACGGCCGATGTGGCACAGTGGTAGTGCGACTGCCTGCTACGCAAAGGTTCCGGGTTCAATTATCGGTGGGACACTCACAAAGTTGATATTTATCACTTTGTGAATTTGTTCCCGGTCTGGTTAGGACATTGCAGAGTGAACCAACTGATTGTCCGAAAAGAAATGGTTCCGTGCTTCGGAGGGCACGTTAAGCCGTCGGTCCCGGTTGCTGTCTATGATTACTCAGACGGCGGTCGTTACACAACCATGTCAGAGGCCTACTAGTGGTAGAAGGCGGTTGAAAAACTCTGACACCGGGGTTCATCGTGTTGTTGGACGACTCGGTGTCCCACACGAAGAGAGAGAGAGAGAGATTTTTAAGAGCCTGTGCGGAAAGAGAATAAGCGTGGAGATTGAGAGCGCCTCTGTGCCTCAGCATAAGAAATGTCATAGCAACCTATGAAAAAACGTTTAGTTAAATTTTTGCCTACGCCTATTCTCTCGCACAAAGTCTACATACCTACTTGAACAAAGTATAGTAACTTATTCTTAGGTTCCCTCAATCAGTGTTCTAATCACATCTCCAGCCAAGTATCTACACTAAAACTTGTTACGATGATTACAAGTCCCTGACCTCCGAAACTTATTCCACCCTCATACATATTCATTAAAGTCTCCCAAGTTCGGTCTCAAACCGCAAAATATTACCCCAAGTTCAAACTTATTTACTATGTTCGAGTTTGAAAGTGTCCATCTGGTTAATGAAATAAGGTTATTATTTAGAATTTTAAACTATTACTTTTGTTAAGGTTTTGTAAGCTTAAGTATGAACTTTTACGTAAGGATCAAATTGCAAATGCAAGCGATGAAATATTTTTAGTACTGTTTACTACTCTCCAAAACAGATGATTGTCAAAATCAAATGAGTAGGTTAGTATTTGACCAAAGACTGCGATTTGACGCAATAACTATTCAAATAACGTTTCGTTGCACTATCGGAGATTACCGGTTTTTTAAATCAATGGATTTTGCTGTGAACAGGGATGGTGGAGTCACAATATTCCTGCGTATTTTATGAAATTCAAAAGATTTTAATAAAATGACAATACCGATGTCTACTGTTCTTCTAAGAAAAACTAATTATCTGGTGTAAGCGAATTTGATTTCGCGAAAGACTGAATTACGAATGTGAATGTTGGTAACATTTGTAGTTCTTAGGCAATCAAGCTTCAGTTCTCACGACATCGCGACACAATGTAAAGATGCTTGTAGATTACTGTCAATGAGCACACGTTGGATGACTCGGTATAAAATATTTAGGGAAGGTTCGTATCAAAAGAAAGGTTCGTATGGAGTGAAAGTTAGACATTACGGGCTCATTATATTGGTTTCTTGAGATAAAAGTAAAGCTATAAAAATTATTGTAAAATGCGAATCGATAAAAAATGGTAGACTCCTTGTCATCAACTTTTTGTTTTCTCTTCGGCCCGCAATCTTGACTCCACTTATTATCTTACACGGTCGCCACATGTAAAATATTTAGGGAAGGTTCGTATGGCGTGAAAGTTAGACATTACGGGCTCATAATATTCTAGTATATTTTTAATATTTTCCCTACAAACGCGCGGCCATCGCCATTGTTATTCCCTGTGTCAATAGAATAGACTTTGACATTACTACTTTTCTGCCTGAACATCAAAAAGGTTTCCCAACACTCGGTGTCCAACACAAAAAAGAGAGAAGAAGAATGAAATCAGGATTGTACTTCTTGTTTCATCGTATTCGTATTATTCGTATTTCTTTGCCAGTTCATAGTAAAAACTGAACTAAACTACATAAAGGTTAGCGATTGCCCCGCTCGGGTACAAGAAGCTTATCATAGAGAACGAAACTCATACACGAGTTTTCGTAAGACACTCATGAGACCGGTGCCTCGCAGATTCGCACCAGTAGTCCATATGGACGCAGTTTCATACCAACTGTAGTAAAGCCTTACCTGAGGAGCTGAATACAGGGCTAAGCAGTTGCCGAAATATTTTGCAAATATACTTTTCGTCTTTCCTGTGCCAGTTAAGCGTGAAAACTGAACTCAACTCCGTAAAAATCTGATAAGTGTCAACAATTTGGAGGCGACTCTTCGATAAACAGCTTTATTTCTTACTAAAGGCTCTTTGTGTAAGCATATTAAATGCGCAAGGTAAGTATGTAGCAGGCAAAGTTTCGAAAGCACGGAAGCAGCAAGCGCTCAGGCTGAGTACAAAACAGCGTTCACAAAGAAAATCAATGGCGGACTTGCAGCCAACTGGCAACCGAGTTAGATTTGTTTTTGAAATGCCTCTGCCTTGAGCTCTCGGATGGAACGATGATATCCGGACACCCTTATTGGTATCAAATGTGGTATTAAATAAGGTGACATAAAGAACTCTATTATATACAGAGTAGTCTCACTCAACTTCTTCCTGTATCAATTTCTGTATCAATTTCTTCTTTTCGAATGGGACACCTGAGTCATCCAACGACCCGATGAACCCTAGTGTCGAGAGTTTTTAACCGCTTACTACTAGTAGTAGGCCTCTGACATGGTTGTGTAAAGACCGCCGGCTAAGTAAGCATAGACAGCAACCGGGACCAATGGTTTAACGTGCCCTCTTAAGCACGAAACCATAATTATTTTCGGACAATCAGATGGTTCAGCCTGAAATGTCCTAACCAAACTGGAAACGAAATCAAACCCGGAACCTTTGCGTCGCAGGCAGTTGCACTACCATAGTTGCACTAGAATACTAACCAAAGACAAATTTGTAATGCCTTTAAACAATGCAATCGGTCGGTGCAATTCAATAAAATTGGTATTTATGGGGGGGGTGGAGGGGGTGGATCTATCAAAAAACGTCAAATTAATGATGATAATGTTTATGATTTGATGATGAATTGCTTTTGAAAAACAGGGTCTGACATATTGGGTGTAGTGACCGATGCTGAAAATCAGGATGGGCTGTCAATAATAGTCATTTTGTGCTAAAGTTTGATTTTATATTATTAATCATTACTTCGAAAATACTTATCTGTTTTGAACTTCTAAATTATGTAAGAGCGGAATCTCCAAACGATCAATATTCCAATCGATCAATTTGTTATAGAAGTGTAAGAAAGACGTATATTTTGTGAACAACTTTTCCAAAGGAACATAGTCGACATCGCCATCCCAGTCGACATATGAATAAAAAATTAAACCTACCATACAAAATGTAACAGCTGACTGAATCAATTTGTATGATAGGTAAATTGTTTTTCATATCTACCTACGAGTATGTTGCTTGGGGAAAGTTGTTCCAATTCACTAGCCCGTCCTAAATTTTCGGTATCGGTCACTAGAAAAATTTCACTCCTTTCTTTCGCTATTCTGGTATAAAATTTTGCTTATAAACTTTAGGACGTAATATTCAAATAAATAATGAATATGTACAAAGAAATTGTTCGCGTTATTTTCAGTTCACATCATTTTATTATAATGAGTTCTATTTTGGGCTCCAGGCACTTACAAAACAAAATACTTTCAACAACTTCCCGTATGTTGGAGTACTTCAAACTCAAGCTAATTAATTTCTGAATTTTTCATGTAAACGCAAAAACTTTTGAACAATCTTACGCAAGTGTACCTCAGGGGAACAGATTATTTTCCTGGAGATAAGGGTTGGGACTCCAGAAGATCGTGACCCCTCATACTATCATCCTGTCAAAATATTAGCTAAACTTATAAAAATTAGTATTGATACAATTTGCAGCCAAGTGATGTCGAATTAGATTGGAATCAACCTATTTCTTTCCCGTGGGTATCGTAAAAGGCGACAAAAGGACTGTAGGGCTATATGTGTACATGAGGGCTACATTTTAGGCGATGGATTGGCAACCTGACACTTTGTCAGACGTGGCGTAAATGTTCGTATTTTACGGTCGTATACTCTCTGCCTGCAAGGGATGAAACACTTTTAAAGGCGAGTTTTTGTTGAGATTCCAACGCAGGTAGATTTCAGTGGAGATTTCATAAAATATAGTAGGAGAAGAAGTATTGATGTTGGAAATCGTTAGGTTCAACTGTGGCAAGTTATAAAAAAGGAGTAACAAAATGGAACAAAATTCCCCAAGGAACATCGGACGAAATTATAAAAAAATGGCCGTCCCATAAAAGTAAATTAACCAGCTGATTGGCTGATTACCGTGTGATGCCGGCTTTACCGTGTGATGCCGGCTTGGAATAGCATCACCCCATTTCTTACCCATGGGTGTCGTAGGAGGCGACTTAGGGACTCGAGTGTGTGTATTGCAATTGTAGGCGACGGGCTGACAACTTGTCACTATAGTGATACACAATTGTCTGATTGACCCTCAAACTTTTGTCAGACGTGGTGTTAATATCCGTTGAACGGCCGTTAACGCTCTGCCTACCCCGTAAGGGATATAGGCGTGATTTATGTATGTATGTATGTAACCAGCTGATTGGCAATTTTGTACGGGAAGTCCTGAATTCTTTTTCATATTTCGTTTAGTTTCAATAGTACCTAAACCTCTTTTTGGCTTGTTATACCAATAAGAAACTCCCGGTATAATTAAAGATCCCTTGATTTATCCAGAATTCCATCATCAGATCCTGAGGTGACAGCATACATGACACAACCTGAGTGTACCAAACCCCTTTTTTAAAAAAATAATTTTCCAATCGGAATTCAGTAATCGGTGAACGTACATGACAAAAAAACCCGGCATAGTGCAAGTCAGACTCACCCACCGAGGGTTCCGTAACATATATTTTTTTTTTACCTAACACGGGAAGTGTTTTAAAAACGCTGTGATAACCCTAAACATACTTGAACTACTACCCCGGATTTTTCAGGACGAAGCAACTTGCATTTTTTTTTCTAGTTTTAGGGATGTACCTACCACATGAATTTTTATTCCTTTGTGAGGATCAAAACACGCGTTTTTTACAGTATAAACAGCCTTATGCCTATGAACTAATATTTTTTACAATTACAAGCAGCCGTAGACTAAACATATTTTAATTTTTATTTAGTTTTTAGTATTTTTATTTTTATTTTAGTTTTAATTACAACTTTGTAAGTATCCTAAACATATTACATGTTATGATTTATCAGCCTGTTTCTAAACTATCTACTCATTTATATTCAATCCGTGAATGGCGTAGTTGGCTGTATATAAACTTATGCTTTGTGTACTATGTATTATGTAAGTAACCTATGTATACAGTTGTTTGCTTATCTCCTTCCTCGCTTTGCTAGCTCCAAATAAACAAAACAAAAAACAAAACAAAACTTGATATCTCTAAGTGTTCCCGAATTAAATGGTCGTGAGTCGTGACAGACGAACGATCGGACAACAAAGTGATCCAATAAGGGTTATCTTTTTTTCCTCTTGAGGTACGGAACCCTGAAAACCTCCTACGAATTGAAAACCATTATTTATTTTTGAAAGTCGATCAATAAATCCTGAAAAACCTGATCATTTATCTAGAACCAATAGCGTAGTGTTCCTTTTAGTCCTTGATTTTAATTTGAATTTCGAACGCAATTCTGTTTTCCAATTAGTATGCGCTTGCGAGTAATTGTAAATCGTACTCTCGAGTTTTTGTCTCTTTTTATCTTTAGTTGTTGGCCATTTTTTATCTGGAACATCGATGCACAAGCAAAAGTTTTTGTTTTTGACCAGTAGTGGTTTTATTTATGAATGAAAACCATATTGTTTTCATTAGAATTTTACTTTGCTCTCGACTTGTCGAATGTAGTTTTTAGTTTCATACATGTCTAAGAAAATGCAGCAGTAGTGATCTGGCAACTACTACAAGAAGCTAGCTCAAGTAGACACGAGCAAGCAAGATGCAACAGAAGTTCTTAAAATATGCGCAAGATGGCGCCACGTGACAAAACAATGGGACTGAAACGCGGTATCGAAGTGTTCACCGCGTATCGCATAATACATAACACTTCCTGTCCTATCCAGGTGGACCAGTTGATCCCCTGGCTACAACACCTGGCCAGGCAGGGTAGCTACCTTTTTCCGACACCACCTGCACCCTTCCATTCTGCTTATTGAAATTCTTTTGTCACTCGCCATACTGCTATCAAGAAGTTGAAAATTTTAAGTGTTCGGTCGGGGCGCCGGTAGCAGAGTGGCAGAGCAGGCGGTGAGACGGTACTCCACAGGTCCCGAGTTCAATCACCAGCCATCGCCAACATTTTTTAAATTTCATATTTTCATTTATAAATACAATATAGCACTGTGAGTGATAAATAAACCATATTACATTCGCTTTTTTATCCAAAAACCGTAGAGTTTTCACGTAATTTGGTAAAAAGAACATAAATTTTACGCGAACGGTCACCTAAGGAACAACCTTTCTTATTATGATCCTGTGCTGTAGAGACTGATTTCCCTTGCGACCTTAAGGGTCTTGTCACGCACACCCATATGTATTGGATAATAATTTCGTTGCGTGTAACTGAAGCCTTAAGGGAGGGTTTGCTGAGACTAACGCATATAGTTAAAAAAAGAAGTGAGAAAAAATACACCTTATAAGAATCGGTAGATTTAATAGTAAGTATTTAAGAGTAGTAAGTGTGTAATTAAATACTTACTTACAATTTATTTCATATTGGCTCTTGCCGATAAAGTATTACTACGCCTTGACTTCTTTTATTTACCAGAGTCTTCATATCTTTAATTCCACGGGGTTTGATTGACTTTTAGTGTATCCACCGGGGCTGTACTGGGGTAAATGAGGCCTTAATAACTATGCAACCTAACTAGTATTTTCAATCTTGCAGTTCTGAATGCAGTGCATATACTTACTGTTCTTTTAGTTCTGAGGATAAAAACTTCATGGTATTTTCAATGCGCGCTAGTTTCACAGTTGATTCTTGTAAGTGTATTACCAAACGAGCCGTACCTATATAAGGTGCTACTGTTTTTCTCACATTTCACCCTGAATATTTTAGCCATCTTGTCTTTTCACACGACTGCCCAAAAAGGAGTTTATTTTTCAGAGTTAATACATTACATTATATCCAAAAAGTGTTTTCAGTTTTTACTTCCAAACGTGTTGAATGTGAAACTATTGGAGTTTTTACTATTTCCCGAGTAACATAAACGAAAAATGACAAGAGAATATTGGAACGATAGATTTGTTGCTATGCGACAGGTCAGGCGTTTTTTATGAAGCAGTCTTTAATTTTAATCTTTCTTTTTATTTATTTTACTACTACTGCTATAACAGTCACAACAGTACACTGCTGGGCATAACCTCCCCCTTTCTATCTTTAAGGTCCTTTAATTCCGTGCAAATATTTTTGGGTGAATTGTACCTACTCGTAAAACTGTACAACTTTCCCCAAGAAACTTAGGCCGAAAAATGAAAAAAATGGCCTCCCATACAACTCTTGATTTTGAACAATTTGTATGAAAGGTCAAATTTTTCTTTCATATTTCAAGCCTTGGGAAATGTTCCTTGGGGAAAGTTATTCAGTTTCACAAGAAGAACACACCCTAAAATATTTGCACGGAATTTAAAAGGACCTTATATATGGTGGGCCAAAACTAATAACCCTTTGATTGGTCCAAAAAATCAATCATTCAAAGATGCAGAATTTATGTGATTATGTTTGAAAAACTTCATTTTTCAAATTGCCACCTCCAGAGTTAAAGAAAATAAAAAAGTCTCTGTTTTGGCTCTGTTTACGCGTAAAACAGCTTCCATTGAAAAATTAAGGTGTATAAGTTTGTAAATTTTGTTATCACGAAATTGTTATTAATGATATAAAATTAATATTGTAAAGTCATTAATAATGAAAACAATTAGACGCCAGCCCCAGAGTTGAAGCTATTTGGTGCTGCAGTATTCGTACTAATATTATATATCTGAGAGTTTGTGTGTGTATGTATGCATGTTTGTTACCTCTACTCGCTCAAACGGCTAGACCGATTTGGATGAAATTTGGAACACATGTAGAGTATAACCTGGAATAACACATGGGCTACTTTTTACCGCAGAAAAACAACTATTACCACGGGAAAATGAGTGGCAGCGGGTGAAACCGCTGGGCGTAAATCTAGTAAAATATAAAAAATATACATAAAAAGATTTATTGACAAAAATGCGAAACAGAATTAGGTTGAGCCCTTCCAGTATGTATCTAAAACTTGTGTAGGTAATGAATGACTGTAGAGGTGTGGTTGTCGATGTTTTTGAACTAAGGAGCCAGATCTTCAGATCTAACAACGCTAGAATACCTCAAATGGTAATCTTTGAAAGCTCACGTTTACAATAACGAATCATAAAACTTTCAAGTTCATGAAACTTCTACAGATGAAAATGGACCATCGACGATTTTGTATAGAAAAAGTTCAACACACTCTCGAGGTCGCAATTTGAAAGATGCCTTTTTTTAAACGTAATCACATAAATTCTTCATCGTTTATATAAAAATCACTAGTTTGCACACATCCTGTATCGCTGGCATATGAAGAGCGGTTAAAATATTTAAAAACTGAACTTAGTACTAAACTTAGAACTTTGGTATCATTATAAAAATAATTATGATGTATGTACTACGCCGTAGCAAATTCGTTGAACTCAAGAATTACTGAGCAAGAAATATAGCTATATTTAAAACACATAATATTTTAATTAATGCCAATCTTTTAGAACGACATTTAAAAGGTGAGCATTAATTTATCTCTTAATTGAATGAAAAATTATGGTAAATCGTTTAAAAATAAAGTAAGTATTTTATTAAACTAACGCTGCAAAACTACATAACTTTATAATAGGTACTTATTAAAAATAAACTATTAATGAAAAAATATGACTAAATAACTTACAAAGACAAAACATAAATATAGAGGTACAACATATAGCATATAAGTGATTAACTTACTTACTTGCAAAGATAAACTGTAAACAAAATGTTTCGTATCGCATTGTCACATTAGCTAAACTGGTTTAAATTTAAAATACAATACCCATAATTTCATTAAATAATTGTAGTTAATAAGGATAGGTTAATATTTTGACAAATAAGACAAATCAATTAGGCCGTACGCTCGCTCACGCGGTTTCACGCGCGGGACGGCCCGCGCGGGCCAGATTTGACAAAACACAAGATTGGCGCCCCGTGACGCGGCCTGCGGTCACCCGCGCCGCGGCTTCAGCAACCCGCGACAAAATATAACCCGTACGAACACGACGACACTTGCCATATTACAACTACCTAGGCACTATGCGCCTTCTAAATTTGGACGGGTAATAATGGCGGCGATGTCAGACCGCCGCGCGGATCCCGCGAGACCGCGTGCGGCCTCACGCGCGGGCTGGCCCGCGCGTGAAACCGCGTGAGCGAGCGTACGGCCTTATACGACCAAATACAGATATCACCTACATTACGAAGGTGATACCTTTCTAATTTAGCCGCGTCACATTGGCTCTTTTACCAATTCAGCGTAAAAACTGAACTAAACTACATAAAGTCATCTACATATCTACATCTTCTGGCACTTCATAGCATTTTGATGACACAGTTCCGCTGCCCGTTTGGTTTGTTCGCAAACAATGCACCTAAAAAACAAAACAGTGTTTTCTATGTATCATATAAATTTGTGAAAAAGGATAACTATTCATATCAGATATCTAGTTTCCATAATGCAAACTTTGCTTAGTTTGGGGCTAGATGGCGTCGTGTAAATTGTCCATGATATTGATTTAGGTAAAAAATTAGAAAAGCATAACCCTCTTTTTGAACATGGTATGTGCCCAAAGCATCACACCATTTCTACCCGAGGGTGTTGTAAAAAGCGACTAACAAGCTCTTCAAGCAGGGGCGCAGAGTTCCCTCATTTGTTTCCCATTTTGGGAATAACCGGCACGTTCCGCTCCGTTCTTCCCAGAAAAACTCGTAAGCCCAGTCTCAGGGCTGGTTGTTTGAACAACCACACAAACTTCTCCGAGTGAGCTACTATATGTTTTTTTTTGCATCTAAACTACACACAAAAGTTCTTACAATAATGTCACCGCAGGGCTACATCTCAGTATAAAGTTTTACTTGAAAGAGCAAACGCTAAAATTACATCTTGCACTGCATTTACCGCCTGGCAAGCGTGGTGAATGGCAAACCCCCTTTAGGCCCATATCTATCCGTGGCATGTTGTGTTGATAATAATAATAAATACCTGGGAGGAGCCTGCTCAGGCCGTCTCCAGAAGTACAGGGTGGGGTCCACGGCGGAGCGCAGCTGTTTGCGGTCCCAGGTCACGGAGTCCATGCGCCACTCTTTCGGTACTACTGGAGGCTTCAGTTTCGGAAGGTACAGCTGGTGCAAAAATAAAATGCTATTGACGCATCGCAGGTGACTTTGGGTGATGTAATTACAGTCTCATAGCAGTTTTTTGACTGCTGATAATATATTAAAGATATAGTGTAATAATCGATATACAAATGAAACTCAACGCAAAATACTAATATTGTATAAGTTTTTTATTGTGTGTAAAAAAATACTAAATGATTAAAGACATTTTGGAGAACATTTCCAAGTAATGACCGAAACTAGGTTAAATTTGTTTTCTTTTTCTAGTCTTTTCATTTAAAAATGTAACTTGAAAGTCAATCTATACCTTACACTTAACATTTCCTTTACTGATTCAATTATTAGTTTCATCGAACATTTAACTGATATTGACGCATAAACGCGAATGTAGGTATTTGACTATAAGTGCCTTATGGTGGTGCGTTTTACATACAAACGAAAAACTTAAATTAAATGGACTTGTACATGTGATCAAGAGCATTATTTTTTTTTACAAATGCTAATGCGAAATGATAAAGGCCTACGTAAGTTTGGCGCAAAACTACTTTTGATTAAATGATAAAGAATATTCCGTACACAATCAAGTGAAACTAATTGGTTAAAGCAGTAGCTACATCTATATAATATCGTGCCTTACAATTTATTTATTATATTTTGCGAAAATGTTACATCAACACGGGATTTGTATGAAAGCTTGATGAAAGTCCCAGCTTAATCCGTACTAATATTATAAATCTGAGAGTTTGTATGTGTGTGTGTGTGTGTGTGTGTGTGTATGTACGTATGTTTGTCACCTCTCCACGATCAAACGCATGCCGATTTGGATGAAATTTGAAACACAGGTAGAGTATAACGCGGAATAACCCATAGCCCACTTTTTACTACAGGAAAACAACTATTACCACGGGAAAATCTAGTAAACAATAAAAAAAAGTTTGCTCACCGGCCTAGCAGGTGCTGGGAGATCAGGCATAGGAGCTTTGATACTGACATAATATGTGCCAGCTGCGTCCTCCATTCTTTCTTTCATTTCAGCAGTGTACATGTTTTTGATCAAGATGTCACGATGTTCTGAGTTCGTGACATCATCCAGGGAGATAGCGGGGACCATGTTTAGACGTGGACGCGTTTTCTGGACCGCCTCACGCTGTTCGTCTATTACTTTTTCCTGTATTAAAAGATAATCTTACTATACATACATATCATGCCTATAATCAGACCGTAAAAGGCCACAAAAACGGACATTTACGCCACGTTTGACAAATATTTGAGGGTCATTCGGAAAATTGTGTATCTCTATGGTGACAGGTTGTCAGCCTATCGTCTAAAATTGCAATACACACCCTCAAGTCCCTTAGTTGTTTCTTGCGACTAGACGGGAAAATTGATAAATTTGTTTGTAGTCTGGGTACAATATTGCAGGCTAAATAACCTGTTTATCCGCAAGAAAGATGGTTCTGTGCTTCGGAGGGCACTTCGAGCCGTCAGTCCCGGTCGCTGTCTATAATTACTTAGGCGGCGGTCGTTACACAACTATGTCACATTCAACTGTCTACTACTAGTAGGCCAATATTCCTGAATATCTTGGTCAGCATGGCAAATAGCTAGATGACTACTAGTTAAGCGTGGTCAGTATGGTAGATAGGGAGGGGCCATGTCCAGCAGTGGACTGTTGTGGTTGTGTGGGAGCTACGGCAAGAAGCTCACTCAAAGTGGTTCACGAGCAAACAAGACGCAACAGAAGTTCCAACATATCTGCAAGATGGCGCCACGTGACAGAACAAAGAACCTGAAACGCGGTATCGAAGTGTTTCAACGCGCAACGCATATATTCAACTTCCAATTCTATCCAGGTGGACCAGTCGGTCCCCTGGCCACAACACCCGGCCAGGCAGGGTAGCTACCCTTTTCCCGACACCACCTGGAATTCTCCATTCTGCCTATTGGCATCACTTTCTGTCACCCGACATAGTAGTTGTTTACTTACGAAAACCGGCTGAGGAGTCATAGGATGGACTTGAGTGATCTCTTTGGGCTTATGTAGAATGTTGAACGGGAGCTTATTCTTCCATTCAGTCATGCACCCGATGTACTTGGGAGCGGTGGAGGTGTGCGGCTTCTCTTTTTCCCGTGGTTTCTCCTTTAAAGATGAGTGGGTCAATTGATTGAATACCAAATTTTTAAATTCTTGAAAACTAAATAAAATAAATTTTTTGAAAACTTACAAAATTCTAGTCCAGGCAGGATTTGATCCTGCGTTTTTTGTCATTACTAGTGACGACGCCTCTTCCATCTGGGCTAATGGAGCTCGTTCCTTGCTCGCCAATTTTGCAAGTGTATTTTATGTCAGTAACGCGTGGCACGGCTCCATCTATCGGGTTAGTTTTCCATTTTACATTACTACAAATGTATTTAATGCCAGTGCATTAAATACATTTGCAAAGTCGGCGGGCAAGGAACGAGCTGCGGTAGTCCAGATGGAAGAGGCGTCGTCACTAGTAATGACGAAAGTCGCGGGTAAATATTAAGCATGGATTATTTAACTGAAATTATTTTGGTTTAAACGGCAAAGGGCAATCGAAATAATAGAGGTATATATCGATATAATAACGTTGCGTTGTTGTTAACGGCTGATGTGGCGCAGCGGTAGTGCAACTGCCTGCGGCGCAAAGGTTCCCTGTGGGGCACTCACAAAATTGATATTTTATCACTTTGTGAATTGGTTCCCAGTCTGGTTAGGACATTGCAGGCTGAACCACTAGATTTTCCGAAAATAAAGATAGTTCCGTGCTTCGGAGGGCACGTTAAACTGTCGGTCCCGGTTGCTGTCTATGATTACTTAGAAGGCGGTCATTACACAATCATGTCAGAGGTCTACTTCTAGTAGACGGCGGTTGAAAAACTCTGACACCAGGTTTCATCGGGTTGTTGGACGACTCGGTGACACACAGGAAAAAGAAGAAGAAGAAAACGTTGCAGTTCCGAAATTTTCTGTTATTGCATCGTTTACGGTACCGTTATTATTTACAATACCTAAACCGCTATGAAAGCGGTTTATCTAAGTACTAGCTTTTACCCGCGACTTCGTCCGCGTTAGATAGTTTTTTTAGGCACAGGTTCTAAAGTAGATATGTATTTTCAAAGTAAGTATGACAGTGATATTAGAACAGTTCTTATCTCTACTGTTTAAGGACGACTTGCTTGCTTCTGTTGTTAAAGGGACAATTCAAAATTTGCTGTCCGGTGTACTGCCCTGAGAGATCAATATTTATAACCATTGAATACAAAAGTCAGTAGATAACAAAAAAATCCTCGGTAAAAAGTTGCCAATATCCTTTCTCAAGTTATTCCCATCAAACTGAACAACTTTTGTTTTGGAACCATTTCTGTATCTCTGGTGGGCTCCTGGTGGAACACCTGGTGGTCTACGTAATGTACTCCAGATCCTCTATGTCCTTGTGAAAAGAAGCAGCCCATTATACTGAACAACTTTTGTTTTAGAACCATGCCTGTATCTCTAATAGTTTAGCTGGGCTCCTGATGGTACACCTGGTGGTCTACATAATGTACTCCAGATCCTCTATGTCCTTGTGAAAAGAAGCAGCCCATCATACTGAACAACTTTTGTTTTGGAACCATTTCTGTATCTCTAATAGTTTAGGTGGGCTCCTGATGGTACACCTGGTGGTCTACATAAGGTACTCCAGATTCTCAATGTCCTTGTGAAAAGAAGCAGCCTATCATACTTGCCAACTTTTGTTTTGGAACCATTTCTGTATCTCTAATACCTAGTTTAGGTGGGCTCCTGATGGTACACCTGGTGGTCTACATAAGGTACTCCAGATTCTCAATGTCCTTGTGAAAAGAAGCAGCCTATCATACTGAACAACTTTTGTTTTGGAACCATTTCTGTATCTCTAGTAGTTAAGGTGGGCTCCTGATGGTACACCTGGTGGTCTACATCATTTACTCCAGATCCTCAATGTCCTTGTGAAAAGAAGCAGCCCATCATACTGAAAAACTTTTGTTTTAGAACCATTTCTGTATCTCTAATAGTTTAGGTGGGCTCCTGATGGTACACCTGGTGGTCTACATAAGGTACTCCAGATCCTCAATGTCCTTAAGAAAAGAAGCGGCCCATCATACTGAAAAGCTTTTGTTTTGGAACCATTTCTGTATCTCTAATAGTTTAGGTGGGCTCCTGATGGTACACCTGGTGGTCTACATAAGGTACTCCAGATTCTCAATGTCCTTGTGAAAAGAAGCAGCCTTTCATACTGAACAACTTTTGTTTTGGAACCATTTCTGTATCTCTAGTAGTTAAGGTGGGCTCCTGATGGTACACCTGGTGGTCTACATCATTTACTCCAGATCCTCAATGTCCTTGTGAAAAGAAGCAGCCCATCATACTGAAAAACTTTTGTTTTAGAACCATTTCTGTATCTCTAATAGTTTAGGTGGGCTCCTGATGGTACACCTGGTGGTCTACATAAGGTACTCCAGATCCTCTATGTCCTTGTGAAAAGAAGCGGCCCATCATACTGAACAACTTTTGTTTTAGAACCATTTCTGTATCTCTAATAGTTTAGGTGGGCTCCTGATGGTACACCTGGTGGTCTACATAAGGTACTCCAGATCCTCAATGTCCTTAAGAAAAGAAGCGGCCCATCATACTGAACAACTTTTGTTTTAGAACCATGCCTGTATTTCTAATAGTTTAGCTGGGCTCCTAATGGTACACCTGGTGGTCTACATAAAGTACTCCAGATCCTCAATGTCCTTGTGAAAAGAAGCGGCCTATCATACTGAACAACTTTTGTCTTAGAACCATGCCTGTATCTCTAATAGTTTAGCTGGGCTCCTGGTGGTACACCTGGTGGTCTACATCTGTACTCCAGACCCTCGAATGGTGATAAAAAGTAGCCTATGTCCGTTCTCGGTATGCTAGCAATCTCTGTGCCAAGTTTCATGAAGATCGGTTCAGCAGTTTGGCCGTGAAAGCGTAGCAGACAGACAGACAGACAGACAGAGTTACTTTCGCACTTATAATATTAGTGTGGATATATCCTACGATTTTACAATTTCGCTTGTTACAGTGCAATGTATATTACGATATCGAAATTATTTCGGTAGCGGCACCGCCTTGGACTTCTTTCTTGGACGACTATTTTCTATCGGTACCATTACCCTACATAATAACCTATGCCACCTTTTTTCGTCAACATATACCGGTACCTAGAAAACTTCTAAGCCGGCACCACACGGCATTGGTACTATAGAACCAGCCTAATCGAGCCCTTGGGGCTAGGCTGCGCTGTCTTTAGTTCGGATTTAAGTTAGTACTGATCGGGCTAAACGATTTGTAATACTGATTATATCTACAAGGTAAAAAAGGGTATAATAAGCTGAAAGCATGAAACTGAAGAAATTTCCCCATGGAACATGAGTCGAAAAAAATAAGCTGGAGCTCCCATACTAAATTGCCGATCAGCTTTATTTTAATATTTCGACCTATGTTTAAAGTTGTTCAGTCTCAAGAGTACCTTGACCTGCGTTCAGCTTGTTATACCTTTTTTGTGACTCGTTGTATAGTTGGAGCGTGGTCTGTTAGATGTGCGATTTCCCGGTAGTCCGTTCTTGCGGTCGTCTCGTAGTTGAACAACAGAGCCTCCGCCCTCCTAATGTCGAGCGGCATATTGAAAACTCAGAAAATACACACACAAAATTAAAATTACAACCAAATATTACAACAAAAACGTGACACTGTGACACTGCAATTCAATTCAATTCTTTTTTATAAATGGCCTCTGTCAGTATAAGTCAATTCTGCCAAATCTAAGTAGGGGGATACACGTTACAACTTTAAAAAGAGAAAAAGATCGAAACTGACAATTGATCCGTTGTAGAGGTTGTAGACCTTAAACGCAAAAACTAAACATCTAAGAGATAAACAATAGTAGAATTTGACATTTAGTGACAATTACAAATCTAACTTTTTAAGCACTCGGGATCACTTTCACTCATTTTAAGTATTAGACCGGGTCTATCGCGATAGTATTTAGGTAAATACAGTTTCATGTATTGTGGTCGCGGGTTGACTGATGATGAGTTGTTAATCACTATGACACGTACGAAGAGTATTTTGAGCAAAAAGACAGCGTCGAATCAAACGATCTTGTGCAATCACTGGTTGCAAACAACCACGTTATGCTGGGCAAACTTAATATTATAATATTATATAACTATTATTATTTTTAGTAAAATATTTATTTGTGCAATAAAGAATTATATTATTACTAAGGTGATATACAACTTTCTGAATGACCCTCAAATGTTTGTCAAACGTGGCGTTAATGTCCGTGTTCACGACAGTTTACGCTCTGCTTACCCCGCAAGGGATATAGGCGTGATATTTTGTATGTATGTATGTATGTGCAGCAGCTATTTTACATAATAAATAATTACATAATAAACATCATTTCAGTTTTCTTTACACTCGATATATAAGAAATAGGTACATGAATTTTGTGCCTCGTAAGAATATTTTCGGTGTGAGACCATTTTTTTCAAGACTGCAGAGTATGAAGCTCCATTTGTTATACTCAGACCCTTTTCAAAACGCTAATATTTTATGAAGGTTATTTTAAGCATTCAATCTTTTGCTTGATTTATTTTCGCATTTTCTATCACTGACCTCAATAACATCATTTTAAACGATGTCCTAAGGTTCAGATTGCTAATATTTTGACTATTACAAGTAAAATAAAACAAACGAGCAAATAAATAGATCGTAATTTTACTAGTGACCAAAAGCGAAAACTCAAGATGGGCTGTTAATAAGAAAAAACCTTCTTTGAACATAGGTCGAAATACGAAAAAAATAATTTGAGCTCCCATACATAATTGCCGCTCAGCTGATTTGAGTTACAGTGGAAACTTAAAATATTTTTGACATATTTCAACCTATATTACTCGGTAAAGTTGTTCCTTATCATATCACAAACCAGTCCTGTGATTCCGCTATCGGTCACTAGCAAAATTTCAACCTATTAATTCATTTTGAAATTAAAAATTGCTAGTTTTAAATTGTAAATAAAAGGCTATAAATTTAAATTGCAATGAAGATTAAATAAAATATCGTGCGTTTACCCACTATTATTGATAAGTAACTATCGCATCATACTTATAATGTACAGGAGTGAAGAGAGAGAAAATAAAAGGTACATTTAGATGCAGTGCTTTTCAGTCTTACTCGGTGCAAACTTACTCATGCGCGCAAATTCACCAACTCAACGACGTAATAATGAGAAACGCCTATTATTTGTCTATTTACAACTCCGCTATTAACTCACTGCAGTCCCCCGCTTAGTGCAAGTTGGCGAAAGTTGCAAGTTACAAGTTACACAAGTTGCAAGTCCCGAAGCGATACTCGTGCAGTGTTGCGAAGTAAAACAAACTCACTGCATTGAGCATTATGGCTGACTTGATGAAAATTTGTATAAATAGTGGAACAAAGAGCCTACTTTAGATCCTATTATAAAGATTCTATTGTAAAGCAGATTACCTGAAGAGCTGAATCGAAAGCAGAACAGTCGCGATTCATTTTGCGAATATACTTTTTGGTTTTGGGTGCGGGTACCTTAGGTATTTTGGTGTTAATTTTTTTAGGTTTTAGTTGAGTCTTATATTTAACTAGTTCAGCGTAAAAACTGAACTTAACATACTTCATGCTAATAGAGTATTTTAGTTTGAGGTCGTCAAAAAACCTTTAGATTTGACGAAGAAGCAGGCCAACCCTGCTTTTTCCAACTGCCTGCCCGTTGACCCAACATTACCCACATCCCGCTTTTGTGTGATATTTAGTGATGGTTTATCTAGTGTTTGTCAAAAGACCGTAAATCTACAACACCTGTTCGCGTGCCTAAACGAAAAAATATTTCGGTTGCAGTAGCTAATCGTAAAACATACATACATAAATCACGCCTAGATCCCTTACGGGGTAGGCAGAGCTTTAACGGCTGTAAAACGGATATTAACACCACGTCTGACAAAAGTTTGAGGGCCTATCAGATAACTGTGTATCATAATAGTGACAGGTCAGCCCATCGCCTAAAATTACAATACACATCTAACCCTCAAGTCCCTTAGTCGCCTCTTACGACACCTATGGGTAAGAAATGGGGTGATGCTATTCTAAGCCGGCATCACACGGCTAATCGTACTTGTTATGTCTATTTGTTCTCAAGAAACAAATATGAACAAAACTTTACTAAAATCAGACAGGCATTGTCAGCTGGCGTAAATTTTAACGTACATAGTTTGGAAGAAAGTGAAATTTACTTTATTCAATGTAGGATAGTATTATAACATTAACAAGTGTAGCAAACTGAAGTGGCAGTGGGCTGGGCGGGCACATCTTTTGTAGAACTGACGGACGGTAAAGTAAACGGGTTCTCGAGTGGAGGCCACGCCTCGGTTAGCGTAGAGATACTGTAGACTGATATTTGAACCCTTTCCAACAGTTTTAAGATTTTTGTTTGCTTGTTCTTTTATTTGTATATCTGAATAGATGTTTATAATGTGAAAGAATCAACTAAAAGAAATGTGGAAATTTTACCAGTATGTCGAGAAAATTCTTAACCGGGGAAAGTTGTTCAGAGAGTACCTTAATCTCCTTTCAGCTTGTTACAACCCTTTTGTTACTCCCTTCTTATACTACCTACCTATAAACATTATGTAATGTTCTTTCATATTCCGTGTGATGCCGGCTTAAAATAGCATCATCCCATTTCTTACCTATGGGTGTCGTAAGAGGTGACTAAGTGACTCGAGGGTTAGATGTGTATTGCAATTTTAGGCGATGGGCTAACAACCTGTCACTATAGTGATACACAGTTATCTGATTGACCCGCAAACTTTTGTCAGACGCGGTGTTAATCCGATTTACGGCCGTTAACGCTCTGCCAACCCCGTAAGGGATATAGGCGTGATTTAAGTATGTATGTATGTGTTCTTTCAATTGTTTTATCTTCTGAAACATTTTCATAAAATTCGTGTTTTATCTTCTGAAATATTTTTCCTACGCTGATCCTTATTTCCAAGAAAAACATTTCCTCACTTACTTTCTATTGCATAAATATATTGTTTCAGAAATGGGGGCAATATGATATTTGAATAATAAATTCAGGCGTGTGGAAACGGCAGTTGCGAAAAAATGCTTTTTTGGTAAACTAAAGTATTTCTTTCTCGATAGTTGGAAAATGATAAACAGATAGATAGATAATAAAGTTTTAAGATTGTACATATTGACTGAATTATTTCTTTATATTATTTTAAGTTTGAATTGTCATATTCAAGGTATAAATTTACACATTTTAATTTTGTTAAAATGCTGAATGTTCATTAATTATCTTATCATTATCATTAGGTACTACTTATATTTGTAATAACAACTTTTTTGCCTTATATTATTATGGCACGGCTACATGTTAGTTTTGCAAATTATACCCAGCGACTAATTGTTTCTTTACAGATTGAATGTAGTCTAAGCGATAAAAACCCGCGATAAATGGAATACTAAAAAAACACTTCCCTTTTCTTAAGATACCCTACTTGAGCTACTGGACTAAATAGAATAAAATATATTTGGCACCCTAAAAATACATAAAAACATGTTTATATACACTCGTCTCAAAATGTTCGAATTATGAATTCGAAAACAGATGCATAATGACCTACTTTATGCATTCTGCCTATAAAAACTAGGGTTTACTTTAAATTACAGAAGCGTAATGACTTAATGACAAAACTCTTAATACGATAAAGTTAAAAAATGAAACGAAGTTTTTTTTTCCAATACTCAAATCGCTATCTTCCGCCGCACCTGACAGTTGTTGTTGTACGGTAATTTTTCGGATGTTTTTCAGTTGTTTTAATAGGTTTTTGTTCTGTTGTTGTTCAGATGTTGATTAGTTGTGGTTCAGATGTTATTCCAATGTTGTTCAGTTGTTGTTCAGATGTTGTTCAGTTGTTGTACAGATGTTGTTCAGTTGTTGTTGAGATGTTGTTCAGGTGTTGTTCAGTTGTTGTTCAGATGTTGCTCAGTTGTTGTACAGATGTTGTTCAGTTGTTGTACAGATGTTGTTCAGTTGTTGTTTCGATGTTGTTCAGGTGTTGTTCAGTTGTTGTTCAGATGTTGTTCAGATGTTGTTCAGTTGTTGTTCAGATGTTGTTCAGTTGTTTAGTTAAGTTATTGTTAAGACTTCACATCTAAACAACTGCTAAAGTATAGATTTATAAAAATTCATATCAAGCCATATTACGTTCTCGTATTGAATTTGTCCTTGTATCGGGCCTTGCAATGGCCGGTGCGTACGTTTAGAAAAGTGCTTCTGAGTTTTTTTGGAGAGTGTAGATAAAATTGTGTATGCAACTGCTATAATTAGGCATTAGAATGCTCGTGTCAAACTATTATCACACTCGGCTGCGCCTCGTGTGATAAACAGACACTCGCATTCTAATGACCCCCATTATACGACAGTTGCATAAACTACTATTTTACAGTTATCTTTTTTAACGTTTCGTTAGGAGCTTACACGCGTAGACTTGAATGTATGGCTTGAATTACGATATTTTTACGCGATCCTGAGATAAAAGCTTTTGACGGACGGACGGACCGACAACATAATGAACCTATCAGCGTTCCTTTGGTTTTTTATGTGCGGAACCCTGAAAACTGAGCGCTTCTGATAGTACCCACTAATCTACAGGAGTATTTAAACCTTACACTTATACCGTTACGCGTTAACAAAATCTTAATTAAGATGCATGTTTTTACTTTTTAAAAAAATATATACCTCTAGGACTAGTTAACGATGTTTAAGAAAAATCTACTCCAAAGTTTCTCAAAAATATCCATAGTTAAGTTCAGCGATTGATAGAAATATTTTGTTGTATTTTTAATTTCACGAAAAGCTGACCTAAATTACAATTTCTAATTGCTATCATTACAAATTCCCTTTAAAATGTATATTATCAGCCGTGTAATCAAAAGCAATTTTCGCGTATACTTTTGAATTAGCTTAAATTATCAATTTCTTCAGAAATGGAATCTACAATCAAAAGCGTTTGAAGCTCTTTACTACTTCAAAAAGAAAATTGTGACAAGTCGATTGCTATAAAAAACTCAGAACAAGAGAATGTCAGATGGACTTGGCACTAAATAAAAAAAGCAACTTAATGCAAAAAAAACTTCTAAGGGTCAAAACGGAACCCTATTACCGACTGACTTTGCTATCTTTCCATACTTCCCTCATCCAACCTCGCGTTTTAAATACTTCCCTCATCCAACCTCGCGTTTTAAACACCGTCCGAGACACATCCTTACGGAAGAAGATGATGAAATCACAGTAGCCACTGCTGCAGCCATTGCGAGTAGATCACACTCCACAAGCTCCTCAAGCAACCGACGCCCCCGCCGGCGGGGGCGCGGAGGTCCCTCATTTGCTCCCCACTTTGGGAACTACCGGCACGTGCCGGGTAGATTCAGTCCAATACGTTCTTCCCAGATCTTGGTTGTTTGAACAACCACAAGCTTTTCCGGGTGAGCTCCTGCTCCCCACCATACAGTCAGGTGTAGATTAAAAGCCCCGGGGCTAAAAATCGTAGGGTCCACAACTAAAAAAAAAAAAAAAAGCTATCTTTCCAAGTGTCGACAGACTGTTCACTGTATCTCATAAACCGTAATGTTTACACGAGTATACTTTTTACAGATGACTAATATTTTTGTTGCCGCTATAGTAATAGATACTTAAAATAGAAAATATTAAAATAAAGGCGGGCTGGGTTTTTGCTCGTTTTTAATTGAAACAGAGGCTGTATCTCATGAACGGAAACAGATAATTGAATTTTTTGCAGAACATGAACCTATTAGGTACTGTTGCCGGTATAACAACAAATATGTTCAAAAATTTCTAATGAAATGAAATATAGAAGGCTCAAATAAAATAAAAAAAACACTAAGGTCTTGCTCATTTTTATCTATAATAGGTTCGGAGGCTGTATCTCGAGAACGGTTATAGTAGTAACTAGCAGCCCGCCCAGCGGTTTCACCCGCCGCTAACAATTTCCCCCCGGGAATAAGACAGTTTAATATAGCCTATGTTCATCAGGGATAATGTAGGATTCTAAAAATCTTGACTTCAATTTAAAACAAATATCGTTTTCAGATGGTGGTGGCGTAAAGTTACATGCCGTGTGATTAACCTGGCCAGCCCCATGGCAGTGCCTTTATTTTTATTTTTTTTATCCCTTTCGAGCCGGTTTTCTATTATACAAAATTATAATAAAAAAAAGAAAATTGTGTGATACAAATTTCTTTCTTTAGAAAGTCGGTTCATGACGTTAATAAGTGATAATACTATCCTACATTGAATAAAGAATTTCAATTTCAATTAACGGTAAAAGAATTTTTTAAATCGGTCCAGTAGTTTCGGAGCCTATTCAATTCAAACAAACAATAAATAAAATCCTGTTTCTAATATTAGTGTAGATGATATAATTATGTGCCGTGTGATGCCGGCTTAGAATAGCATCACCCGATTGCTTTCCCGTGGGAGTCATAGGAGGCGACTAAGGGTTGAGTTACATACATACATACATACATATATCACGCCTATATCCCTTACGGGGTAGGCAGAGCGTTAACGGCCGTTCAACGGATATTAACACCACATCTGACAAAAGTTTGAGGGTCAATCAGATAACTGTGTATCACTATAGTGACAGGTTGTCAACCCGTCGCCTAAAATTTCAATACACACCCTCGAGTCCCTTAGTCGCCTCTTACGACACCCATGGGTCAGAAATGGGGTGATGCTATTCTAAGCCGGCATCACACGGCAATGCTATTCTAAGCCGGCATCACACGGCAAATTCTAAGCCGGCATCACACGGCAAATTCTAAGCCGGCATCACACGGAAAATTGAGTTGAGGGTGTGTATTGCAATTTAAGGCGATGGGCTGACAACCTGTCACTATGGCGATACACAATTTTCCAAATGACCCTCAAACATATGTCAGACGTGGCATAAATGTCCGTTTTTGCGGCCGTTTACGCTCTGCCATACCCCGCAAGGGATAATAGGCGTGATATGTGTATGTATGTATTATTTTAGTGTAGATTTTTTTAATGCATTATTTAATGTTTTTTGTAGTCTTTTTATACCGAGTAAGGGACAGCCCTTCGAATACTGATAGGGTGCATGAAACATAAAACTGGACACCTTTCCCCTAGAAACATATGTCAGGAAACGCCAAAAAAATTACCTTCCATACAAAATCACAATCAGCTGACTGCATTCACTATGGGAAGTCAGTTTTTTACGTTTCCTGAAATATGTTCCTAAGGGAAAGTTGTTCAGTTTCATGGTCTGCATGTACTCTATTAGTATTCTGAGGGCTATCCCTGACATCCTTTTAATACAGTAATGATTAAATGTAATAATTACACTGGTATGAATAATGTGGCGTAGTTGGTACATTTTTAAATGAAAAAGTAGTTATTGTGGCATAACTGTAATAGTTAGACATATGGTATCGCGGACATTATTATAGATATTGATGTCTTCTATAAAACTGTAGTACATCACTTTGCTCTATTGTCAGTACTTTCCACAGCGTACGCGATATAAGATATTTTTTTGGTACATTTTTCACACGTTTGGTTACATTATCGAAATTTTCACGCGGATCCCTATTTTTTTCCCGTATAAAATATAGCCTATGTTCATCAGGAATAATGTAGGATTCTAATGGTGAAAGAATTTTTAAAATCGGGCCAGTAGTTTCGGAGCCTATTCGATGCAAACAAACAAACAAACAAACAAACAAACAAACAATCAAATCTTTCCTCTTTATAATATTAGTGTAGATACTGTTAAAATTTTTACAAAACATATCATTGTTGCCGCTATAAGAAAAAATGCTGAAAATTACAATAAAATTTATACTTGTTGGGACTCCTTTACAACAATTGTGATTATTTGCTATTTTTACATATTATGTAACTTTCGTTCTAGGTAGCTTTATTTTACCTTTACGACACTCGAAATTACACCCCACTCAATTCGTTCGCATAACTTTACTTAAAATCTACTCTTAATTTTTTTACTTCACTTAATTTTCTATCTACAGTTGATGTGAACTACGCTTTTGTGTTTTCGTGTATTTAGTATTACCATACACCAATTGTGATTGCGTTAAGTTTTTCATGGCTTCATTCTGGTTGTATACAGTATTCCTTCTGAAAAGTTCAGCTGATTTGAGATAAAGTAATCACTCGTTTTAGCATAAAAGCGGAATTTTTGTTACGTTTGTGCCATTAATCCCTAACTCGAGCAAAAATGTGGAACAGGATTATTTTGCATTATATTTGCGTTTTTGCCGTTTCTGGATTAAAACAGAATGAGCTAGATCTGCCTATTGATTATTTTATTTATAGACAAGTCAAGTTTGTCTGTGTGTTAGCGTGTGGGAAAAATGATTTGATAAGTACATATGCCTGCGCCGAGCAAAATTCTACCGTCCAGTAGCGCTTTCACATTTTTTTATCTGAAATAAATATAAAAATAATTAAGGCGGACAAATTGTTGTCGTATACGATAAGCTTATTTCATAATACAACAAGGAGCTTTTTCTGGTGGTTCAAATTTTAAATCAATTAAACGGTTTATAGTGACCACTATTTTCTGATTAACTTTTAAGACACATAACAATAATAAAGCTTATTGTTGTACCTTAAAATAAACTTATGTACTTATAGAACAACCACTCTTCTGTGTTACATTGTTAATTCTGGTTCTTCAGTTTACAAAATCATTAAAAAATTGGTGAATGCGACACTGGGCGGACGGCGCCGCGTTAACGAATTATTTTTGGATATTTAATTACATGCAGTATTTAGACTATAAATTCTTATTCCAAATTATTTTATTATATCAGGAAGTCATGAGTTCGCGAAACAAGCTTCCGAACAACAGATTGCAGTTTCCCAAGTCAACATGGATAATGAATTGTTCAGTTCTGACAAACTGCTGAAATGTTTCCATCAAATGTTCATTCCTGTTGGTGTCTTTATTGATTCCCAATGCTCAGGATTTGAAAATGTTATGAAATTCGTAAGTAAAAATAAATATATGTTGCTTCAACTTCAAATTTAACAGCCACAATTGTCGAGCGCAGTGCAGATGTTTACAGAGAACGCTGTTGCCCATTCCCCGGATTCATACCTCTGTCGCTTTTAACGTCACCCACGGGTAAAAATGGGGTGATTCTATTCCAAGCCGGCACCAAACGAGCAAGGACCAAAAACAGTCAAAATAATATAATTTTTACATTTCAGGCATCTTCCAATGCCATGTTTGATGCAAAGCATATATGGCTGATCAGTGATAAAGATTCAATTGGTGGGGAAATTGGGAAAGATACTGAAATTCAAAATGATGTCAACATCGCTAAAGGCTTTAATTCATCAAAAGCATTAGCAATTGTAAAGAATATTAACACCAGTATCGATTCCGATATCATACTTGGTTTCCAAAGAGGTAAAAAACTTGATCATTCACATACTGAAATAGCAAGCGTAAGATTTTATTATGAAATTGAGAAATGTTGCAGGCAACGCTCGGTACAATTTGTACGAAGCTTTTAATTTCGGGAAGATTCAAGGCGGGAATTTTATAGTTCAACCTGTTGGATTCTGGAATACCACAGGTACACAAGCTAATTTTTATCAGACGAAAACAACTTCAAGCACGTGTTGCAAATTTACTGTTTATTTTGGTGTTTTATTGAAGGTCTCGATATGATAAAAAATTTGAACAACTATAAATGTTATGACCGATGGGATTTCCAGAAATTGACCATGAGGATGATAGTGGTGGTAAATATACTACATTTAAAATATTTTTTTATGCCGTTTGATGCCGGCTTAGAATAGCATCACCCCGTTTCTTACCCATGGGTGTCGTAAGAGGCGACTAAGGGACTTGAGGGTTAGATGTATATTGCAATTTTAGACGATGGGCTGACGTTCTGTCATTAAAGTGATACACAGGTTATCTGATTGACCCTCAAACTTTTGTCAGACGTGATGTTAATATCCATTTTACGGCCGTTAACGCTCTGCCTACCCCACAAGGGATTATAGGAGTGATATGTGTGCGTGTAAAACATTTTTGAGACCGTTGTGAACATTTTGTAAGAGAATTAAAACAGTTCTTAATTTAAAAATGCTTCTATGATGTAAACGAATATCTTACCGATGATTTAAAATAGCAGGTAATCTAATTGAATTTATATTTTTCTATCATTGTTATTAAATATGTTAGATTTTATTGTTTGTCATAGTACATGATATGTTATTAATAGGTAAGAATATGCTCTCTCTTCTCGATGTTGCCGTGCCCTAACTAACAGGGTATCATTTTTACCATTTTTTGTTTGTGAATTTGATTATGCAATAAAAACTTGAAACTTAAAACATTTTGGGTTCGGAAATCCCTTGCATATAGCTCATTGCAGATATGCCATCTCATGCTGTAAACATTTGAGGTAAACAAACAACAAACCGTGGCAGAACTATGAGCAAGAATTTTTAATCTTAACATCTAAATAAAGACTTTGTTACAGTACCCGCCATCTTTGTTAAAACCACAGGAACATTTCACACCTGAAATGATAATCGGAAACACACCGCCTCCAGTCTCAGTAATTATACAAGTCATATCTATGGCTGTTCTGCATATCGTGGCTGAAAGACACAATTTTAGGCAAGTATGGTGGTAGTCGCAGTTTTTTATTATCTTTATTTTTTATATCATGACGCCATTTTTGGCCTTATTATATATTTTTATTTCCAAAATTAGCTAGGGTAGCTTATGGCCAAAAAGATTGTTAATTTAGAGTAGGAGGACTTTTGGGCAGGTTTTTGGGGGGTTTTTGCCTGTTCAGGCGGCCCGGGTTAAATTATACGCATGTAAATAACACGCTTTGAAGTTCATGACTTCAATTCGTAACAACTTTTGTTACAAATGGTGGTGGCGTAAAGTAACATGCCGTGTGATTTACATGGCCAGCCCCTGAGGCAGCGCTTTACTTTCATTTTTTATCCCGCCCAGGCCAGTTTCAAAATTGTTAAAAAAAAGAAAATTGTGAAAGTCATTTGTAATTTTTTTTTCAATGACGGATCATGACGGCAATAAGTGATAGTACTATCTTACATTGAATAAAGTAAATTTTATTTTCATTTCATCAAAACCAAGGCCCCGATACACTTATATTTGCCCATTGTAATGCCAGCCAGCGACACTCAACTGCCTTCTAATGCCACTGTGAGATTCAATACTTCATATTGTCTAGTAGAATACGAAACGAACAAAACCATTCACCTGACACGTCATCAACAGCCAACTGAAACGAATTTCATTTAGCAGACAACAAGTGCATTTAACTTCTTGTTTACAGAATGACTGAGCCATCTCAACTGATTTAATTGACTGCAGTGACTCAAGTGACTCAAATGACTAATGGCTCAACTGACTCTAGTGACTCAACTCACTATAGTGACTTAATTTATTTATTATTATGTTGGACATATGCCTCGTCTATTTCCATCCTTCAGTTAATCTAGTTCCCCTTGTGGAGAGTTTATGTCCACTGCCTTTTTTTATCTTTCTTATTTTTCATGTGAGACACCAAGTCGATGATTGACACGATGAACCCTGTAGTCAGAGTTTTTTAACCGCCAACTAGTAGTAATAGGCCTCTGACGAGTTTGTGTAAAAATCGCTGTGAAAGTAATCATAGACAGCAACCGGGACCGATGACTTGACGTGCCCTCCGAAGAACGGAACCATCTTTCTTACAAAGACCTAACCAGGCTGGGCACTCATTCGCAAAGTGATATCAATAATAATATCAACTTTGTAATTGGACCACCAGGAATCAAAAATGTAACTTTTTAGACGCAGGCAGTCGCACTACCACTGCGCCACATTAGCTGCCACTGTCTTTAATTATCGTTCACAATCATTTAAAAAATCTAAACAATTATCCTTATGACTATTGTGTTGTGTTTGTTTTAGATTTATGTATTCTACAAGCGACCGATGGGTTGGAAATTGCAAACCAGAAGATACAGCTGTATGTAATAATATTGATTTTATTGCTATTAAGAATTATTTTTGTCGCAAATTATTATAAAAAAAAATAAGATTTTAATATAATGAAATGGAATAAGATATAGAAGAAGAGAAGAGAACAAAACAGAGCAAATATAATGAAAAATGAAATAAAATTAATTTAAAAAACCGTACAAAACCCTTGCAGCTACGATTAGTAATTTATAATTTGGAATAACAACTTTTACATATTTTTTTAAATTTTTAATAGTCTGTTTCAGGTTCATTATATCATGGGTACCACGATATAACGCCTGTCATAAGAACAACTGTTTGTGGAAGTTATGATATCATTCATCCCGCAGCGGACTCTATTGAGCAAGTTTTGAAGCTTTTTTCTTATACTAAAAAACATAAATATATGAGATTTAGTGCGGTGGTAAACTCGTACCCTAAACTAGGATTTTATCCCACAAAACCGTATAGTTTCTAGTCGAGTTTTAATTTGTTTTAATGTAAATTTCAAAACACATCTATCTGCGTCTAGTTCCATCACAAAGTTTTAAATACATCATAGGTATATTTTTTTCACAACGCTACAAAAGCCTAGTTAATATGTTTGATGTCAAATTTATACACTCTAGATTAATATTAATGTTCTTTTTTATTCCAGAACAAGATACTTTTACAGAATTCCAACCCACGGCGCAGGAAAATTCGAGAACCAATTTTTCCGTCCTCTGGCCACATATTCTTGGATTTGTGTGTTTTTCGTAATTTCTTTATGTGCCCTGGCCCTTTTGCTGTCAGCCAAAATTGAACATCGTCCAATGCCCGCTCAGTATGCTGCATTTTCAGTAGCTGCTTCGTTTTGTCAGCAATGTAAGTTGGAAGTCAGTTATATTCTGAGGTTCTGTTCTTGTGCCAAAGTGGTGAATTTGAACCAATGTTTACGTTATTGTCTGTACGTAAATTACAAGGCAACAATTGTAAGTAAGTAACAAAAAGTCATGATTGCTATTAACTTCGAGTATTTTGGTACATTAAATTATGATTTCTGTTTTTTTTTAGTTTTTGAAGATTCTGGTAACGTTGCGGGAAGACGACTATCTCAAGGTAAACAATTATCCTAATTTTATGAATAAAGAATAAAATCTACACATTTTTTAGGTACTATCAAAAATTTACGTCTTTAAGTGATCAACCTTTTCTGGCTTTTCTATTAACTTTATGACAAAATTTGTTTGCCGTGTGATGCCGGCTTAGAATAGCATCACCCCCTTTCTTGCCCGTGGGAGTCGTAAGAGGCGACGATGGGACATGAGGGTGTGTATTGCATTTTTAGGCGATAGGCTGACAACCTGTCACTATGGCGATACACAATTTTCCGAATGCCCCTCAAATGTTTGTCAGACGTGGCGTTTATGTCCGTTTTTTGCGGCCGTTAACGCTCTGCCTACCCTGCAAGGGATAAGGGCGTGATATATGTATGTACAAAATTTGTTTAATTAGTTGTGTGGTTGGATTGGAAGTTTTTGGTGTGATTCTGATGGAGATGTATTTGTCTCATTCCACAGCTCGTCGAATGTCCATATTTGTGACGAGTTTGTTCTGCTTGTTGCTCTACAACTACTACACCAGTAGTGTGGTCAGCTGGCTCCTGAACGGCCCTCCTCCATCGATAAACTCATTGCAAGAGTTGATGGAGAGCCCTTTGAAGCTGGTCTATGAGGACGTCGGTTATGCTAAATCTTGGCTTCAGGTATTTGATTTGCATCTACTAAACTAGTTGTTCGAGTATTGTCTGCTTGCTGCTGAACAACCCTTTTCCATCGTTGAACTCATTGCAAGAGTTGATGGAGAGCCCTTTGAAGCTGGTCTATGAGGACGTCGGTTATGCTAAATCTTGGCTTCAGGTATTTGATTTACATCTACTATACCAGTAGTTCCAGGGTATTGTCTGCTTGCTCCAGAACAGTCCTTTTCCATCGACAAACTCATTGCAAGAATTGATGGAGAGCCCCTTGAAGCTGGTCTATGAGGACGTCGGTTATGCTAAATCTTGGCTTCAGGTATTTTATTAACATCTACTAAACTAGTTGTTTGAGTATTGTCTGCTGCTGCTGAACAGCCTTTTTCCATCGTTGAACTCATTACAAGAGTGGCTTGAGAGCTCTTTGCAGCTTTTTTTTTTTAGTTCTGGACCCTATGATTTTAGCCTCGGGGCTATTAAAATCTACACCTGACTGTATGGTAGGGAGCAGGAGCTCACCCGGAAAAGATGTGGTTTTTCAAATAACCAGCTCTACCCGGCACGTGCCCGTAGTTCCCAAAATGGGGAACAAATGAGGGACCTTCGCACCCCCGCCGGCGAGGGCGTCGATTGCTTGAGGAGCTTGTGGAGTGCGATCTACTCGCAATGGCTGCAGTAGTGGCTACTGTGATTTTATCATCTTCTTCCGAAAGGAAATGTCTCGGACGGTGAGCTCCTTGCAGCTGGTCTTTGAGGGCTTCAGGTATTTGATCTTCAACTACAACACCAGTAGTATTGTCTGCTGGCTGAACTTTCCTTTTCCACAAAATAAACTCGTTACAAGAGCTTGAGAACCCTTTGCAGCTAATCTGAAGACGTTGGGCATTCTGGCACTTGATGTTCAGTATTTCAGTTATTTTTAATAGTGCTAAACCAACTACGACTTCTTTCTCCGCGTGTGTGCCACCAAGTGGGTCAACAACCTGATAGACCCTGGTATTAGATATATTGAAGCTGAATAGGTACTAGATAACTATTTGAGCATCAGCCGCTCTTCTAAGTAGATCATTTATAGACAGCAAGTTACTAGACCAAGTAATCTCCAAAGCATAGAACAAGACTATTTTATAAGTATGTGTATAACTTTAAAGAACTATTATACCTAATATTATTTAAACTAGTTTTAAAATAATAATAAAAAAATTACTAGATGTACTTATTGTCTTAAAATTTTAGAATCCAACGTACTACTTCAATGTTAAGAACGCTAAAGTAGAAAACGAGATGCGTAAGAAGGTATTAAATAAGAAGAAAGATTCCCCGTTGTTGCTGACTGCTGAGGAAGGGATAAAAATGATAAAAGCTGGAGGTAATGAGCCAAGGTCTTATAGCGCTTTCTCACTGTGCACATGCTGCTCCTACCGCTGTCGCGTATATTGCTTGACATAATTCCACAGAAGTATCAACGCAAGTGCATGTTCACACACTGCCGTCATACTCTTCTCGCGCCAATAAGAGTAAGCGAGATAGCAATACATTCCATTTTCGTTCATGCTGCCATTTATTTGACTTGCGCACGTAAAGCTGACATTTGAGGAAGCATGGGAAGTGGCAGTGGCATGACGAGTATGTCAGCGCGAGTTACCTGTTTACATACTCGCGCTGCCCAACTCCCTTACCATTTTCCTACCCATATCGGCATTGTGTGAACGTCCTATTAGAAATTGTGATGTGATAAAATGTATGTGATAAAAACTGTTGTGTCGTGTGGTGCCAGCTAAGAATAGCATCACTCCTTTTTACCCACTGGTATCGTAAAAGGTGACCCAAGGAATAGGCAGCAGTGTTCGCTGTATGTAATACAACAACGTGTCTGCCAAGCGTGACGAGTATACTTATTGCTAACATGCTCAAAAAAGGCACACCTATGTCCCCATCAGTAGACTGTTAACATCTGTTGATGATAAAGATGATAGTAGAATCTATCAAAATCTATGCTTACGGCTCTTATTTTTATATTTTATCCCGCCCGAGCCGATTTTCTAATAGGACATTACCAAATTGTTATAAAAAAAAGAAAATTATGTGATTCAAATTTAATTTTGTTACAATGACGGATCATGACGTCAATAAGTGATAATACTATCCTACGATGAATAAAGAATTACAATTTCAATAATACTAAAATATATGTCAAATAACAATATTCAACTAGGTTTTCGTCACCTATATTTCAATTTCTTATTATGCTTGTTTCTTTTGAATTAATTCTCATATAACTTTCCAATAGTTATAAGTATTGTTTTGCTTTGCTTTATTTATTTTTGAATTGTTTGGTTGGTTTTGAACAGGTGTTCATTTTCAGGTTTTGCGTTTCATACAGAAGTGAATACAGCGAACATGTACATCTCTCGAATGTTCAATCAAATGGATCTCTGCGAGCTGGGATCCTTGCAATCTATGGAGAAAACCACCTTGTATCCGGCTGTGCAGAAAAACAGTCCTTTCAGAGAGTTCTTTGTATGGAGGTATGCTGGATTATAAAAATATGCTTGTGGTTATCAGATAGGTATTCTAAAGTTACTTATTCCTGTGGCGGCCTCACATGTCTTTAATTAATTTCTTAAAATATGAAACAAATATAAATATCTAAAACGGACAAATGGTTGTCCTATACGATAAGTTTATTTCAAAATATAACAATGAACTTGGTCTTGAGTTTAAATTATTAATCAACTTAATGGTTGATGGTGGGCACCACTTTCCGTTTATATGATTTTAAAGACGCATTACAATATAAAAGCTTATTGTGTTGCCTTGATATAAACAAATTTTATAGGACAACAATTTGTTTGTCTTACATTTTTATGCTTCTTCTAAATTTTAAGAAATTATTAAAATGGACGGTGCCGCCTTGAGTGTGGTGTTAAATACTCGGTACACTTTGCAACATGAAGTGTGCAACTTGAAGTTTTCATAATTCTCCCCTTCTAGTTATGCAGTCCAGCAATCGAAAATACTACGTCATTTATTTTAGAGTTTGCACAACTGTTATTCATCACCCTAAACCAAGTTCTGTTTATTTTTCCTTGACTTGGACACCAAAACGTCCAACGACCCGATGATCCCTGGTGTTAAAGTTTTTCAACTACCTACTACTAGTAGTAGGCTTCTGACATGATTGTGTAATGACCACTGTCTAAAGAATCATAGACAGCAACCGGGACCGACGGCTTAACGTAACCTTCGAAGATCGGCACCATCTTTCTTTTCCGGTAATCAGGGGGTTCAGCCTGCAATGTCCTTTTTACCAGACTCACAAAGTATCAACTCTGTGAGTGCCCTACCGAAAATCGAACCCGGAACCTTTGCATCTCAAGCAGTCGCACTCCCACTGCGCCACATCGACTATCTGCATCACCACTCGTTGAAGGACTAACACTCTTAAACAAAATAATGTCTAACACAGATGTTGATATATTTGCGTCAAATGAGAGCAGATTCCTAGCATCAGCAGGACAATTTCTAGAAGAATGTTTTACTAGAAGTAGTATTATTGTAATAGACTAAGATACCTATCTGTGATTTAGTTATTAATCATATCATAGTGCTTACATGTTTGGCTATGACTGTTAGTGTAAGTTTAAAATAAATAAATAAATAAAAGTATTTTGAATGTGAAAATTCCAACGTTTAAAATTGTGAGTCACTTTATCAACAACTGTTTCTGTCTCCAGTTCCGCCCGCCTCGCTGTGCGCGGTATAATCTCCTGCATCCAGCATCGGGTCAGATCTCCTATTGTCTCCTGTGGAGGGTCGTCTCCAAGAGCTCTGGCTTTGGGAGGAGCAGCTCCTGCCTTTATGCTGCTGGCTTTTGGGTATTTGATGGCTATTTGCATACTCTTACTGGAGAGGTAAGTGACATAGTGAACCATCTTCTTCTTCCTTTCTTTTCGTGTGGGGCATTGAGTCGACAAACGACCCTATGAAATCTGTCTGTCTGGTGGGTCTGTCAACCGCCTCCTACTAGTGGCACGCCTCTGATATGGTTGTATAACGACCGCTGTCTAAGCAATCATAGACAGCAACCGGGACCGACGGCTCAACGTGACTTCCTTGCCAACGTTCAATATACGTGAACTATCTGTTTTTGCGGGAAATCAGGTGGTTCAGCCCGCAATGTCCTAACCAGACTCACAAACCACCTGTGAAAGACATCAACTTTGTGAAAGCCCCACCGAGATTCGAAACCGGAACCTTTGCGTCGCAGTCAGTCACACTACTACTGCGCCACATCGACCGACGTCGTCCAAGGTCGCTTAAGATATTTTGGTAACCTTGGGTACCACTGAGTTCTGGTATTTCTTGTTTTTAGATGTATGTGTGTGGCTATTTGCAAATTAATGTCATTTCAGCCTTAGATAAAGACTGGTTTTCGAAAGTACATCTGTATAAGTATTGTTACTTTATCAGTATCTTTGTTACAGGATTGTGCACCGACGCATGTCACTCAAAACATAGGTAGTAAACGCAGCATTCTAAAATAAAATCATTTGAACATAAATATTTGCGTTAGACTTGAATAATATTAGTTTATACAATCAATGAATGATAATTTAAGTGTTTCTGCATAAAAATAAATTGTAATAAGGTAAAAGAGTGGTTATTCTCAATGCCGCGACCTATAAAACATTATTTTAGGACAACTAAGGTTTAATGAAATTAAATCGCAATTCTTGGAAGGATACTAAAATTATAAATTTGTACCTTCTTTCAAAATCACCGACTTTCCTGGAACCATTAAATTAAATCTTTCATGACCCAAAAGCGTATCCCAAAAGCTGTCGATGGAAATACCTAAATTTTTCACCGAAAAAGGTCTCTCGCAATAACTCCCTATAAGCTGATTGATACAAATCGTGGGTGAATTATAAAAGGGAAATATTTAATTGCTCTTCTATTTAGAATTACGGCAAACTAAATTTATACACTCATAATCGTACTGAATATCAGATCATTACCTAAACAAGTTATTTTTATTACACTAAGTTTGCGTGTGAGACTAGAAAATAAGTACCAACCTATGAGTGAGGTATTTTGTCTCTTTTTCTAGTATTATAAATTAAACCTGCAATCTTTTTTTGTACTAAATTAATTATGTTCACTTTGTGTCGATCCCAACCCATGCAGTGGTTTTGACGGAATATCAGGGTTATGGCTGAAATAAAAGCTGAGTCATAACCTTTCACTAGTAGGTATAGTACATACGTTTGTCCACCTTATAATTCGTTTGAGAGCTTTTGTATGTTCTATTGTAAGTGAATAAATAAATGTCTTTGTTTATGTCTATGTGTAAGTAATCAAAACTAGATGGCTTATATTTGTCTTATTTACTGCAAAAATCTGTCTGAAACTACTAACAGACCAAAAATACTGATTTGGACGCAAATTCATTCGCTGTTGTTTATGAATATATTTCATTGAAAAAATTGTGACATGATGTTAGTTAAATTTTAGTAAGAACTGTGATCACCAACACAGATTATTAGATTTAAGTTTAGTAAAATAGATTTCTTTATGAGATTAAATACTTTCATGAATAAGTAGAACAGAAAATTAAAAATTCAAAAAAGTATTAAAAGTTAAACGATTAAATACATGCCAATATTAAATCGTCGAACGGGATTCCATCAGGCAGGCTGGCTGGCTGGCTGGCTGGCTGGCAGTATGCCACAGATTACACAGCCCCTGTTAAAATCAATCTGGATCTACTTGAGTAATGCGTTGGTGGTGGTGTTGATAGATTATTACCCGACAAAACAAAAGAGAGGTGAACTGAATTTTCAAAAGGATGCTTTGTATACGTTTCACTGTAGCAAAATTGATGGTAAGCTCTTTGGTTTCACACTGGAAGCTTACAAATGTTAAACAAAAAACAATTAAAGTACATAAACTATTAGCCAGAGATCATGTGTCATACGTTTTTGCATATGTTACCAAAAAAAAATATCTTTAATAAATATATGACATCATGCATGCGACTAGCTCTAATTTGTATGATGAAATAATCAAGTAAAATAAACTTTAACGTCAATATAATACGATATTTATTGATAGTATACCCATGTATCAATGAGCGTTTTTCTGTTGACAGTTCTGAGTCAGTGCGTAATTTCAAACCAGAGGGCGTAGTGCTTAGCTGAAAATTTGACGTTATACCAGCCAATCGTCAAAGCTGAAGACAGCCATAATTTTGTCACAGGTTCCGTTTCACGTTGTGTTTGTAATTAATTAATTACTGTTCTACTTTGATTTACTACGAGTACGAAATAAATGTGTCGTCTTGTAATAATATTGAGTGTATTCATGATAGTAAATGAATAATGTCCGTTTACCGGCCGTTAATGCTCTGCCTACCCCGTAAGGGATATAGGTGTGATTTATGTATGTATGTAAATGAATAATATTGAGTGTATTCATGATAGTAAATAAAAAATAAAATGAGAATAATTTATAAAGTTGAAGAGCAGGAGGCTCGCTTGAGTTCGGAGGGGTTGACAGGGGTAACTAGTAAAACACTGCACTACCAGAACATTGAATCTTTATTACTTAAACCTTAACGCTTTTATACTCCTGTAGCGGCGCAGATTGCAAATAAATATGAAGCACGCGCCGCACACAGAATTCGCTGACTTCGCAGGATGCATCTACTGCTGACGAGGCGACAACGACAACGCTGCCTGCACAATGTAAACACGACACGTCATACTCGTCATAGAAGATTACCCAATGAGAAGTCAAGACCTAAAACGCGGTTACGAAGTTTGTCAAAGACTTAGTATAAATACAAAATCCACGTCCTACCAGTAGGGCCGCGGTCCCCGAGCTGAACACCTCGCTCGGCGGGAATTCCCCTTTTCCATCATGCAGCACAACCCCTCAATCTTCCTTACACTACCTAACTACGTGATCTAAAATAGGAGAACGAAAACCTATCTTCACTTCTTAACGAGAGCGTGATGCTACGCATCTCGGCATATCATAAGTAATACAGATTTTTGTATGAAAAAACGTTATTTGAAATAAGCTCAGCGAACTCAAGAATCCCTAGAATATTTCCCATTTGAGAATGTGCCCCAATAGAAGTGTTTCAATGGACTTATACTGATAACCACAGTCGGTGTTTTTTTTACTTGTGTTTTAGAAATATTGTTATTGACCGGAACTGGGGCGCGTTGAGTGATAGCCGTGAAAACGTTACCTCGACGCTGATCCCTCGTAGCCTTAACGCCAGTGATATTGTATTAGCCTAAATGAGGATTCATGACGTATAAAATGAAGTGGATTTTATCTTCAAATTTTAAAACACTTGCCGTGTTAGGTACACAGTTTTTGAAAACTTGCAAAAATACTGCCCGCGCTTGAAAATTTGCAAGTTTCCAAAAATTGGATTTTATCTTATTACTGCTTTTGAGGTGTTGTTTTATTGTCTAAATTAAACTGAGATAAATGGAAGAGGAGATGATGCTTGAGGAACGGAAAGTTAATTGTCTTTTGTTGGTTGGAGATTATCGGTAATGGAAGGTGGAGTAAGGCAGTTCTCTCTTGTTTTGGGAATAAGATCGGGATTCGTAATTCCCTTTCGCCAGACAGACGCAGTAGAAACATTTGAAAGAATTCTAAAAAAAGACTCGGCAATGTTTCTCTGGTAGAAACTTAATTGAACGGAACGCGTTTGAATAAGCAAATTTGAAAGTAATCTTATGCGATCACCCTATTTCTTTCTTGTGGCTGTCATAAGAGGTGACTAAGGGACTTAAGGGTTTAATGTGTAAGTATTACAATTTAAGGTGACAAGCTGACCAATTGTTACTAAAGTGATACACGATTTTTCTGAAACAGCCCTCAAATATTTGTACGACGTGGCAATAGCGCCCGTATTTTAATGGCCGTTAACGATCTGCCTACCCCAGAAGACATTAAAGCCTGATTTTTGACCTACGTTGATACCTTAACGATAAACTAACACTATAATAATACCTGACTTGACATCAACCTTAGAATAATACTAATAATAATAAATATCCTAGACAATTCACACAGCGCCACTTAGCCTAATCTTATTCACTATAAATAATTATACCTAGTTATCTTAAAACTATTTAATCTTTAAAACTATTGACTAGCTAATGATCATGGATTTTGTTATCATATCAGACATTAATGTTATTATAGTATAGAATCACAAGCCTGAACCAATTTGCAACGCCCTCTTACAAGGGTTCGTGTACTTTGACTTAAGTAACACTTATTTTAAGACCTGTTTAATGTATGTACATGAATTCATAATAAATGAAATTGATTGGGAAATGTTGTACAGTTTTACAAGTAGATCTCACACAAAACAATTGCACTGAATTTAATTGAAACCAATACAGTGTGTAAGGGACAGCCCTCCGAATACTGATAGGGTGCAAGTAATTGTATCAGGCGTTACTTTGCGGAAGTCCATCTTGATTGAATTAGATAGAAAGGTATTTAGCTTCTTCCGCACTTATGATGGCTAGTAATGCAGCTAGTTGAATGCACCACGCGTACGACCGCAAGTTAATGCAAATGCACAAGCGATGCTCTTTACTCGCACTACTTCCACCGTTTTACACTCTACACGTGTTTCGCCCCTCCACGGAGCATCATCAGTAGATCTTCGACAGTCGAGTTCTGAGCACTGACTGAGTAACCGTCGTTGTCGGCTCGAGCTTATAAATGCTTTCTCCCCGCCATTGGGTGACGCAATGTACGAGAACCAATCAGAGTGCAGATTGGTCAGGTGACTCTCTGCGATTGGTTATTTTGAAAAATACGCAGTAATGGAGAAGAGGAAACATTTACCTGCTCGTTGAAGATAGTTCCAGTACACCCGTGACGTATGATTTCTAATTGTTCCAACACGTTCAGCCTTTGGCCTTTATTACAAGTATGTAGAACTTTATAGGAATGGCTGTCTGTTAAACTATGCCCAGAATCTAGCAAATGTTTTGCGAAATGCGATCTTTCTGGACGTCCATTCCTATACGCAGAAGTGTGTTCTTGTCTTCCCATAGTAAATTCAGTCGTGATTGTGATTTTATATTGGAGGTCGCTTTTTTGTCTTTTCCTGACATATGTTTCTATGGAAAAATTGTTCAGTTTCATGGTCTGCATGCACCTTTTAAGTATTCAGAAGGCTGTCCCTTACTACACGTATATACTGGTTTTACCACACACTTATTAAGGAATGACTCAGTAGAAGTCGATCACTTAAATGGGTAAATGAATGTGCAGCTGATTGTACATTACTACACCTTCGAACTCTAATGGGAATCGTATCACGTATGGCTCAGTCATCACTCGGCTGGCCAGATTCCAGAACGAGTGAGTTTCCAGGGCTGCTTCTTTATACTGCATTATTTACGTAGGTCTGTCAGTACATTCTTTTTTCTTTTCGTGTGAATCGTGGTGAACCCTGGTGTCAGAGTTTTTTAACCGCCTACTACTAGGCCTCTGACATAGTTGTGTAACGACCACCTTCTACGTTATCATAGATAGTAACCGTACATTCAATCTCGTTGCAAAGTGCAGTACTTCCATGTGATGAATATTGGCTCAGAATAGCATCACCCCATTTGTTTCATGGATGTCGTAAGAGGTGACCGTTGCGTTTACGGATGCGTCTGTTAAACGATTTGACAGACGCATACGTTACGCACTGTGTATGCACCGTAATTGTATTTGTATGAGAATAAGATCGAAATCCGCAACTTCTGTCGCCTGACAGACACATGCATTACGATGCTTTAAAAATACGCGACGGACGACTAGTGGGATCGTTCTGTGGCTGCCATTTTGGATTTTTGGGATTGTTTGTGCACAGCAACAAAGTCGGCGCGCCGCCGCCAATACTTACTTTGTGACAAAAATATTAGCTTTCTTAAACATGAAAAGAATTATACTTAAATTTAATCGAAGTGCAAGCTATTTTCTACACGATGCATTTGGTGTACCTTACTATTAAAAGTATTTTTATTTTTATTTCCAAGCATTTGTTTTTCAAACATTGGCTAATATTTATTACGCCCGCGAACCACAAAGTAAGCAGACCCCTAGCCAATTGCTAGTTTGCCAAATACCTAAAATTCTACCTGAGTTTCGAGTTGGCGTAACGTCTAACCTGGCTGCAAAATACAGCGAAATTTCAGTTATTTCTGTCGCTTCCTGGTAGACTAGGAGCTCGTGGCTACAAACTACAAGCAATAAGTAAGATGGCCATAGGCGATATGTGTCGTGGTTTTTTAACAAACAAGTGAAAAGTGTTGAGGTGTACTGAAATCTAAAGTTGTACCGGTGATTTTGCATCCTTCTTCCAAGAGCTTCACGACCTTGTTCCACCAGATCCTTTCTACCATCGGACATCCAGACGCACCGCCGGATACCATCCATACCTAGTTGCTTTTCCACCAATTTAGACTAAGCGCTTCTAGTCATCATTATGTTGTCACAATTTTTAATGTTGTTACTATATGTTAATTTTACAGTGCATAGGCTAAGCTGTAATGCTGTAAAATTTATTTCAATAAATAAATAAATTATAATGCGCACTGCTAAAGAGTGGAACTCACTACCTGCGTCTGTTTTTCCAAACGCATACAACCCTAATCTCTTCAAAGTAAGAGTGAACAGGCTTCTTCTGGGTGAGCTCGCTCCATATTAGACTGTGTCTCTGTCCTATGACCTAGACTAGAGTCAAAAGCAAACCTATCATTACTAAAAATAAGAAAACTAGGTACCTGGCTTTTCGTCTATTTTGGGGGAAAGCTTACTTCAGAGTTGTTTGTTAGTGCCACTTCTGCATGTTTCAGGTACCAGATCTGCGTTTTTCTTTACAGCGCAGTGTTGGGACGTATGTAGGTAACGTACAGCATCCGTAGTAGCTAGCTCTCTGTCTATGTTGAAGGAAAGCTCACGTACGCGTTTCCGGCTAATGCCGTTCCAAGTTTCGGGCACCGGATCCGCGTTTTTCTTCACAGCGCAGTTTTCGAACGGGGTTTGAATACGTGTGAAGTCGTCTTAGAATAGCATCACCCCATTTCAATCCCATGGGTGTCGTAAGAGGCGACGAAGGTACTCGAGGGTCAGATATGTATTGCAATTTTAGGCGACAAGCTGACAACCTGGAACTATAGTAATACAGTATTTTCTGAATGACCCCCCAATGTTTCTTAAACGTAGCGTAAATGACCGTTTACGCTCTGCCTATCCCACATGGATGAAAGGCATGATATATGTATGTACGTACCTACAGCATCCGTGGTACCTGGCGCTCCGTCTATGTTGATGGAAAGTTTACGCGCGCACTTTCGGATACTGCCGCTTCTGCAAGTTTCAGGCACCGTATAACCCGGACTTGCGTTCTTTTCAGCGCAGCGTTGGACCGGATGCGATCCTGTTCCAATGCTTTTGATAGTTGGGAAGTGGAGTCGAAATTGTTTTCGTTTAATTCCACGTACTTGGGTCTCAAAAGAACGGAAGTGTCTTGAATTTAGCGCTCGCTTTGCGAAGTTTTGGGTAACCTTTGACTGTAACTAGACATGTGTTAAATATGAGCAAAATCTTTACACAAAGATACACACGATGGCATGAGGTTCATCAAAAAGGGAGTTAAATATTCTTTAGGGTCAGCAATGCGCTATGTTTACCCGTGGTATAGCATTCATCAGCTAAATTAACCGTTTTTGTCAGACTGTTAGCCTGTGTGACAACTATTATTCTAAAGTTCTTGTTACTGACTAAAATCTAATACGAGTAATAAAGAAATAAAGTGGTTCCACATTTCACATACAAGAAATTTGAAAATAGCGCGAAAATATTAAACGAATTTGAGATAAAAAATGACTAAAATAGACAATGAAATCTAATCTGTTTTTCTAAACTTCTTTGACATAAAGTGACACTAGTGTCTTTTTAATTAGATGTTTTAGTCAGTCCCGGTTGCTGCCTACGATTACTTAGACGGCGGCCGTTACACAACCATGTCAGAGGCCTACTACTAGTGGTAGGCGGTTGAAAAACGCTGACACCAGGGTTCATCGGGTCGTTGGACGACTCGGTGTCGCACACGAAAAGAAAGAAAGAGTCAGTAACCTAGAATCGAGACAACTTTTTATATTAAACCCTCTGTCGTTTATTGTCATAAAGTGCCTATCTATTTAAGTTAACCACATAATATTAACATTCATGCATCATAATGTTCATTTTCACTGTACACAATTCAATTAATCACTACTTTCCATGTCTGGCGAGGAAAGATAACAGGAACTTAAAGAAAAGATCTCAAAGTTTCAAGTAACACTTTAAGCTCGGCAGCTCCCAGTCGCGGCGCCATAACGAAACTAATCTGTGAAACACGGAAACGGTCACGATCCTAGTCGACTGAAAGCTACAGCCAAACTTTTTCATAATAAAGTGGGTAATGGAAAGGGTGGTACATAAAAAAGTTTATTCTACTCGTATGGCTAATAACAAAACTACATATAGGTGAATTTTTACTAGTGAGCATTGAAAGATTGAATACCAAATTTTAAAACACTTCCCGTGTTAGGTTTTTTTTTAAACTTGCAAAATTTCTATCCTGCCCGCGTATGAAAATTTTCAAATAAAAGCTGATTGACAATTTAGTATGGGAGGTGATTTTGTTTTTGGTTTTCGACCTTTGTTCCTTGGGGAAAGTTGTTTTCGCTATTATCCCATTAAGAATTTGATTAATAAATAAACATGATTTTTGTTTAATAAGTTATACGTACCTATGACCAAGAGTAACATCTGAGGTGAATTCAACATAGTTTTGAATTAGATATTAGAGCATTAGATGATTCGTAGACCGTTACTACGGCGTAGCACGTGTGCTGGCGCTTCTTGGAGCTACAAGATTTTGGAGAAAATAATACTATCAAAATTGCCAAAACATACAGGACTTTTATCAGATTTTTAATTAAGACAATGATACGTCAATCCACCACATATCACGCTTATAATCTCTTGCGGGGTAGGCAAAGCGTAAAGCGCCGTACAAATTAACATTTAGGCTACGTCTGACAAACATTTAAGGGTCATTCAGAAAATTGTGTATCGCCATAGTGCCAGGTCAGCAAATCGCCTAAAATTGCAATACACATATTACCTAGTCTTTTAGTCGCCTTTTACACCACGGAAAGAATTAGGGTGATGCTATTCTAAGCCGACATCACACGGCACGTCGACCTAACCTGCAGGTTTTATTACGTGCGTCTGTCATTGCTCGCGGCTGAGACAAAGCCTGATTCTCCTGATATTTTTTGGGTTGCTTTATGTACACACATAGGTACGCGGCTCAATAATAATTAAGAGTAATAAAAATACACTTTTCATTTATATTTTATGTGATGCCGGCTTAGAATAGCATTACTTACCCATGGGTGTTGTAAAAGGCGACTAAAGAACTCGAAGGTTAGATGTGTATTGCAATTTAGGCAATGGGCTGACAACCTGTCACTATGGTTATACACAGTTATATGATTGACCCTCAAACTTTTTTCAGACGTGGTGTTAATATCCGTTTTACGGCCGTTAACGCCCTGCCTACCCCGTAAGGGATACAGGCGTGGTGACATGTTATGTATGTGAGATATTAATATTTGATCCTATTTTGAGGTTAAGTATTAGGTTATGTATGTTATTTTTTTATAAATTAGATATTCTAAAAATAAATTTCTGATTTTATTAATGTTTGCACTAGTTGTCCTACTCTACCTATACTATGTCGGTTCTCTCACTTGTCATCGGTCGTTCCGTTTTGTCAGACGAAAGGAAATTGCGAATTCCAATCTTATTTTCATACAAATACGGCTACGGTTGGTTTACGCTGTGTAACGGACGCGTGTGTCAAACGACTTGACAGACGCATGATTCAGATTTTTATGTGGTCCAGAATAGTTTCGTTTTACCGTTTAGTGGTGTTGGATAAGATAACATGACCCTATTTCTACACGTGCGTCTGTCGTTTAGAAAACGCACCGTAAACGAACCGCAGCCGTACTTGTATGGGAATAAGATCGGAATTCGCAATTTCTTTTCATCTGACAAACGCGTGCGTTACGGTCGGACGGACGGACTACAAATGGGAGAACCACCAAAGACAATTATGGGATAATTAGGGTTCATCGGGTCGTTGGACGACTCGGTGTCCCACACGAAACGAAGAAAAATAAGGGAAATAAGCAGCAGCGATTTTTTGTAAATACGACATCTTGTACTGCGTTTACCAACCCGCTTCCCGAGTGACCTCAAATACTCCCAAAAAGGGGAGGTCCATGTCCATAAGTGAACTTTTGTGGCAGTTTAAGAGCTTTATTTAATGAGAACGAGAACAGATATAAAACAATTCACAGAGCTCAGTATTATTATTCTTTTACAGCTATATTTAGTGTTTAGTATATATATATATATATATTTTTTCAATTACCCGTACCATAGTTTACCTGCGTACACCATGTCCTCTGGATTTCTCAAAGGTTGACTGGGAGAGATCCCTTAATGGGTTAAGTCCGCCTTTGTGCCTTACCTTTTCTGTTATTTGTGTTTTTCTATGTGATATTTATTTGGTGCAATAAAGTTATTACATACATACATTACATACATGTCCCACACGAAAAAGAATAAGACCGCAACAGTCCACAGCTTGCCATACTTACCACGCTTGGTAGGCAGATTGGCAAGCAGTGCAAGATGTTGCATTCACAGGGAACGCTGCTTCCCATTCCTTAATTAATAAATCTCTTAGTTGCTTTTTACGACACGAGTAGTATTGGGGTGTTGCTATTCGAAGTGCCACCATACGGTTTTTTCAAACATACATATATATTAACCGCCACAACCGTCCACAGATAGACATGGGCTTCCCCCTATTGGGGGTATTCCCATTTACCAGGCTTGGCAGGCCTATTGGCGAGCGTAGTGCAAGATGTTGCATTCACAGGGAACGCTGCTGCCCATTTCCTGGATGATTAACCCATAGTCGCTTTTTACGACACCCACGAGTAAAATTGGGCTGATTCTACTGTAAACCGGCATCACAAGGCAAATATTTCACTTATATTACGCGATTTTAGGCATGTGATGATGCCGTGTGATGCCGGCTTAGAATAGCATCACCCCATTTCTTACCCATGGGAGTCGTAGGAGGCGACTAAGGGACTCGAGGGTGTGTACTGCAATTTTAGGCGATGGGCTGACAACTATCACTATGGCTATGCACAATTTTTCGAATGACCCTCAAATATTTGTCAGACGTGGCGTAAATGTCGGTTTTGCGGTCGTTTGCGCTCTGCCTACCCCGCAAGGGATATATGCGTGATGTGTGTATGTATGTATTCAATTCAATTCATTTTATTTAATTTATAACAAAACAGTAAAACCAAATCGTTATAAATACAGTCAATAATGTTGGTAACAATTTTATATAAATATAACTCCTAAATTATTTATGTATTTTAGGCATAAGACAATACTTAAGGCCTAAACGAGAATAGGTATAACAACTTTTCACAGAGCTCAGTATCTAAAACAAACAAAATTCAACATTAATATGAGTGGTTGAGCGGAATGAGTGAAATAAATGCGGGACGGTACCGAGTTCAGCCGGGACATTACTCACGGCAATCCCGGGATTCTGCGGGTTCCCGGGAATCTCCTTACATTACCGTTGAACGGGTTTTATATGGGTGGAGGTTTCTGTTAAAAAATTAAAAGTTTGTGGCACATGGACGTGGTATTGTGTTTGACCTATATTTTGACGCACTAATAGGTTTTTTTAAGGACTTTCAATTCTTCTTCTTCTTTCACGAAGTCGTTCAATGACCAAAGCCCCGATGCTCTTATTTTTTAGTCATTGTTATGCCATCGAATATAAACATTTCATTATAATGCGAAGTGATTTTCTATACTTCAATCCGTTAGCAGAATACAAAATGACCAAAACTGTTTTTCTACTTAGATTTTTATTAAGCTGACTTCAGGCCTAGGGATTTCAATTTAATGTGTTTTTAAGTTATGTATGTAATTCTAGTTTTTTTGTTTAATCCTTAACATGATGCTAACGATAATATCACTCAATTAGCAGCAGTGAGAGGTCCACTGTTGGACATAGATTACCTCCAGATGCTTTCATCACATCAGCCTATAGCAGTCCTGTGCTGGATGTAGGCCTCCCCCAGGGTTCGCAACAAGGCACGATCTCCCGTTTTCATCATCCAGTCGCTACTAGCAACCATTTTTAAGTCATCGGTCTATCTGGATGGAGGGCGTCCAACGCTACGCTTGCGCTTTCATAGATTGCAGTTTTGGGACAACTGCACTTGATAGCTGCACACGACTCATACAAAGCCGTCCAACTTCTAAATACACATACATACATACACATATCACGCCTATAATCCCTTGCGGGGTAGGCAGAGCGTAAACGGCCGCAAAAAAACAGTCATTTACACCACGGCTGACAAATGTTTGAGGGTCATTCGGAAAATTGTGTATCACTATAGTGACAGGTTGTCAGCCCATCGCCTAAAATTGCAATACACACCCTCGAGTCCCTTAGTCGCCTCTTTCGACTCCCACGGGAAAGAAATGGGGTGATGCTATTCTAAGCCGGCATCACATGGCACTAAATAATAACACAATTTCATCCTTATTTACTACTTGCGGCCCGTCCAGCGGTTTCACCTTTTGCTACCAGTTTGCCCGTGAAAATGTGAAGGTTTTCTGGCATACATTACACATGCAAACCTTCCTCTTAAATTACTCTATGTATGAAAAAAATATCATCAAAATCCGTTTAGTAGTTTTGAAGACATACAACGTGTAGTTGACACGACTATATTTTATACTACATAGTAATTTGCACGTAAGTTAACTTTAGTTACTTTACTATAAACTGCCCCCAAGTCAGTTCCATTAAAACAAAAGAAATCTCACGTATTCTCAAGAACTTTGCGGCCATATTTCTTCCTCTTAAGACTCCGTTTCACGACCTGACCCTCAATCGTCGCCATTCTCAGGTGATTTTAAAATTGTCTAGCAAGATTAATGCAGGTTTCGGATAGTGGAATGTGCCACGTAAAGGTGGGGTGCTAGTTCAAGCGAGAAAGTCAATATAAATTAATACATAAATATACTGGACAATTCATACAGCGCCATCTAGCCCCAAGCTAAGCAATGCAAAATGAGCAAAAATCTATGGGAACAAGATATCTGATATTAATGCTTAAACATATACTAGTTTTTGTAAATAAAAACATATTTATTAAACATATAAAACACCCAGACTAATTACGCACACACTCACATATCTCGCCTGTAATCCCGTGCGGGGAAGGCAGAGCGTAAAAGGCCGCATAAAACAGACATTCACGCCACTTCCGACAAACATTTGAGGGTCATTCGAAAAATTGTGTATCGCCATAGTGACAGGTTGTCAGCCAATTGCCTGAAATTGCAATACACCCTCGGCTCCCTTAGTCGCCTCTTACGACTCCCAAGGGCAAGAAATCTGGTGATGCTATTCTAAGCCGGCATGACACGGCATCAGACTAATTACAAATACTTTTAAATAGATTTCATAAATATTTGTGTCTTGTAGGGATCGAACCTACAACCCTCGACGTAGCAGGCAGGGGACTGCGCCATCGGGCCAGTCAACATTATTATGGTTCCGGTTGCTTAGACTTAGGTCAATGCACAACCATTTTCAATGGAGTACTGCTAGTAGTAACTAGTAGTAGGCGGTTGAAAAAACCTTTTACAGCTGGGTTTATCGGTTCCTTCCCCGACTCGGTGTCCTACACGAAAAGAAGAATACTTAGATATCCGCCAGCACTAAGACTGCAACAATTGTGGAAGCCTTGGATTTCGTCCAGGTTCCACCTTCGGGGTTTGCGCAGTATTAACTCATCTCCCCCTAGAATGAGGACACGTACTCGCTTCATTCCATATATTTCCCTTGCCTGTTTCAAATGTTAGTGAAATGTTTGTTGTATTTCTCATTTCAGTTTCTTGTCATTTGTGTTTTAGTCAAAGTCCACCAGCATTACCTCCAGTTACATTATCTTAAGAATATAAAAAGAATACGCTGGTCATTTCATTTTATAGACCATCCAAGATAGCTTAATACACACACACACAAACAAACACACTTATCACGCCTGTTATCCCTTGCGGGGTAGGCAGAGGCAGTGGTCAACGTTTGACAAATATTTGAGAGTCATTCGGAATATTGTGTATAGTGACAGGTTGTCAGCCCATCGCCTAAAATTGCAATACACACCCTCAAGTCCCTTAGTCCCCTCTAACGACTCCCACCGCAAAGAAATGGGGTGATGCTATTCTAATCCGGCATCACACGGCATTCTAAGCCGGCATCAAACGGCATAATAGAAAGACGTTTAAATTTGTTTATTTACGAGTAACCTTATCACGGATATTTTTCTGAAGGAAACACAAGTGCACATACACTCACGCACACTTACACACATGCGCACACTCTTTCCGAGAATGGCAATGGCGAATGCATCATTTGTGACGCTATCATGTGATGGATCTGTAAGAAACACAAAAAATTACGATCTACCATTAAATAGCTGATCATTTTTTTTACATTAATACGTACTGTTACTTACAATATTATTTATCTTTTATAGAGAAGTTGTATCTCGGTATATCGTAGTATGTACGAATTTTTTCTCTGCAGTAATGTGTCTCGAAATATGCTGAGGCACGCAACTGTGTAATTTTGTTTGAAGATGGCTCGCTGGAGCATGCTTCCTGGCAATCAAGAAAAGGTATAAAGAAGAGATTGCCTAAAGATTAACCTAATGAATTACTAAGGTGTGCCTGATGGGTTGGCAAAGTAGGTTTTCTAGTAATGACACAATTCTCCTTTAGATTTGATGCGTAAATCGACTGATGCACCAGCTGATGCAGAAAAGGGTTTTTTTTCTACTTAAAATCATAATTTGAAACTAATTAAGTTAGTCAAAATACGAAAACATGTTTTGTACCTCACATACAAAATGATTCAGCCTAAGAGTTGTGGATGGGAGGATAAATTTTGACCAATTTAGATCAACGACCTTCAGTTTAATGGGATAAATTCAAACTTTGTACACTTTCCGAGTTATAACAAAAAAGTTAGACGTACTTTTAGGCAGTGCTTAAAATTTATTTATTTATTTTTCTAAACAATTTGACACTGTAAGAAAGCTAAAACTACGTCTAATTTTTCTTTCTTAATAGGACCGTTTATGTTAAAGAAGGCCAGACGCACTGATAAGTTGATGCACAGAGGCAGCTGGTAGCGACTGCATGACGAAATCCGAAGATAGTGTCCTCATACCCTGAGGGAGGCCTACGTCCAGCAGTGGACTGCAATAAGCTGGTGTATGCATGTTAAAGAGTTGTCACAAGACATAATTAGAGTCCTGTTCAGGGGGTCCGGTTAAATATACGCATGGAAATAGCACGCTTTGAAAATCTTGACTTCAATTTTAAACAAATGTCGATTTCAGATGGCGTGTGAGCCAGCCCCGAGGCGGTTCGTCTTTTTTAATTTTTTTATCCCGCCTGAGCCGGTTTTGTATTTAGGACAATACAAAATTATTATAAAACAAGAAAATTACGTGATACATTTCGTTTTTACAATAACGGATCATGACGATAGGGACTATCCTACATTGAACAAAGTAAATTTCAATTTCAATATCATCAAGGTTGAATCGCCGATGCATCAGTCTAAGTTTCCTTATCTCAACGAACGGCTGGATAAATGGAAAATAAAAATATACGCCAAGAGAAAGTTGAAATACAATTTAGCTGGGTTCCAAACACTTGTTCAACCCTTTGAGAAACTTTCAAGTGTACGTGTCTAAGTTAGCGTGTCTATAGTAAATATTGGATTTAGGAAAACAAAGTAAGCTGTTCCTTCTTTTTGGCTTGGCAAAAAAAAGATACACAAAAGTTTTTCACAATGCGGCATAAATAAACGTTTTGCAGGAATGTATGGACTAATTTAGCCTAATTCCTAGAAATATTTGTAGGTCATATTTCTGCGACAAATATTCTCAAAGTTCCGAATGAATAAATTTATGTTTTTCTACACAAGCAACGATGAAAATCTATTTTAGAGAACTTTTAAAATTGCACCGCAGGCAGTATATGAACCTGCGACTTTCGGTATCAGCACAACCGACGCCTCTACCGACTGGGTTACAGCGGCTTACTTGCTGTTGGTGAATTTATGCAAGTGTATCTTAATGCGAATAACGCGTGGCACTGACTCTTGAAATCATCAATTTTGTTACTAACAAATCATAACACCTATAGCTATTTAATTATATTTTTGACACCTTTATACAAAATATATTTTTTTATTAATTATCTCTAGGTATAAATAAATAACTAAGTATCTTCTTAAAAACAAATCAGATAAAGTTAAATTACGTTATTCAAGTAACAAATAACCTCCAGTTAGCTGAAAGAGTTCTGAAAAACTCGGCTTTTCAAAGTTCCTGAATTCATTCCAAGTTTGAAACCGAAAAGTAGGTAAACCAGTAACTGACTGGCAATCTCCCCGCGGCGCGGAACTCTAAAACAAGAAAAAAAGGCTCTAGAAGTAATAAAACGATGAAGGAAATGAGTTCCGCTTCTGAGTTCACGGGTTCCGCTTCCGGAATAGAGTTTTATTACAACTCAAGACTAATACCGAGTTTAAAAGCCTTTTGATTTGAAACGGGTAAAGAAATATCTAGACCATCTTTCCGCGCTTCGTTTTAACCCACGGCCGATTTTCCCATGGGACAAAGATGTTTTTCCGCGCTAAAAAGTAGTCTATGTCACTCTCCAATCTCTCAAATATTGACATGAAATCGCTTCGTTGCAATGGGAAAGAAGGAGAAACAGACAAATAAATAAATAAGTTGTAATTAATAATATTGGTTTATTGTAATAAGGTAACGTAAAAATATAATAAAAACAACAAATATAGCAGGTGCAGACCTACCTACAGCAAATGACAACGTGGAAATCGGACATTTATTTAAAGGAAGATGAAATATGATGAAGTGTAGAGGTCTACGTTGAAAATTTTACATGTTCAACAAGTTAAGTTGGACAGTTTTACATACAAAAGAAATGCTTAAATTCAATGGACTTGTACATGCGATGTAGGCCCACGTAAAACTGGCGCTAAACTAGTCATGATTGAAAGGTAAAAAGTATTTATATGAGTATTTATATGTATTTTATAAACAATACAATAAAAAAAATTGCAGCAGTAGCTCCATCTATTGGCGTAAAGTGGCGAATCGGTGTTAACAAGGCATCTTATGGTCAACAATTTATTTTTATTTCTTTGCGAAAATGTTACACGGAACTTCCGATCGAGTTTTTTAATAAGAATTTTGTCTCCTTTAAAGACCATTCAACATTCGTATGAAAAACGTTCCGCCTACTTATACCTTAAGTTTTAGATTGTTTAAATATTGAATTAAATTAAGTTGTCGTACATACCAATTGATTATTACACGTACTATTAAAAATTTGCAGATATTTTGCTAACATTATTTTACTCTAAGAATAATTTAATAACCTAGAACTTTAAATAAATATAAAGAAACACCGCCTCACAAGCATCACCCCATTTCTTTCCCGCGGGTTTATAAGAGGCTTAAAAGCGACTCGAGGGATTCATTTCACAATTTTCGGGCTACAGGCTGACACTCTTTGTCACTATAGTGATACACGATTTTTCTGAAACGGCCCTGATGTGGCGCTAGCGCCTTAATGCTCTGCCTACCCCGCTTGGGACAAAGCCGTGATATGCGATTGTATTGGGCACCTTTACTTCAGGTTTGACTAAGGGCAGGCTCTTTATTGTATTTTTTTATGTTTTGTTTTATATTAAATATTTTCCCATAGTAAACCATTAATATTAATATGCAGTATTGAAGCAAAAAATTAAATAAATTGAAAAAGTTTGATATCAATTAAGTACGAAACATTATTTAATATGGGTAATATGCAGTGTTAAATCTTTAAATTGTTTATTGGATAATACAAAACTCAGTGAACAATTTCATGGCGGCACTTACAAAGTAAACTGAACAAATTATATGTTTTTATAATTCAATCTCAGATTATACGCACGATGGGCCAAAAAGGGTTATCCTTAGAGACCTCAATCTACTGGAAGTGATTTGCAAAGTTCTTGACTTGTTGACGAAAATGTTGTACTAACGTGTTTGGATTGAAACTGATTTAGGTATTATATAAACCAATACAATATGGCGTCGCGTACTCTCTCACTTGTCGTTCATCGCTGCATTTTTTTAACGCACGTGACGCTTGCGTCTGTCAGACGAAACAAAATTACGAATTCCGGTCTAATTCGAGTCGAATTAGTTAATTTATATTAGTTTAATTATTATTCGACAAAAGCCTTTATATTTGTCGTAAGTAAAAGGTAAAGGTGTCTCACTGTTTGGAGTATAACTTAGTTGCAGAATTTCGCATGGTTTGGTTTGAAATTTTTTTTCTTTACCAATATTTTTTTAAACACAATCAAATTACTTTGGTTTATTTGGCAATTACAGTGCTATATTATATTCATGAATAAATAAAAAAAACAATTCGTCATTTTTATTTACAATCAAATTTATATTCAGATAAAATGTATATGTTTAGGTAAAATCTAAACTTCAAAAATTATTTTAAGACTAGATTTTCGCCCCGCTGTTATTGTTTTTTAGTTTTCCCGAATGTTCTATAACTTATGTACTTTTTCAATTGTTTATCTGTGGTCTCCCTTGGAATCACTTAGCAGTAGAAGGTTTTAAATAAATATTTCAAAGGCCCTCATTTATTCTGGGCGATGTAAAATGTATTGTAGAGAATGTAAAAGGGTGTCGTAAGTGTTTTGTTGGTCACCCAAGTCAAGTAAAGTTATTGCAACATATAAATTGTATATTCAGGTCCAAGATTCAGGTATAAAGGGTGAAATTTTACTAGAGGCCGATCCAGAAAAATCAAGACGGGCAAAAAAATCTCATATTGTTAATTTAAACAATCGATCGGTAATTTTGTATGGGAAGTGCAATATATTTTTTAAATTTTCGATCTATGTTGCACGAGGAGAGTTGTTCAGTTTCATAGGTACTCGTACCTTGTCTTCTTTTGAGCTTTGAATACCAGTTTTGTTACTCCTTGTATACTATTTATGACACAAAACAAAAACACAAAACACATATCACGCCTATAATCCCTTGCGGGGTAAGCAGAGCATAAACGGCCGCATAAAACAGACATTTACGCCACGTCTGACAAACATTTGAGGGTTATCCGAAAAATTGTGTATCGCTATAGTCAGCCCATCGCCTAAAATTACAATACACACCCTCGAGTCCCTTAGTCGCCTCATACGACTCCCACGGGCAAGAAATGGGGTGATGCTATTCTAAGCCGGCATCACACATTATTTTTGAAAACTTGCAAAATTTTCAATAATAGCGCAGCTCGTTAGGCCAGATGGAAACCACTAGTAATGGCGAAAGTCGCAGGTTCAAATCCTGGCCGCGCTTGAAAAATTTGCAAGTTTTCAAGCCAAACTCAGGAAGTGTTTTAAAATTTTGTATTCAATCCTTGTATACTCATAAATATAATTGTTTCACTATGTGGCGTAGAGTCAGCATGTGAATTGTGCCAAGTTCATGTACAACACAGCGCTAGTAGCAAACAGCGCTAGTGTTCGACACAACAATGGCAAACTTAATATCTGAAGTATGGCACTCGCAGAATGTTGCATAACTTATGGTGGCTTGCAGGGTCGTACTTCGTATATTTGGTAATATAAGTATTTTGTTTCAATTTCTAAATACAGTTGGTTTTTATTGAAATGAAATCAACTTTATTCAATGCAGGAATACTATCACTTATTGAGACGTCATGATCCGTCATTGTACAAAAGAGAAATTAGTATAAGGTGGTTTTCCCACTTAACGTCGCTGCGTATTTTTAACGCAACGTAATGCATGCGTCTGTCAGACGAAAGGAAATTGCGCATTGCGATATTTAAATTATGTTTAGGCACATAAAATATAACCTCAAAAATAATGCAACGAGGCTAGATCTTCAAAAGGCCAGCGGCACTACCCTTGTCGCAGTATCCCCTGCCATGGGACGTGTTTCCTTGCACTGCGCTTGCCAGTCCCTCTGAATGCGTCCCTGCGACACACAACACATTAACATTCTAATCTGGTGCTCACAGATCGAATGGCAGGAAGCCAACAGTCTTCTTGTTGTTCGCGGCATAAATCATGCGACGCCTCTGCTGTGCCTTGCACTGCGCTCACCGTGCCTGATATGGGGCCTGGGCGTGTTTCCATGGTGTTATTACAAAAAATGTCGTGTGCAGCAAGGGATTTTATTCCTGTTTGGGGGAGCCACTGGGCTCTCAAACCATCTTTAATATTTTTACATTGGATTTGACGTTGTCTAAGACAATATTACATTATCATGTATCTCGTATAATATCTTGGATGCTAGATGATTTTCAAAAAGGCTCAATCATCGCTCCTTGGCTGCAAACATCCGTTTGTTATTCTAAGCCGGCGCCGTGTGGTTCTAGCTTAGACTAAAATCACCCCAATTCTACCCGTGGGTGTCTTAATAAAGCAACTACAGGATAAGCATCGCAGAAGTGGGCAGTAGCGTTCTCTATAAACGCAAAATCTTGCACTGCGCTCGACAATCCGCCTGCCAAGAGTCACGACTGCAGCTAAAAAGCTCCGTATTCTTTTAAAATTCTGGCAATATTTCACACCGGGACAGCTTTTGTTCTCTTTAATTATATCCAGCTCGAGTCCGATCGTGTATGGAGTATTGTAGCCACCTTTGGGATAGATCTGCCAAATACCAGCTGGTGGCCTTGGACTCTGTCGAGAAACGCGCCAAGAAGCTCGTCGCTGACACAGCGCTGGTTGAAACTAGAATTTCAAACAGAGCCTGTAACACCGACGCAAAGTTGCATGCATGTCGGTATTCTATAGGATACATATCGGTAAGTATGTGTAATCACTCCACGACCTAATACCCCCATCCCCATTCCACCTCCGAGGCACGCGTCGCGTATGTTCCTTGAGGAAAGTTATTTCTTATCACTAGCCCGTCTTTGAGTTTTCGCTATCGGTCACTAGTAAAATATCACCCTATATTATATTATAATATATTCAGGTATAAATCTCTAATGTTACAAAAATGAAAGGAATGTGTGTTACTGGCAAAAAGCATCACATTATTTGTGGGCCAGGGAGCTGCAGCGTTCATTCTCTTTCTTTGTCGTGTGTTACATTGGGTCTAAGAACGGCTTGATGAACCCAAGTGTACGAATTAGCTGTGAATGCAGCGACTTCTTCATCTTTTCGTATGGGACACCGACTTGGCGTACGACCCGATAAACCCTGGTGTCACTCCTACTAGTAGACCTCTGCCATGGTTGAGTAACGACCACCGTCTAAGAAATCATAGACAGCAACCAGGACCGACAGCTTAACGTGCCCTATGATGCACACAATCATGTTTCTTACGAAGAATCAGGTAGTTCAGCCTACAATATCTTAACCAGACTAGCAACATGTTCACAAACTCATAATATCAATATAGTGAGAGCCCTACCGAGAAGAACCCGGAACCTTTGAGCCGCAGGCAGTCGCACTAACATTGCGCCAAATCAGCCGCCTTCATAAGAACGAAAAATATTAAAATGGCACTCTTTTCATGCTGAAGTTGCTCTTACATACATATATCACACCTATATCTCGTGCGGAGTAGGCAGATCCTAATTGGCCGTCAAAACGGACTTTTGCCCCACGTCTGACAAACAATGAAGGGTCATTCAGAAAACTTGTCTACCACCATATTAACAGGTTGTCAGCCTTCGCCTAAGATTGCAGTACATATGTAACCCTGAGTAGCCTTTTACGACACTCACGGAAAAGTGATAGGGTGATGCTATCCTTAAAAGTCCTAACCATTTTTAATTTGAGACTTGCAAATATTTTTTAGGTTGAGTAGTTTGCATGATACAAGCTATTAAATAAATGTTTCCATATTATAAGTTCAGTTTATTTTGCTACATTCCAACTTATATATTTCTTAAAACATTTTCAACCCTCCTCAGAACTGTTCCGCTTATTTATTCTTTCAAACTGTATAACGAAGCTTCCAAACAAAGAATAATTAAATCCAAGTTAAAATGATCGCAAGTAAAATTTAATCCAGTGTTCCGTTTAGTGAAAAACAACAGCGGGTATAATTAGCAAGCAACGTAGTCCGTTAACTAAGAACTACATTTAACTAGTCCACGCTTTGTTACGGCGGACGAGTGGGGCAAGCGACACGAGTACGGCTGTTTTAATAGGTTATAAAAAATACATATGAGTGTAATGGTTTTTAAAGTGTATTTGAAAAAGTTTATGGCGTAATATTTTGCACTCACAGTGCATTTTTCATAAATGAAAATAAGAAATTAAAAACATTAGAATCGGCTGGGGATTGAACCCGGGACCTGTGAACTACCATCTCACCGCTTTGCCACTGAGCTACCGGTGTCCATTTGCATATTATGATTAATAAGTTCATGTACACGCGTACTTCAAGAGCGTAACATAGAGCTTCTAGCTATGCTATGCTACGCTGTAGCAGGTAGCTACGCAACGCCGTAGCTGGTAGCCACGCTACGCCGTAGCAGGTAGCTACGTCGAACATAGGACATCTCAGACACATTTTAGTACCAAGTATGCCAAAAGTTATTGAATCACCAACACCAAATTTTAGTATGCACTGAGTACTGCCAACAATTTAAGGCAAGTGGTGTATTGTAATTTTAGGCAATGGGCTGACAACCTGTCACTATGGCGATACACAATTTTCCGAATGACCCTAAAATTATGTCACACATGGCATAAATGTCCGTTTTGCAGCCGTATACGCTCTGCTTACCCCACAAGGGATAATAGGCGTGATATGTGTATGTGTGTGTGTATGTATGGTGGTCCGAAAATATCTATAAATCATATCTCTAAATGCAAACAATACACCAAAATGCAATTAGCAAAATTTTTAGGTGTTATCTTAAAACAAAAATTAAAACCTGAAAATGCTATAAAATATTTGCCGAAATAGAAGTTATGGATAACAGTGTCAAAAATGGTAATTTTTAGTACTTACTGTCATAACTCAAATTACCACGAATATTTTATCGAGTTTGTAAGGTCTAATTAAACATTCAGATTTTGCCAAATGCACGCCGGCTTAGAATAGCATCACCCCATTTCTTTCCCGTGGGAGTCGTAAGAGGCGACTAAGGGACTCGAGGGTCTGCAATTTCAGGCGACGGGCTGACAACCTGTCGGTATGGCGATACACAATTTTCCGAATGTCCCTCAAATATTTGTCAGAAGTGGCGTAAATTAGAGTTTTTTGCGGCCGTTTACGCTCTGCCTACCCCGCACGGGATATTAGGCGTAATGTGATATGATAATACTAAAAACTTGGGCAACGGATATTCTGATAGATTTTGTTTGTATAAAGAGAAAATATTTCTTTGAGAAGTGGCGCCACTGTCGAGGTCGTTCACGGGTTCACTCGCCTCAAACATGAATTCGGATCTCTGAAGATTACACTTTATACCACAGCAAAATAAATTACGGAGCATCGGTTCCTTCGCGCGCATAGTTTTACATTAACTCTCGCACTGGTCGTTTTAGGTCAGGTGCTAATAGAAAACTTCATATATAATCTGGTAGAAGCAGCGCTAGATAAGGATAAGAAATATGAAATTGTGAAAGACGAGAAAATCAGGTTTGTCTGCTTGAATAAAATCAATAAATATTAATATAAATAATGTCTAGGACATTTCAGACAGCTCCACGTAGCCTCAAACTAAGCAAAACTTGTACTATGGGAACTAGATAGCCGAGTACTTTTTTGTAAAAAAAATTATACCTCTACAATACGCCCAGACTCAACACAAATATTTGGAAATAACATACAATTACTCGTGCTGTGTGGGGATCGACACTCGACGTAGCAAGCTGGGTATTATCCACAAAACTATCGGGCCAGTCAACTGGCTTATATAGAATCTTGTAGAAGCAGCGCTAATTATGAATAAGAAAGTGGCTTTGATAGGTTAATGCGCTTTGGATATGACGAGAAAAAAAGTTGGTCTACTTTAGTAATTGCATTTACTTCAAAGTGTTTTTTTTGCCATTTGATGTCGGATCAAGATAGCATGTGCATTGCAATTTTAGCGATTGACATGCAATTTTAGGCGATGGGCTGAGAACCTGTCACAATCACAAATTTTCTAAATGTGCCTCAAATGTTTGTCAGCGGTGGCGTAAATGTTCGTTATTGCAGCCATTTACGCTCTACGGGGTAGGTAGAGCGTAAATGGCTGCAAGGATTATAAGCGTGATATATGTATGTTTTTATTTTACTCACCTTTGGATTTGAAAAGTTTGCTGTACTTATACTTACTAAGTACTCATTATTTTATTTAACTTCTGGATATAAAGTTATCCTAAGTGTTGGCAACTATGACAACAGTTGTAGACAATCGTGATTAGAATATAATAAAATATTAATGTCGTTTATTTTCGGATAGTTTCTGGACCATTGGCTAAAACAAATAATATTATTTTAGGCATATGCTAACATCCTACTTGTGCAGTGGATAAAAACAACTCAAACTGGGTTTTTACATGGTGCGAACTGTCACATAGACAATACTGGTATTTTGACTTCAACAAAATATGCGTATTTGCGTATTAAAACACCATGTGTCATTAAAAAAGTGGATGCAATATCAATGACATCACATCATCAATCACCAAAAAACCATAGCTTATAGCAGTCCACTGCTGGACGTAGGTGTACCCAAGGGAACGCCGTAAGAATCCACCCTTTTTGGCATCCAGTCACTACCAGCCGCCATCAGCCCATCTAACCAAGCGGCATGCTTCAAGCAAAGTCTCTTTAATACCGTCTCGTTAAAAAATTATATCATAATGTACTCTGACATCACGGTTATTATTCATCTACAAACAATAATATTGAGGAAAGTTATTCAATTACAAAGCTATTCCCATAACCCTTCTTTCTACTTCCCTCTACCCTAAAGTTGGTAAAAATAGCTACCTAGCTATAAGGCCACCTACATTGTACTCTCTCATTTCTATCTGTATGTCTATGTCTTGTTTTTGCGCAATAAAGTATTTTAATGTTATGTTATAAAAAACATAAGCATCAGAATTTTCCTGTACATCATTTATAGGCAATATACATACAGGGTGTAAGGGACAGTCCTTCGAATACTGATACGATGCATTCATATCATGAAATTGAACAAATTTCCATATAAAAAAAAATCAGAAAACGTCATAATAATTTGTCCTTCCCACAGTAAATGCAGTCAGCAGATTGCAATTTTGCATTGGAGGCCGCTATTTTTGTCTTTTCCTGACATATGTTTCTTGAGAAAGTTGTTCAGTTTCATAGTCTGGATGTACCATATCGTTATTTGGAGGGTTGTTCCTTACACCCTGTATAATACACACTGTCGTTTCAGAAGTAATGACTCATTCACAATCACTTGGCGTAATTTTACGCGTTCCTCGTAAAACATAATGTTTTCCTAACTCGATGGCGTTGCGTGTTTTATTTTGAGCTTATGCCTTTTTTGTGGGATACGCAGTCGGCGAACGACCCGATGTACACGGTTCATCAAGTTTAATTTGGGTGCGATATTGCATACATACATACACTTACACATATCACGCCCATAATCCCTTGCGGGGCAGGCAGATCGCAAACGGCCGCAAAAAACGGACATCCACGCCACGTCTGACAAATTTTTGAGGATCACTCGAAAAACCGTGCATTGCCACAGTGACAGGTTGTCAGCCCATCGCCTTAAATTACAATACATACCCTCAAGTCCCTAAGTCGCCTTTTACGACTCCCACGGGACAGAAATGGGGCGATGCTATTCTAAGCCGGCATCACACGAGTGCGATATTGGGTTATTAAAAAATTCAAAGAGACACGAAGAAAACATCTTTTGCATCAGTCTTTTTACAGGCGCAGTTTTAATTCAAGTTACAATATAAAAGTATGACTTGAATTGTGTCTAAATTAGTAGTTTAAGACTAATTGAACCGTTAATAAAATAAAATAATGAAACTTAAGTAGGCTTTTACAGAATTTTCACACATTATTACCGAATGATGTACTTTTGTCATTCTTATCAAATTATCAATACATTTCATTAACAGCCACAACAGTCCACTACTGGAGAATGGCCTTCCCCTTTTGGGGGCTGTTGCCTTACTCACCATGCTTGGCTGGCGGATTGGCGAGCGCAGTGCTAGACTTTCAAAGGCAACACTGCTGCCCATACCCTGGATCATTGTCATTTAGTCGCTTTTTATGACACCCACGAGTAGAATTTGGGTAATGATATTCTAAGCCTGCACCACACGGCTATCCTTGCGGGTAGGCAGAGCGTAAACGGCCGTAAACACGAACATTTACGCCACGTCTGACAAAAATTTGAGGGTAATCCTGAAAATTATAATGACAAGTCATCGCCGAAATTTGCAATACACATGTAACCCTCAACTCCCTTAGTCACGTCTTACGACACCCACAGGAAAGACATGGAATGATGCTATTGTAAGGCGGCATCACAACTGTCGGCAACTGGAAACTACCATGTAGTTAAATGCTGACAGCTTACCATCGTCTTAATTATTTACCACTTACTAATTACCACACAACTTTGTAGTTCAACAAGCTTATGAAGTTAGATCCCATACCACCATGGACCACCTTCTATGCTGCCCCAACTGTCCCCAGCCTTGCTCTTACCAGGACCTAAAAGAGGCGAACCCAACAGCTGTCGCTATGGCCAAACACTGGTCCAATCTCATTTAGTTACCATTTCGACTCGACGTAGAAGAATACCACTTCCAAATTGTTTATTACTTATATAGGGTGAAATTTTACTAGTAACCGATACTGAAGATAGAGTACGGGCTGGTGATAAGGAACAACATTCTTCAAGGAAAATAGGTCGAAGAGACAAAATTGATTCGAGCTTCTATAGTTACCTAAATCAGCTGATCGTCAATTTTGTATGCAATATCCTTTTTTTTCATATTTTGACCTATGTTCTTTGGCATCACCCCATTTCTTTCCCGTGGGAGTCGTGAGAGGCGACTAAGGGACTCGAGGGTGTGTATTGCAATTTTAGGCGATGGGCTGACAACCTGTCTCTATGGAGATACACAATTTTCCGAATGACCCTCAAGTATGCCAGACGTGGCGTAAATGCGGAAAATTTTATTGCGGCCGTTTACGCTCTGCCTACCCCGCAAGGGATAATAGACGTGATATGTGTTTGTTTGTATGTTGTTTCTTTGGGGAAAGTTGTATTTTATCACCAACCCGATCCAAGTTTTTGCTTTCGGTCACAAGTAGTATTTTACCCTATGTAAGTTACTATTTAGTGAAAATATTTGAAGAGTGAGTTCAACTTGTAAATCTGAACAAGTTTTTCCCCTAATCAAGTCAAAATATGAAGAAATGTATGGGAGGTCCACTTTTTTTTCATATAAATATCTTTGTTTCTAGGGCAAAGTTGATCAGTTTTACGATTTTATATGACCTTATATTTAATAACTTTCAATTAAAACTTGTCAACATAAAGTCCCTATAAGCGTATTTCAGCCGCAACTACCTTAAATGCTAATAAGGAGTAATGGAATTTGTAAACATCAACTAAATGAAAGTCGTAAAAACTTGTAAACAAGAAAATATGGTTATTTTCTTGTAAACACCTTCACTGCTGAATTTTAACCATAAAAAATACTACTTTGTTACAACAGATTCACTACTTAAAAGTTTACCTTATTGAACATATTATAATGTTTAACACCTTACGCTAAATTGAATAAAATAAAATAACTTTATTAAATGTAAGTATGTATTATCACTTATTGTCGTCACGATCCGTCATTTTAATAATTAAAGGTTATTCGGAAAATTGAGTATCGCCATAGTAACAGGTTGTCAGCCCATCGCCTAAAATTACAATACATACCCTCGAGTCCCTCAGTCGCCTCTTATGACTCCCACGGGAAAGAAATAGGGTGATGCTATTCTAAGCCGGCATCACACGGTTTCTTTTATCAATTTTGTATTGTCCATATAGAAAATCGTCTCGAGCGGGATAAATAAATAAAAATAAAGGCACTGCCTCGGAGTTGGCACAGTGGTTCATACGGCATGTAACATAACGTCACCATTACAGGAGTTAACGATGCTTGTTTTTTCAAATTGAAGTCAATACTTTCAAAAGGTGTTATTAACAAGAGTATAATTAAATTATACGGGGTGTAAGGGACAGCCTTCCGAATACTGATAGGGTAGGTGCATTCAGACCTTGAAACTGAACAACTTCCCGTACATATGCAGTCAGCTGATTGTCTTTTGTACGGGAAGTCGATTTTTTTGTCGTTTCCTGACATATGTTTCTGAGGGAAAGTTGTTCAGTTTCATGGTCTGCATGCACCTTATCAGTATTCAGAGGGCCTTTCATCCCGTGTTTCGTTATGATTGGCTTTGGCGTAATTAAATTAATTTAGGCCGTACTCAGCCAGAAGATTGATAAAAAGTTGTATTTTTATTAAAGTTTTATCTGTACTGTGTGATGCCGGCTTAGAATAGCATCACCCCATTTCTTACCCGTGGGTATCGTAAGAGGCGATTAAGGAGCTTGAGGGTTACATACAATTGTGTTGCCATTTAGGCGATGTTCTGACAATCCGTTACTATGGTGATACATAATTATCTGAATGGCCCTCAAATATCAGACGTGGCGTAAATATTCGTTTTAAAGCTGTTTAAGCTCTGCCTACCCCGCAAGGGATACATGCGTGATATACCTCTATGTATGTTTCATCTGTAGTTTGTATTTTTTGTAGACTTTAGTGTCACATAGCAATTTCCACGTTAACGTTTTGCCAAGTCATTACAAGTCCAATTGATGTTAACGGTGGCTCCCTCTGGTGGCGTAAAAGGTTCCAAAATGGATGAAATCACATTATAAGCATAATCGTTTATCTTATTTTAAGATTTTCTTTGTTTCTTTTTCGTATGGTACACCGAGTCGTCCAACGATCCGATGAACTCTGGCGTCAGAGTTTTTTAACCGCTAATAGTAGGCCTCTGACATGGTTGTGTAACGACCGCCGTCTAAGTAATCATAGACAGCAATCGGGACCGGCGCCTTAAATTAATTTTAAAAACTGTATTTTACAGACGCATGATCGGTTACTTTAAGTTAATTGATGGGTTTCATTATTATTACTGCTCAAGTAACATGTTTTGAAGCCGATCTCGTAGCAAAATTGCAATTTTAAAGCTCTGTTTCCTTTTAGCTAAGAAATCATCCCTCATTCCGTTTAGGACAGATTCCAGAAACCCCCAATTTTTTTGTTAGTTCATACGTTATAAACGAGTCAATATTTTAAATATACTACACTGACACACATATTTGAATAAAAGGGTTTATACGACGGCAAATGCGGCGCAGTGGTGGTGCGACTGCCTGCGACGCAAAGGTTCCGGGCTCGATACTCTGTGGGGACACTGGTTAGGGACATTGCAGGGTGAACCACCTGATGATGGTCCGAATATAAATGGTTCCGTGCTTCTAAGGGCACGTTAAGCCGTGGGTCCTGGTTGCTGTGTATAATTACTTAGACGGCGGTCGTTTCACAACCATGTCAGAGGCCTACTACTAGTAGTAGGCGGTTGAATAACACTGACAAACTGTTAAAAATTGCGATGTCACGTTCCGTTAAATACCTAAGTTAAGAAAAGGATAGAAGATGTCATTGACTAATTTCATCATGTCGTGTCTTAAATAGTCTACGATTTCCACGCCATTTTGCGGATTTCCTTGTAGGTATGCTTGTAGGTATGTTTTACCGCCATATTTTTATCGCCGCTTTTTTGTCAGATACCGCGTAAAATCATAGATAATTGAAGATGCGATCATCTATGACTATTTCTTGAAAGTTATTATTATTAAACTGCCTGTGTGATGCCGGTTTAGAATAGCATCACCCAATTTATTTCCTGTTGGAGTCGTAAGAGGCGACTAAGGGACTCGAGGGTGTGTATTGCAATTTTAGGCGATGGGCTGATAATCCGTCACTAATGCGATACACAATTTTTCGAATGACCCTCAAATATTTGTCAGACGAGGCGTAAATGTCCGTTTTTTCGCGGCTGTTTACGCTCTGCCTACCCTGCATGGGACAATAGGCGTGATACGACTGTGTGTGTATTAAACTGTTCTCTGTTTAACCTGTCACATATTTTTCAAATCAAAGTTGAACATTACGGATAGTAATAAAAGATTTGGCAAGAAAAATCCCTTGATAATACTCTGAAAGCCCATCTCCAAACGCGGTCCATATTCTCACTCATGCGTAAAGAATCTTCGTAAAGCGTCAAATATCCGCAAGATGAATCGTTCTCAGCGTCACGCGAGTATCTATCATATATGTGCTCAATATGAGTCATTTGTCATCGTCGGAATGATGAAATACCGTTGCTCAATAACGTTATAAATGTAATTACTACAGATCCTTTTTACGTGATACGTATCTTTCGTTGTATCCATTTGATGCTAGGTATGGCTCATTTTGTTGACGGCCGATGTAGCGCAGTGGCCTGCGACGCAAAGGTTCCGTGTTAGATTCTCGTCGGGGCACTTACAAAGTTGATATTTATCACTTTGTGAGTTTTTTCCGAGTCTGATTAGGACATTGTAAGCTAAACCTCATGATTAAGAAAAAATATGGATTCGTGCTTTGGAGGGCACGTTATGCTGTCGATCCGGATTGCTGACTATGATTACTTAAACGGTGGTCGTTAAACCCTGTCAGAGCCCTACTACTAGTAGTAGGCGGTTGAAAAACTGTGACACCAGAGTTAATCGAGTCGTTGGACGACTCTGTGACCCACACGAGAAAAATATTTTATTGCCACTTTCGAACTGGTGAGCGCTGTTTATAATAGATTTACATGCCATTAACTTATTTATCATTACACTTTATTAGTAAGCTTTGACTCTACGTGTAATATTAACTCTTTGCACAATATTTAAGTAAAGTAGATTTGTTAAACCACATTGTTGAAAGTCATAAAAGTACAGACTATGTATTGTATTTCTTTTTCTTTTGTTCGGGAAAATACTCTCATTTTTACACAAATGGCCAGGGATTTTGAGGTTTTTATCCAGTATGTACGTTTACGTGCATAACTTGTTTATTATTTGGTACAAAGTTTAACCCTCTACAATCTCATTTACGATGTTTGGCGGGTGTATGTGATTTGTCGACCTCCGCGAAAAAAGTTGTCTAAACCAGCCGAAACGTAGAGTCTAAAAATAAAAAACAAATAAAACAAGTAAGTCGCTTAGATCTGCATCATGCGTGATACGTTTTCAATTTATAATATCAAAAAAACCAGTGTCTGAAATTTAAGTATCAACAGTTCTTTTCCTACAAAACATCCTATGTACGACAGATGACGGTAATCCCAAAAGCAGTGTAAGATCCCGAATGCACCTGCATCTCCTTGCGAGTGCACAGCGGGTGATCCCACAAAGGCGCCGAGACTGACTGTAGACAGTAAGCCCATAGAGAGATGAGGCTTAGCACTAGCCGCTTACAACGCAATGCGCCGCTTGTGGTGCAAGCGACAACACTAAGAAACACATACACATATCACGCCTATAATCCCTTGCGGGGTGGGCAGACCGTAAACGGTATAGAACGGACATTTACACCACGTCTGACAAACATTTGAGGGTCATCCGGAAAATTGTGTATCGCCATAGTGACAGGTTGTCAGCCCATCGCCTAAAATTGCAATACACACCCTCGAGTCCCTTAGACGCTTCTTACGACTCGCCGTGTTTTGCAATTTTAGGCGATGGGCTGAAAACCTGTCACTATGGCGATACACAATTTTCCGAATGACCCTGAAATGTTTATCAGACGTGGCGTAAATGTCCGTTTTTTGCGGCCGTTTACGCTCTGCCTACCCGCAAGGAATAAGAGCGTGATATATGTATGTATTACATTTTATGACCACTTAGGCGGATTATTCGATGCCATACAATGCCAATTTCCTCGATCAAATGCAGGTAGATTTAGAAACCAAAGAAGAATTTATTACCTACTAGATTTCCGCCCATCGGTTTCACCCGCTGCCACTCATCCCGTGGGAATAGTTGTTTTACTGCGGTAGAAAGTGGCGTATGAGTTGTTCCTGGTTATACTCTACCTTTGTTCCAAGTTATCTAATTGACCCTCAAGCATTTGTCAGACGTGGTATTATTATCCATTTTACGGCCGTTAACGCTCTGCCTACCCCGTAATGATATAGGCGTGATTTTTGCCAGTCCAGCAGAGAGTGTCGCTTCTGCTAATAACAGAGGAGTATAGAAATGATAACTTTAAGCAAGTAGCTTCGCATAGTCGTAATACAAGAAGTGCGCTGAATAAAACTTTTGTAGTACCCCGCAAATGTAATTACTATGGACGGAGGACTAAGGAGTACCTAATACCTAAACTACTTAACAATCTCCCAAAGGAAGCAAGTGAGGATAATGTCAGTCTATATGTGTATAAAAAGAATGTTAAAAAATGTTTGTTAGAAAATTGTGAATAGGTAGTTAGCTAACTATTAAAATAATAATACCATATCTTTGTTGGAGAATACATTCATTGTATGTTGTACAAACATAATATAGAAGTCGTGACTGAATGTTTATGCTGGTGATGTGATGATATACCTATGTACGTATTTATAACAGCTAAAACATGTGTTTGTTTCTCCCGCCAATAAACTGCTGTGCAGTTTGGCAGGTTTGTACCTACTTTCTTTGTATTTTTTTCTTTAATAAATGCTTTTTTCATTTTCATTTCATTTTTTTTTCATGTATGTATGTATTCCAAATTTCGTCCAAATCAGTCAAGCCGTTTGAGCGTGAAGAGGTAACAAACATACATACACACACACAAACTCTCAGGTGTATAATATTAGTACGGATTACAGATTCGCGTGCCTCCATCGACTTGCACCACAAAAGGTACAGTGACTGTGAAAAGTGTGGGGCCGCATGCAGCGCGCCTGGAGACGCGAAATGAGCACACACAGCCATTGATGTCCCAGACATGTACACAACGGAGAAAAAAATTGTCTTTAGGAAGATAAAATTTAAAATTTGAATATTTTCTGTCGATTTTAAACCAATTCTTCTTATATTATAAATGTGAAAGTTTGTATGTTTGTTAATTTGTTACTTTTGTATATATAAGACTGGAATTAGCAATTTCCTTTTGTCTGACAGACGCATGCGATACGGCGCGTTAAACGGAACGACGGACGACAAGTAAATAGACCGCCTTAATTAGATTGGATAGTACTCCTGCCTGCTACGCCGAGGGTCGTAGGTTCGATCCCCACAAGACACAAATACTTATTAAATCATTTTCAGATATTTGTGTTTAGTCTGGGTGTTTCTATGTATAATATGTATGTATTTACATTTAAAATAGTATATAAGTATTTATATCAGCTATCTAGTTCCCATTGTACACACTTTGCTTAGTTTGGGGCTAGATGGCGCTGTGTGAATTGTCCAGGATATTTATTATTATTTATTAATTATCAATTTATCTATGCACTAAGCTACCCTACGTGTAGCATGTGCCTACTTAGCTGTATATATCTGATTATTGTGGGATGACATTGTTTTGCTGACGCTCCTTGTGAAGGTCAGTGACCCCGGTGGCTGCACTATGCATACTAATGGGCCATTCTCCTGATAGTGACGCCGTTATACACTACGTGTAAAGTAAGGCCAAACTGAACAATTTCACATGAAAAAATATAATTAAACATATTTCAGGTACCGGCAACAAAATATTTACTTCCCATAGTAATTGCAGTCAAGTTTATCTTGATTTTCTATAGTAAGACAATATTTTTTTGTCGTTTCCTGACATATATTCATGGGGGAAAGTTGTTCAGTTTCATGGTCTGCATGCACCTTATCAGTATTCGGAGGGCTGTCTCTAACACCCCGTTTATTTATTACACCTGTGTACAAAACTTTGTTCAACGTTTTTTTTCCATTTAAACGACATAATCCTGTAAACAAACTCTATTACAAGTAAGAAGTAGCTCATTGTTATTCCCGCTCTGATTTTAATACTGCAGCAACACCTTGTCCCGACTAGAGCATGAAAAATCGGGTTCTCAAAACCGGTTTTGAGTTTCGGTATTATAGCACAATTTTTGAAAATTTTCAAGCTCGCCATAGCCTTTTGCCAACGAAATTGAAATTAAAATTTACTTCATTCAATGTAGGTAGGATAGTATTCTTACTTATTGACGTCATGATCCGTTACTGTAAAAAACAAGAAATTTGTATAACATAATTTTTATATTTATAACAATTTTGTATTGTCCTAATAGAAAACCGGTTCGGGAGAGATAAAGAATTCACTAGTGGCGACGCATCTTCTATCTGAGCTACCGCGGCTCGTCTCTTGCCCGCAAATTTTGTAAGAGTATCTTGATGCCAATAACGCGTGGCACGGCTTTTTAGTGGTCAATTCCAGAATTCCAGTTTCGAATTCCGTTTCGGTAAGCTATAAGTGTCCAGTAGTGGGCTAATATAGGCTAATTCAGTAGATAGATAGAACTGGAAATTATAGTGAACATAGCAAAAATCTCTTTTGGATCAATATTATTCTGCTTTCAGGAAACTATTGCTGATTTCATTAATAGTTCTTGGAAATTTTTGCGTGACAAAAATCTTGCAAATAGGGGCAGGCGGTAGCAAACTACATTATTTTTAATTGTTATGCCCCACGAAACGAAAAGAAAACATAAAATACTTATTTTTTCCAAAACCATTTCAAACGATTCTAATACTCTGAAAACCGGAATTTAAGTATCGGAAAATTTGTTCCGATATTCCGGTTTTTCGACATTCCCGATTTCCGGTTTTCATCCCCTAGTCCCGTCTCATCTGGAACACGGAGCTGTCAGAAGTTTTCCCATTACCGTGGCGAGTGCCATGGCGAGCTGACAACCACTTGACTTGAGCAAGACAAACAATCGGACGAATCGGGAATATTGGGTTTTTCTAATTTCAAAAGTTGCGGTTGTTTTTTGGTTGACAAAACAACTGATTGAAACTTGGTAATAGAAAACGTGAAAAATAAGAAAATCATCATATTGTTTGATTTTGCATAAAACAATGAAGATAAATATTGTTGTAATGGGCTGCGGCTGAAAAACTCTCCCTTTTCGTGTGGGTCACTAAGTCGTCCAACGACCCGATGAACCCTGGTGTCAGGGTTCTGACACCAGGGTTCATCAGATCATTGGACGCCTCTGTGTCCCACACGAAAAGAAGAAGAAGAATTTCATTGTTGAACAGATTACGCCGTAGTAAATGCCCTGTTGGCGTAGTATATAAGCTACAAAGTGCTACAAGAGCTATGCCAGAATACAAAAAATGTACCGCGTCATATTTACGGAATTACCATCGTAGATCGTTCCATTCGTGGTATGCGCCTGTAAAAAAGTGCAATTAAATAATATCTTGCAATTTATACGCCTCGACAACCGCAGCGTTTGACGATCTCCGGCCAGATGGACTGTTTAAAATGGCTATTACTGGATGGCGAAAACGAGAGATCGTGCCCTATGGCGTACCCTGAGAGAGGCTTACATCAAGCAGTGGACTGCAACAGGCTGATGTATAAATAAATAAATATCCTGAACAATTCACACGGCGCTATCTTGTCCCAAACTAAGCAAAGCTTGTACTATGGGAACTAGATAGCTGATATTAATATATATGTCGGAGATTGATCAAACTTTGGTGGGTATTTGACAGTTCGCGTTTTGTAATTATTTTCTTCCGTTCAATTGCTATTTGATTCTTGTAGAAACGAAACGCATAATCGCTGGCAACACTCAAATAGGCGATGCGCTTTATTCGCGCGCAGTTAGCTATCGACTGTAAGATAGACTGGAGTGACGTTAGAGGCGTTGTAGTGCGTTCTCACAATTCATTGTTGGCTGCGTTCGTGATAGAGAAACGGAACTCAAATGGGTTATGGAGTAAACAACTTTGACAGTTCCGGTTGGTCTGTCGTTCGATGTGGTCGTTTTGAAGTTAGGTTTTGTATCTGGTAAAATCTTTGGAATCCTGGAGCGTTTGGAGAAACTGTGGTCGTCTAGCGATGGCGGAGCCCTAGATTCGTATTGCCAGTGGAATATTTGTTGAGATCATGAAGTGTGTGTTGGTTATTGTCGTATTTCCCCGAGGTTGTATCCGAGGTTGGTGAAATGCAGAGATTGAACGAGGTTTGTGACAGTTGCTCTTTGTTATCCTGCAGGCAGGGGATTTCAAGGTGTTCAGTGTTGAAATGAAAAACGCGCCAAACCAGGCCGACTTACCTCATTATATCACTGCGCATACATGCAATAATTTGTCAGATTGTAAGGGACTTTGCCCTCGACTGGAAGCTGCTGACAGTATTAAATATCTTGGTGTTGTCATTGATAGAAGTCTTAATTTTCGGTTGCACATCGAACAGCTAACCAAAAGGACACGAAAACTTATATATATTTTCAAAAACCTACGTCATGTGGCTGATGTTGCGATAATTAGGTCAGCCTACATTGCATTGTGTCAGTCAGTGTTGTCCTATTGTATAACGTCGTGGGGTGGGGCATGTAAAACCTTTCTCCTCAAGCTTGAGCGTGCACAGAGAGCAGTTCTTAAGGTTGGCTTCTTTCTCCCTTACCTTCATCCTACTGCACAAGTATATAGTACTTGTAAGGTCCTTACAGTACGTCAACTGTTCATTAGTCAGATCATGTTGAAACAGCACTGTCTGGTGAAATTTGATTCTACTATAAATAATAGTCGTCGCATAAATAGAATATGCAACTCAAAAAGTTTCAGATCTAAGTTTGCGCATAGATTCTTTTGTTTTCTTGGTCCCTATTTATACAATTTAGCTAATTCCTCTTTATCTATTTATTCCCTTCCAAAATCAGAGTGCAAGAAAGCAGTGTCAATTTGGTTGCAAACCTTTGATTATAATAAGACAGAAGATCTACTTGTTCCTATTAAATGAATAATGTAAGCCGAAACATACAAACACAACACAATACAACACACACAACTCAAACACATCACACTACGTATACTAACATTTGTTCTAAATTCGTTTTTAATTTTTAATTCTGTTTTAATTTTGTAATTTTAAACTTCTTATTTTTAATTCTGAAGTAAGTTTTTAAGAAGCTAGATACCTAACTTTCAATGAGTGGGGGCCTGGTAATCTGTCTGACAGGGTACGCCCTAGTATAGATACCAGTCTCTCACAAAGGAACTTGTTTTTGATATTATTGTGTATCTTTATATTTGGCACCTTTGTGAAAGAAAATAAATACTTTTTTACTTTTTACTTTTTTTTTGTTAGAGGTTGGTGTCAATCGGTATCTGTGGTTTTGTGAAGACACGTTGATGTTGATCAGCGTGTGTCTTAAGATTCTTAGGTTGGTTTGATAGACAGGTCGGTTGTAGTACGGTTACACCGTGCCTGACGATGACCTGCCAGGTCGAAACAGCCTCACCGTGGGAATTGACTGCGTAATGGTATCGACGTTGTGGCTTATCATTTCAGTAGCTGGAGATAGCATTTGACGATGCAGTATTTTACAGGGTTCGATGATTATACGCCCACGACGTGTTGTTCTGTATCCTGACGTAAGGTTATACTTCCTCAGTGTTATTTCATATCCTGACGTAAGTTTGATTATGATGTGATTTTAAGTATCATTCAGACTTGCTGGTTGATTAGTTTTGAGGTTTATTCTTTATTGTTTTCTACAGTGGACCCTATGCAGTGTCATCCTGATTTATCGGCATCCTGATGTTCATGGCGTGTGTGCCTGTATGTATCCAGGCTCTCCTCCTTTTTCATTGTGTTCGCTTCTTCTCTCTTTTCTTTTTTTATTTTTTACTTTCCATCTTCGACATCAGAAGCGGGATGGTGAACCATTATTTGGACTTGCGTTAGAGGTTTTCTAATGAGACGGTGGACCACTGTTTTGTAGGTTGTGATTGTGAGTTAGGGAGTTTTCTTGAACGGTTGTGAGAAGTATTCCAGCGAGATGGTGTACTATCGTTTTGGGCGGATGTGAAAGGTATTCTATAGTGACGATAGTGGACTTTTATTTGAGTGTGTGTGAAAGAGGTGTTGTAATGTGATGGTGTTCCATTGTTTTATTGGTTGAAACCTCTATGTGTTACAGTTTTCTTATGGGATGTTGGACCATTATATGGACGTGCGTAAAAGGTGTTGTAAGGGGATAGTAGACCATTATTTCGATTGGCGCAAGAGGTTTTCCTGGTGGACCATTCTTTTTTTTGGTTATGATTGTGACTTGATTGTGAGTTTTCTGATGAGATAGTGGGTTTTTATTTGAACGGCTATGAGAAGTATTCTAGCTTGATAGTGTACCATTATTTTGAGTGGTCGTGAGAGGTATTCTAGTGTGACAATAGTGGACTTTTATTTGGACTTGTGTGAAGAGGTATTCGACTGGAATAGTGTACCTACCATTGTTTTGTTAGTTGTGACATAATGAGTTTTCTTATGAGAATGTGGTCCATTATTTGGACGGAGACAGGTACTTGGTAAATCTCTAAATTCAAACAGACCGCGTACGAAGGGTGTCAAATCAAAAGGTTCTAGTAGAGTTAAATCTAGTCGTGTAATGATGATTCTGACGTTGCAAAGTTATTTTAAACTTTAGCCTCACGGACAGCATTGGCGGGTAGCCTGATAACTTGGTGGTTAGCCGAGTGGTTTTTCCTTTGGTGGGTAGCCAAATGGAGTGCGTTTATTTGGTGGGTAGCCAAATAAACTGAGCGTGTTTGTTTCTTTTGAGCTCGGTGGGTAGCCGACTCTGTTCGTTTGGTGGGTAGCCAAACTCTCTCGTTACGCTTGGTGGTTAGCCAACGTAACAACAGTAATTCCTGAGAGCGGAAAAACGTAAATTGCTATCCTCATATGGCAGTTACGTGCTTTGCATGGATTGGGAGTTCTGTTGAGATAGTGATGAAACCGTACTTTCAACAAGTGCGTCATGTCCGACACAGACATGTAGACCGATGAGACTGGTCAGTAATATCTCTTGTTACGCTCGGTGGTTAGCCGTACGTAACAGCAGTAGTTCCTAAGAGCAAAAAAAAAAACGTAAATTGCTATCATCGGAAGTTACGCGCTTCACGAAGATTGGGAACTCAGTTGAGATTGTGTTGAAACCGTACTTTGAGCGAGTGCGTCATGTCCAACACGGGCGTGCAGACTGATGGGACTAGTCAGTGTGATTTTGTGAGTGAGCCTTAACTTTTTTTTTGTTTTGATGTTTAAATTGTGAATTCAAAAAAAATACTTTGAGAACCTATTAATTTGAGTAAACTTTTGATTTGACTACCAATAAGATTATTGATGAGCTTCATCGATTTCATCCGTTACTGATCTGAGCAAACAAGTGAGATTCTGATAGTTAGTTGGCTTTGACAAGTCTGCGTGTAGATTGAGGTAGTGTTGTTGTAACTCAACAGTTTTAATCGATCAGGTTTAGATGTAATAAAGACAGCCGTCTCTCTGCTTAAGAGTGGAGCGTGGTTCATTGAGTGACCGGTGTTACATAGGCTGCAATGTGGCTTCAGCAAAGGATATCCTTACGGGAACGTGGAGCTTGTGCAGGGGTTTCAGATTGTAGGTACAGACATCGCTGGAGATATTATTAATTTGAAATGTTGACATTTATTGGTTGGTTAATGTTTTCAGTCAAGTGAGTTGATTCTGTTTGTTATAGTCAGGATGAACGAGCGGCATGTCTAGGAATAGTTAGTTTCTTTCGATAAACGTCATCCGAGGACGTCTGTCTTGTCAGAATGGCCGTGTCGGAGATTGATCAAACTTTGGTGGGTATTGGCTGAAATTATTTGACAGTTCGCGTTTTGTAATTATTTTCTTCCGTTCAATTGCTATTTGATTCTTGTAGAAACGAAACGCTTAATCGCTGGCAACACTCAAATAGGCGATGCGCTTTACTCGCGCGCAGTTAGCTATCGACTGTAAGATAGACTGGAGTGACGTTAGAGGCGTTGTAGTGCGTTCTCACAATTCATTGTTGGCTGCGTTCGTGATAGAGAAACGGAACTCAAATGGGTTATGGAGTAAACAACTTTGACAGTTCCGGTTGGTCTGTCGTTCGATGTGGTCGTTTTGAAGTTAGGTTTTGTATCTGGTAAAATCTTTGGAATCCTGGAGCGTTTGGAGAAACTGTGGTCGTCTAGCGATGGCGGAGCCCTAGATTCGTATTGCCAGTGGAATATTTGTTGAGATCATGAAGTGTGTGTTGGTTATTGTCGTATTTCCCCGAGGTTGTAGCCGAGGTTGGTGAAATGCAGAGATTGAACGAGGTTTGTGACAGTTGCTCTTTGTTATCCTGCAGGCAGGGGATTTCAAGGTGTTCAGTGTTAGAGGTTGGTGTCAATCGGTATCTGTGGTTTTGTGAAGACACGTTGATGTTGATCAGCGTGTGTCTTAAGATTCTTAGGTTGGTTTGATAGACAGGTCGGTTGTAGTACGGTTACACCGTGCCTGACGATGACCTGCCAGGTCGAAACAGCCTCACCGTGGGAATTGACTGCGTAATAGTATCGACGTTGTGGCTTATCATTTCAGTAGCTGGAGATAGCATTTGACGATGCAGTATTTTACAGGGTTCGATGATTATACGCCCACGACGTGTTGTTCTGTATCCTGACGTAAGGTTATACTTCCTCAGTGTTATTTCATATCCTGACGTAAGTTTGATTATGATGTGATTTTAAGTATCATTCAGACTTGCTGGTTGATTAGTTTTGAGGTTTATTCTTTATTGTTTTCTACAGTGGACCCTATGCAGTGTCATCCTGATTTATCGGCATCCTGATGTTCATGGCGTGTGTGCCTGTATGTATCCAGGCTCTCCTCCTTTTTCATTGTGTTCGCTTCTTCTCTCTTTTCTTTTTTTATTTTTTACTTTCCATCTTCGACATATATATATTATGTAAATAAATACATAATATACATAGAAACACCCAGACTAAACACAAGTATTTGTGTCTTGTGGGGATCGAACCCACGACCTCGGCGTAGCAGGCAGGGGTACTATCCGCTACGCAATCGGCCCAGTGTATGTAAATAATATGCTACCATATAGTACGAAATGCATGGATATGCAGTTGCGTTGTTTAAACATTTTGTTTTCAACATTAAACAAGGGTGTCTTGTATGCTTAAGCTTAAAATGACGTGCCCATGCCAAACTTAGATAATGGTATCCCACAAATCAAGATTTTGATAGAACTACTTCTCCTCGCCCCCCGCCGTGCTGCCCCCGCCCTTCCCCTCATGACTAAATATCAGCAAATAGGTAGTAGTGTTTGTTTTCCTCATCAGCGTAAAAGCTTTCCCTATCGCTCGTACGAATGACGGGTATTTTAGGATTCAAAGTTGTGTTCAAAGGATAAGGAACAGTGTGATTAGAGAACGTTGCGGTATAAAAGAAGACGTAGTGACTGGTATAGAAAAAGGAATGCTGAGATGGTTTGGTCACATTGAGAGAATGAATGAAAGAAGATTAACGAAACAGGTATATATGGCGAGTGTGGATGGGAACGTTGGAAGGGGAAGACCAAGACGCACGTACTTGGATCAGATCGGGGACGTCCTAAAGAAAGGTCAGGTCAAGAGTACCCTAAACCGACGAGCATGTATGAACAGATTGATGCATGTTGAAGAAGCGAAAGAGGTATGTCAGGATCGTAGCAAGTGGAAAGATGTAGTCTCTGCCTACCCCTATGGGAAAGAGGCGTGATTATATGTATGTATGTATGTAAGTTGTGTTTCACACCTATTTCTCATTTTGATGTCAAAGTTCTGACAAAACCATATAACTTTTCAAGCACTCGCGATCACTTTCACTCATTTTAAGTATTTGACCGGGTCAGTCAACCCGCGACCACAATACATGAAACTGTATTGAAACGTCGGGACACAGGTAAATTACTAATATTCTGACAAAACCGTTTCGCTGACAGAGAGACATTTAAAAAAATACTGTGTATCGGGGTTTAGGTGGTTCTCCCAATTGAAAAAATGAAATTGAAATTACTTCATTAAATGTAGGATAGTATTATCACTTATTGACGTCATGATCCGACATTGTATAAAAAAGAAATTTGTATTACACAATTTTCTTTTTTGTCCTAATAGAAAACTGTATCGGGTAGGATAAAAATTAAAATAAAAAGACGCCTCAATCTGCATTCAATACACGAAAATGCTCCAGTATCTTTTGTTTGCAACCATCAAATTGAAACGACAGAAGAACTCAATAAAATTATTATTGCGACTGTGCTACAACAGAACACAGGCTGTTTTTTGTAGCCATTAATTGTTTGTGTTTTTGTTTTCAAGAAATAAGACAATATTGCAATTAATACTTTATTACGCTATAAGGATACAATTTTAATACAAAGTTTTATGTTTAAGGCGCACCCATATGCAATTATTAATTAAAAATCACTTAAAAAATAATATAATTTCGTATTGGTCAAAATGTTTCAGTGTAGTTACAGGTAAAACGCGGCAACTTAGAGCTAAGTTTATATTTGTTGTAAACTATACAAGATTTTGATTCGAACTTTTTACTAACTAAAAGAAACAAAATCAGAAACAAGATTAGAATACCATCACCCCATTTTTTTTCGTGGGTGTCTTAGCGCCGTGTGATGCCGGCTTAGAGTAGCATCACCCCATATCTTTCCCGTGGGTGTCGTAAGAGGCGACTAAGGGACTTGAGGGTGTGCATTGCAATTATAGGCGATGGGCTGACAACCTGTCACTATGGCGATACACAATTTTGCGAATCACCCTCAAATGTTTGTCAGACGCGGCGTAAATGTCCGTTTTTTACGGCGGTTTACGCTCTGCCTACCCCGCAAGGGATATAGGCGTGATATATGTATGTATGTATGTCTTAGGAAGGGACTTAAGGGTTACAAGTGTATTGCAATCTTAGGCGATGGGCTCACAACCTGTCACCAAGGCGATACACAATTTTCAGATTGATCCTTAAATGTTTTGTCAAACGTGTCGTGAATTTCCGATTTTCGGCCATTTACGCTCTGCCTATCCCGTGTTTCGATCTTCAGCTGGTGAGAGTGAACTGTATGTGATGTATAATGGGTGGTGTTGCCTGTAGGATCTTGGATGCTGAATTAAACCAGTTTCTCGAAACTAAAATTTGTCTTTATTCGCGAAGTCACAAATTGGTACCAAAAAAATACATAACAATCTTGTTATAATTTGGCTATAGAGCCCTGGCAAAGGCTATATGGCAGGCATTTAACAGGCTAAATGTTAAGCTAAATCCTTACACCCCGCAAAAGATTATAATTTGTGGTGTATGTATGTATGTGTCTGTGTATGTATTATATCTTAAATAAATAAATAAATATCAAATGCAGGAAAATTTAGTCAAGCAACCCCTAAGAGTACAGCGTCTGTCAGAGATTGTATTGCATTCGACGTCTAGTGAATTATTCTCTCATATCTCGCACATTACATCACTAGAGAGGAGAGTTATTAAAGCAGTGATAAAACTCTTATCCTACATAAAATCAAGTAAATTTTCATTTTCAGCGAAACATTCTCTTATAACTCGCACATTACATCACTAGAGAGGAGAGTTATTAAAGCAGTGATAAAACTCTTATCCTTCATAAAATCAAGTAAATTTTCATTTTCAGCGAAACATTCTCTTATAACTCGCACATTACATCACTAGAGAGGAGAGTTATTAAAGCAGTGATAAAACTCTTATCCTTCATAAAATCAAGTAAATTTTCATTTTCAGCGAATCATTCTCTTTTAACTCGCACATTACATCACTAGGGAGGAAAGTTATTGAAGCAGGCCCCAAGTGCCGTGCAACTTGCCCGAGCGTCTGTCAGAGATCGCATCACGAATTCTATTGCATTCGACTGCTAGTGAATCATTCTCGATCACAGTCACCGCGTCGGGTGAATCGAATTTGAATTTGAACCGGTTGTGCTTGAGGCGATGACGTGGTTCATTCTTGTCTGAACTATATTTGAACTTAACTTATTTTATTTGTGTTTGCAGGTTATTACATTAAAATAGATGATTTTAAATTTTCATAAACGCGTTAGGTTTATTTACCGCTTAGATCAATTTATTTTAATTTTGGTAAGTGTAGATTAGTATAAGTTTCTAGAGGTACACTATATAGAACACAGTGCCTATCGTAGAGACCTATTGATATAATATTGAAAAGGTAATTTTCTAAATGTTTGCGGTTGGTTGAACAAAATTAATACCTACTCAAGAAAAACAACGTAATTCTTAGTCAAAGCTGATACAAACACGAGAAAAGACAGAACCAAATAAAAATAGGCTTTAGTTAGCATAAACAGCAACAGACATATACAATGAACAGAGCCTATTGCTATAATAGACTATACCAGAGACCGTGAACAAGGAGTTTATCACAAAAGCTGAGGCCAGAAGCATTTTTATATTTACCTATAAATCGCAATAACAAAACGCGAATAGACCAGTTAGCTCCGTACAACTTTTAACGAATTCTCACAATTTGCATCCGAAGCGATCCGCTTGAGTTTAGTGCAGCAAGTGCTTCTTAGCCGACCCCCCTCTCCCTCTGCATCGGGGCGGAGTGTTATGTGAGCACGGTTTGAGAACCGCTGCTATTTACATGTAATGAGATTTCAATGGCTTCCTGCTAGAGGAAATTTCGCCTCTTAGTGTTATTTTGCAAGCAGATTGCCGGTACAGCTCGTTTGCTGTTGTGACTTTATTTGGAATCTGGAAAACGTTTCTTTGAAAAGTAAGACATACTTAGTTTAAGCTGTTTGATGACGTCGAATCGTATGGAAAAACGCGCCAAAACTTTTTTGGAATGAGGTGTATTCGTGAAAGATCTCTTAATTTAAATTTTTCGTCACATGTCATACCCACGGTCATACCTTATAATTTGACGCACAATGCACGTTATCTATCAAAATAAGGCGACGATTAAAACAATGATAAATAAAATTTACTACGAATGGCGAGAAAATACTCAACTTTTAAATACATGACTTTGGTAGCTATTTCCGGTATTTCCAGTAATTTTCTAAGTGACAGCACTAACTATAACACTGACCTCTATATATAAGGTGTAAAAAAATTAGCTGAGAATATTTTAAGGGGTGAACCAGTACGTGAAACTGAACAACTTTCCCCAAGGAACATAGGTCGAAATATGAAAAAATTATTTGACCCTCCCATACTTAGTGTGTTACCCGGCCGGGATAATTTGTATGGGAGGGCCAATTTTTTTTTTCATATTTCGACCTATGTTCCTTGGGGAAAGTTGTTCAGTTTCACGTACTGGTTCGCCCAGCTAATTTTTTTACACCATGTATATTTGTATAATAGAAATCAGTGAACTATAAGATAAGTAAACAGTTCTTTTTCTGAATTGACACCAATAACACCATGTCGTAATATTTAATGAAGAATCAGAGATTTGAGAAATTTTATAATTTTGAAACATAAAAGCAACAGGTAGGTTAGGATAGGTTGAGTTGAGGTTGAGGAAGGGTCAAAGAGCGAGGGAGCTCATTCAGAGGCCCAAAAGGGCGCTAGCTTTTCTACATAACGTTGTAAGACAGCCGTCCCGGTCTATAAAGCATCAACCCAAGTCTGCGCTTGGGTGTCGCAAAAAGTGATAATTGTCCACAGAACAGACAATCAGGTGGTTCACCCTGCAATGTCCTGACTAGACCGGGAACAAATTAAAAAAGTGATAAATATCAACTTTTGTGAGTGTCCCACCAAGAATCGAACCCAGAACCTTTGCGTCGCAGGCAGCCGCACTACCACTGCGCCACATGATTCCTCCTCCTATTGAAGGGTATTTACCATACTCTCCACGCTTGGATAGGGCATTGCAATAATTATTAAGAAAAAGAAACCCTGGAGTCAGGCCTACTGACCTTGTTTTGTGCTACAGCAATTAGCCATCAGTCCGTCTAGTGTTTCATCACTGCGATACAATTACGAGCCCAAACGTTCAATCAATCATACGAAGTACTTTCCGCCTTTGTGTCGGCAGCGCCGGACTGTTATTAAGAAAATATTGCTCTCAATCTGTTACAAGCACGTCACAAGGTAAAGTGGAGTCAAACTCACGTTCGTCACATTCAAACTGCCAATGTAAGTCCAGTTCGCGCTCCATAAGAACGGTCCAAAGTCCAAAATATCTAACCTAGTCTGATCTTGACTGTACAAAAATATACTTCGAGAACAAATTTAATCATAATATCAAAGATCTCTGACGAAAATATCATCATACATCGTAGGGTGAAACAGCAAAAACTTAGTGGTAGTAGTAACTTTCCCCAAAGAACAAAGCTCGAAATATGACTAAATAAAAACTATTGCAGCTCCCATACAAAGTTGCCGATCAGTTGATTTGAGTTACAATGGAATCTCAAAATATTTAACACTTATTTCGACACCCACGAGTATAATTAATTAGGGTGACGCTATTCTTAACCGGCACCACACGGCACGGTTATTTAATAGAAAATCATTAAAAGATCTTTATTTGTCTCTTAATTTTAAGCATGCCTGGCCAATAATCTATGCAAAAATATTGAAAAATTCAGGGTATATTTTCTGCTTAAATTAATCGTTCTTTTTTCGGCAAAATAAAGTAAACATTGTTTTATCTCACACACAAAGCAGTTTGATAAAGATAACAAAAAAACGGGCCTGTACCGACAAATGTCTAGATTAATTTGCCATCTGTTGTCTAGTCTGGTACTTGTCAGCATCATATTGTACTCGAGTGACGTCATCACCAAATTAGCTACCAGAGCGCTATAACTACTATACGGGAGTTCAATGAACTATAATTTGGTATCTACGGACCAGAAAAGAAATACTTTCTGGGTGCTTAGGTTGAACCAAGGTTGAACAAATACCTAATGCTAAAGATACTCTATTTATTATATTAGATGCTCTATTAATTTAATAGGACGGCACGCCCGCGCCCAAGTACCCTAACAGAGATGTAAAAAAAGACTGCATTTAGGTACATACGGAAGCCTAATAATTAAAATAATTTAACTTTATTTGGTTCTAAATTAGTCAACGCCTATTGATCTGAAAAGCGTAATTCGTCGACAATCTGGATGAAAACTGCCTTTTTTGGAACATTCTGGCAACACTTATCCAGTCGTGTCAGTGAGTTGACGTTTTGTTTTTGAATTTCTCTGCTGGCAAATGCTTTCACGGTTATACGGTCTGGCGTGACGTCATAGAAAAGCCAAATAAAGCTCGTTGTGTTTTCACTAAAATTATTAAAAAAACACAATTAAATTTAAATCTGTTTGACAGGAAATGCATTTTAGACTTTTAACTCGAAATGGTTTTGAGCTTTTAGCGCTTGTCCGGATAGCTAATTAAAGTTATGGAAAAAGTGCCTAAAAACGGCCACTTTTGGTATTAATTGCCATAACTTTAATTACAAAGAATATTTTATTGAGTTTGCAGGTTGTAATTCTCTCTCTAATCTGATAGATTGTTTGTATGAAGAGAATATTTTTTTTTTCTGAAGTTGCGCCTCCGTCGAGGTCGTTGACGGTTACACTCGTCTTAAGGAGAATGTTAGCCTTCCGATAAAATGAAAGAATGAAATGAAGTGCTGCATCTTTCACCACACCTGCCATCCGTGCCGTGAAACTGAATAAAATTAGGCATTAGAATACTAGTGTCAAACTATTATGACACGAGGCGTAATGCCCTCCATTATACGACAGTTGCATAAACTACTATTATCTACACTCGTCTCTTAATGTTCGAATTATGTATTCGAAAACAGTTGCATAACGACCTACTTTATGCATTCTGCCTATATAAATTACAGAAGCGTAATGACTTAATAAGAAAACTCTTACTACGATAAAGTTGAGAAATGAAACGAAGTTTTTTTTTGCCAATACTCAAATCGCCATCTTTCGTCGCACCTGACAGTTCTAGTTGTACGGTAAATTTTCGGATGTTGTTAATTTGTTTTAGTAGGTTTTTGTTCTCTGTTGTTGTTGAGATGTTGTTCTGATGTTGTTTAGTTGTTGTTCAGATGTTGAGCAATTGTTTAGATATTGTTCAGTTGTTATTCCGATGTTGTTCAGTGTTGTTCAGTTGTTGTTCAGTTGTTTAGTTATTAGTTGTTCAGACTCGACATAAAAACAACTGTCTGTAAGCAAAGAATTTTCGAAAATTCATATCAAGCCATATTACGTTCTCGTATTGAATTTGACCATGTATCGGGCCTTGCAATCGCCGGTGCGGTCGTTTGGAAAAGTGTTTAACTGAGTTTATTTTTTTAAGAGTGAAGATAAACTAGTGTATGCAACTGCTATAATTAGGCATTGTAATGCTCGTGTCAAACTATTATCACACTCGGCAGAAGCGTAATGACTTAATGAGAAGGCTTAAGGAGAAGGAAGACGGTAATTGTTCGGGTGTTGTTTAGTTGTTTTATTAGATTATTGTTGAGATGTTGTTCAGTTGTTGTACCGATGTTGTTCAGCTGTTCTTCAGGTGAAATTGTTCAGTTGTTGTTCAGATGTTGTTCAGTTGTTGTTCAGATGATGTTCAGTTGTTGTGCAGTTGTTGTTTGTCCGATGTTGTTCAGTTGTTGTTCAGATGTTTAGTTAAGTTATTTTTCAGTTGCTGCTGAAGTATAGAATTTTCAAAAATTCATATCAAGCCATATTACGTTCTCGTATTGAATTTGACCTTGCATTGGGCCTTGCAATCGCCGGTGCAGACGTTTGAAAAAGTGTTTAACTGGTTTTTTTTTGCAGAGTGTAGATAAAATAGTTTAAGCAACTGCTATAATTAGGCATTAGAATGCTCGTGTCGAACTATTATCACACGAGGTGTAGCCGAGTGCGAGAAACAGACACTCGCATTCTAATGACCCCCATTATATGACAGTTGCATAAACTACTTTAAGAGTAGAATAATGTCTATCTGCCCTTGTTTAACAAACAATTTGATTTACAATAAATCAATCCAGCTTTTTTCACCTTTCCGACGTCAAAAAATCCCTTCCACGAATATTTTGGGAAGGAGAGCCCTTTCTAAATAAAGTAAACATCTGAAATTTGCATAAACTTCCTCAAGTTTATCTTACTTGTTTTTAGAGCAAAGGTTCCTTTGTCACAGGTACATGATGAAAAACGGTATTGTCTCCGGCGAAACAGCATGTCAGATTCTATCTTGACACTTCGCAGAATAAAAAGATTTATACAAAGTATTACTAATAAACTATAACTAGCCGAAATAAATTCCAAGTTTTGATTGATACTTAACACCTTCCCTGACTAAACATGTTTTACTTTTTTGTTTTAACTTTTCAAGAGCTGGCAAAATTAAAAGGAAAATAGTTTTGGCTACAACGTTTTTACATCAAATGGCTGTTCAATAATATGAGGTAAAAAGAAACTTTTTGAAAATATTCGGTATATTGATTATTGATATTTTACTACTAGAGCTTACCGTTACCTAATATTAACCCTTCACCACTGCTAGATACCATTTTTTAAATATATTTTCAGCATGTTGCCTTGTACAAGTATCTTCACGGTGATCTTGCGCCAGATTCCAACTCACACCCAAGTCGGTCTTTGTCAGCAAGTGTCTGTGAAACAAAAGACGACATCTTTTCACAAACAAACGAATTAGACCCCCCATTGTGTAGTCACAATTGGATGTGCAAGTTGTGACGTCACTGCGAGTTACAGTTTGGTTGCTTTCAGATACTGAGCTGAAGGGTTTTTTCACATTTCCATGTTCCGCTGCGCTAACAAAAATTACATCAGTGGTTGGGTATCAAATGACTGTACAGACGCATCTGTTACGCACCGCAATACACGGTGCAACGCACCGTAGCCGTATTTGTATGGACAAAGATTGCAAAATAAGCTATTAAAGTTTTCGGACTTTAATAGTTTATTTTGGCCTTAAAGGCCGCGTGATGCCCGCTTAGAATAGCATCACTCCATTTCACTCCCATGGGTGTCGTAAGAAGCGACTAAGGGACACGAGGGTATGCATTTCAAATTTAGGCGATGGGCTGACAACCTGTCACTATCGTGATATACAATATTCCAAATGAACCTCAAATGTTTGTCAGACGTGGCGTAAATGTCTGTTTTGTTACAGCCGTCTACGCTCTGCCTTCCCTGTAAGGGATTATAGGCGTGATATATGCATGTAAGTAAGTTTTCGGACTATATAATATCTGGGTTTAATTCGTCAAATATCTCGTTTTACCATAAAAGAACTCCCGGTACTTGGCCAACGTCATCGTCATCTCTCTATACAAACATTTAAATTTCCATATCACTTCCTGTATTTTTTGTAACGCTGTATTTTTTCGCTCCGGCCGCCCCCAAACAAAAGCGTGGAGTAATGGATTATCGTCCAACACGTCAGCCTAATAGCACTGAACGGGGTCATACCCCACCATACAGCGCTTTCCTTCCATAAGCGTGTATTTCAGGAAAAAACCGTCCGTTTCCTGCCCTACAATCAAACTCGCGCTGGGTAGGCAATTTGAAGTATGACTGTTCTTACACATACACATATCACGCCTATTATCCCTTACGGGGTAGGCAGAGCGTAAACGGCCGCAAAAACGGACGTTTACGCCACGTCTGCCATATATTTGAGGGTCAATCGGAAAATTGTGTATCGCTATAGTGACAGGTTGTCAGCCCATCGCCTAGTATTGCAATACACACCCTCAAGTCTCTTTGTCGCCTCTTACGACTCCCACGGGAAAGAAATGGGGTGATGCTATTCTAAGCCGGCATCACACGGACGGTACCGATCTTATACCGCATATGACTTACATTGGCCGTGTGATGCTGGCTTCGCATTACCCCATTTCTTTCCCGCGGGTGTCGTAAGAGGTGACTAAGGGACTCAAGGGTTTCATATGTATTACAATTTAAGGCGACATGCTGACAATCTGTTACTTTAGTAGACGGGGTAGTGCGACTGCCTGCGATGCAAAGGTTCCGAGTTCGATCACCGTTGGGGCACTCACAAAGAAGATATCACTTTGTGAATTTATTCCTAGTCTGGTTTGAATGCAGGCTGCATGCATGCATACCGCTTGATTGTCCAAAGAGAAAGTCTCTGGCTCTGTCCTATGACCTAGACTAGAGTCAAGAGCAAACCTATCATTAATAATAAAAAAAAAAACATGGTTCCGTGCTTCGGAGCACGTGGCACGTTAATCCGTCGGTCCTACTTAGACGGCAGTCGTTACACAACCATGTCAGAAGTTGAAAAACTCTGACACCAGAGTTCATCGGGTCGCTGGCCGACTCGTTGTCGCACACGAAAAATAAGATACAAAGCACACGATTTTTCTGGCACGGCCCTCAAATATAAGTCAGACGTGGCGATAGCGTATTTTACAACTGTTAATGCTCTACCGTCCCCGCAAGGGATAAAGATGTGATATGTGAATGTATGTCAACCGCCGCTTACCACTCTGTACCACTCCGCTTCGGTGGTACGCGCCCTTACTGTATCTACCTACCAGGGTGGCAGAGGCGGAAGATGTCAAACACTTGTACGGGGAAAATTACCGGAGTAACTGCATCGACAGGGTCAGGGACGAAACTGGGGTAAGTGAATTGAGTTCAAAACTTTATTTTACAAGTCATTCTTGTTTTTATGTATTTATTATCGGGATCTCGGAAACGGCTCCATAAATTTTCTTACAATTTTGTTTCCAGCTAGGTTTCATTATCCAAAAAAATGCGTTTTACCACCAACAAAATAAGCGGATCAACAATCGATCAAACAGGTTTTTATTCAAACGTAGGAATTGTAAAATCCAATCCAATTCAATTGTAAAACACAACTTCAGTTTAAAGAACTTTATTCTCATAAAAGACTACAGATAAGTAACTTAACATGAGAACTAATAATCTGAATAAAAGTATACAATCAAAAATGACCGTGCTTATAAAAATAAAAACCAAGAAATATGATATATTTTTGTTGTGTGCTCCAAGCATGCAACGAACAACTTTAATAAGTTTAAAATTGATTTATTGGGATGAGTAATAGTTGTGCAAACTCAAGAAAATATTAGTTTTTTTATTTATGTGCAGTGTATTGAATGCCGTGTAGTGCTTAGAACTGCATCACCCCGTTTCTGCACTTGGGTATCGTAAAGAGCCACTAAGGGATAGTTAACACGTGAAATAAATTAACACGTGTTAATAAATTCTAAAATGGTAGAAGGCGGCAATAGTAGTTTATGCAACTGTCGTATAATGGGGGTCATTAGAATGCGAGTGTCTGTTTATCACACGAGGCGCAGCCGAGTGTGATAATAGTTTGACACGAGCATTCTAATGCCTAATTATAGCAGTTGCATACACTATTTTATCTACACTCTCCAAAAAAACTTAGAAACACTTTTCTAAACGTACGCACCGGCCATTGCAAGGCCCGATACAAGGACAAATTCAATACGAGAACGTAATATGGCTTGATATGAATTTTTGAAAAATCTATACTTTAGCAGTTGTTTAGATGTGGAGTCTTAACAATAACTTAACTAAACTACTGAACAGCATCTGAACAACAACTGAACAACATCTGAACAAAAACTGAACAACATCTGTACAACAACTGAATAACATCGAAACAACAACTGAACAACATCTGTACAACAACTGAACAACATCTGTACAACAACTGAACAACAACTGAACAACATCGGAATAACATCTGAACAACAACTAATCAACATCTGAACAACAAACCTATTAAAACAACTGAACAACATCCGAAAAATTACCGTACAACAACAACTGTCAGGTGCGGCGGAAGATAGCGATTTGAGTATTGGAAAAAAAAACTTCGTTTCATTTCTCAACTTTATCGTATTAAGAGTTTTCTCATTAAGTCATTACGCTTCTGTAATTTATAGTAAACCTTAGTTTTTATAGGCAGAATGCATAAAGTGGGTCATTATGCATCTGTTTTCGAATTCATAATTCGAACATTATGAGACGAGTGTATATAAAATATTTAATCATAGTTACAAATTATATGGGTTCTTACTGACGTATTATTTTTGTTTTGAGTTCCCTACGTTTTGTAAGCTTTGTGACCTCGGGTAAGCTCGATTCTCAGTTTACCTGTGATCATTCATGTCATGACGCTTGCAACAGTAAAAACTGGTATAAATTATAACTATGAATAGCGTAAATAATCGCGAAAGTTTAATTTAGAGGTATAAAGTTTATGATTTTTCAATGCAACCCGATTTAGAATTAGTAATAAGACTAAGGAAATAATATAATGAAGAACGTAGTTGGAAGTTTTTAGTAGGTTTGTCGGGTTGTTTGTTGACTCTGTGTTCTATACGAAAAAAGAATGCACGAGAGAAACCGCTGGTGGCAACGCTAGTTGATAATAACAAAGAGGCAAGGTTCAAGAGCACTTAATTTGTCAATTTTACACATTATATGTACCCCTTTCCCAACGCGCAGTTACCATCGAGATCAGGGACAAAATGACGGAGCTAAAACTCCCCTTTTTTATTATGTCAACCCGAAGTACATTATGCGAAGGAACTTTTTTGTCCAAAAGCCCTTTTTTTGTGAGGGCACGAATTTATTTGTTGAAACACATTTCGAAGGCGGTTTTTTGGCACTCGCATTAAGAAAATGGAGACGGCAACGGCTGTAGTATGTGACGCTACTTATGTTCCGTTTGGGCAATGTTTTCGTGTGTTTAGTAGGCGGTGAAATTGAGTTTGTTATTGGAGTAAATATTATAGAGATTAGGTTTCGCGATATGTCATGAAAACACTTTTAGAGAATTTTATCACTTTTGTACGTTCTAAGTAAGTCATGGTAACTTTACGAGGGTACTTTTGCATAGTACAGATCTATCTACTTTTTTCAGTTTATAATAATTTACGTATATTTCTCCGCCTGCTGACCTCATTTTGTTTAATAGTCCAACTATTGCTACTTCCTTTTTAATATCTTTTCATAGTCATTGGATTACGATTTCAGTATTCTTACTTTTCGCTATGTTTATTGGAACGGATAGTCTGAGACACTTAAAAAAATTAACATATATAAGAATGATATTATACACACAAAAAAACTGTGGACGGCCTCTGCAAACAAACTGCGATAAGGCCTTAGCGCATTTTAAGTTTAAGTTCCTGTTATGTACTTATTTGTGTTTTGAATGTGCAATAAAGTGTTTTTAGTTAAGTTAGTATTATGTGTATGATATATACTAGAAACCACATCATCACATCCACATCTCTATTATTTTCTTACAAATGAAGGAACCAGGAACACACAGGCGTTTATTTTTATTTTATTTTGTTTTTTTGGGAAAGCAAACAACTGTATACATAGGTTACTTACATAATACATAGTACACAAAGCATAAGTTTATATACAGCCAACTACGCTATTCACGGATTAAATATAAACGAGTAGGTAGTTTAGAAACAGGCTGATAAATTATAACACGTAAGATGTTTAGGATACTTACGAAGTTTTATCTTTACGACTTACAATAAACAATCAATTTGCCAATTCTCTTAATAGTGATCTCTTAAAACTACTGCAACTGAGTGTATATAAATCAAGGTGCGGGAATTTATCATTGTAAGCAGAAATAATTCGGCGCATAGGAAGTAAGCAACGTAACTTGTAAGACTTGGACAGCTAGCAAGGTTGTTACAAACTTTATAAAACAGCATTACATCTAAGAGAGTGCGTCTATTTAAATAACTAATATTTAAATAACTAATGACCTCTCGAAAAAGCTCGTCAAAGGTAACGCTGCACAACTCACACGGGACTCACTAAGGCGGTTTTAAACGTAGTAATAGGTACCACCTGATTGTCCGAAAATAAATGGTTCCGTGCTTTGGAGGGCACGATAAGCAGTCGGTCCCGGGTGCTGTCTATGATTACTTAGACGGCGGTCGTTACACAACCATGTCAGAACCCTACTACTAGTAGTAGGCGGTTGAAAAACTCTGACACCAGGGTTTATCGTGTCATTTGAAGATATTCAAAGTGAAGTAAAGTGAGTGAGCTATCAACTTATCAATGTTTTATTAATTTAAACAAAACATGCCTCAAATGTTAAGAATTTCCGAAGAATTTTCAATTTATAATAGGAACTGACCATTTTGCTGCAGGGATCAATAGCAAAAACATTCTAGCACTTCCCACGTTTCTGCGCGAAAACATAGTAAGTAATATTTTATTCGTGGTGCACATTGATGTCATGTTCATCATATATAACGATATTGAAAAATGTACGAGTAGTTTGTGCGACTGTAACATAACGCCTAATTGTATGCAGTTGCAGTTTGGGGTGGTATGGGATCTACCTCCTAGCGGTCCACCCCGGGCAACGGCAACACAGGCTTGCCTGTGGATAAGTCCGGCTGAACGATCCCACCAAGCGGTGGAAGGCTCCGTAAGGAGCCGCCTGGCTCGCGACCACCATCCCACCGAAGTCTGGCGCCAAGTAGCTTGCTGCGTTCCGTCAGTGTGTGGGAGTGCCAGTGCCTTAACAGGCTTCTTCTGGGTGAGCTCGCTCCATCTTAGACTCTGTCTCTGTCCTATGACCTAGACTAGAGTCAAGAGCAAACCCATCATATAAAAAAAAAAAAAAAAGTTGCATACTGCATTTTTTCTACCCTCTACAAAAAACTCTGAAAAATCATCTACGTACACATTACTTAACTTTCGCACCAGTGATCCGCCGCGTCCAAGATGTCAGGTGAAGCGGAAATTAACTCATTACTTTTAATTTTTATAATAAAATATGGTTAAAGTACTTAAAAATGTAAAAAAGGAAAAAAAATGTTAACCACACAGCATAACACTAAACGGATGACAGGTGTGGCGGAAGATGGCAGCAAATTTGAAAATTGGCACTGTTGGCACACAACACTTCTTTTCATTTGTAATTTTTTCGCAGGTTTTTAAACAACTGATGTGGAATTTGGAATCCAAACGAATGTAGATAAAATATATCAAATAATATTTAAAAAGTATCATGAAAGGTTATACCTTTAATCATTATAGGCAGTAATTGTGAAGTGAAGCGTCCTTTTCCCTCCGTACATTGTTTGTTACCTATTGGCCGACTCTTACAACCGAATAAACAATTTGCTCACCGAACCGTAGTTCTCTTTGATATGAATTGTTTCATTTTATACAAAAAAACAACAACTTTTAATTTTTTATTTACTTTCATTTGCCTTTGTAATAACAGCTCTGATGTTTTTTCTTTGAAGGAAATTGCTATTAAATATTTTTTGTACAATGAAATATATTTTTATGATGAAGGTAGGATGGTATTCAATTGATTTATTTGTCAAAGTTTGGTCTATTACTTTTGCGTGGTGTATAGCAATCTTATGAAATTTTGAGCGAGTTTGATATGTCTTGTACATTAGTAGATTTGTGTCGTACAGTTTTTTGATTACTTGTTTATTACAAACGAGTGAAAAATTTACGAATATGGCGATTCCGCTCTGTTCTCACACACAGGATTTAACGTTAGTGGAAAAGGGACGTTTCAAAGTTCACGGCGGGCCCTTTACTATCCTTGCTAACTTCAATTGCCCCGACTTATTTGTATCTAGCGGCTAATGTAAGGTAAATTATAATAATTTATTTCCCGAATTGAGGCCAACACCACACTAGAGTTAGTTGTACGTGACAATTCATTGTTCATTTCCTTGAAAACATTATAACAAATAGACTAAACTTTTTCTTTAATTTTAAGTTTTTGAAAATAATTTTGTAAAGTCACAACATAATCATTAAACTTATAAATAACTAGACGTTTTCTATATTCAAGTAGATAGCGATATCTCAAGACGGGCTGGTCTTGACTGGGCTGGCTGGTGGACGGAATGGGCGAAATGCGAAATAGTAGTTTATGTAACTGTCATATAATGGGGGTCATTAGAATGCGAGTGTCTGTTCTGTGATAATAGATTGACACGAGCATTCTAATACCTAATTATATGCAGTTGCATACACTATTTTATCTACGCTCTAAAAAATTTACTCAGTTGAACACTTTTCCAAACGTCCGCACCGGCGATTGCAAGGCCCGATACATGGTCAAATTCAATACGAGAACGTAATATGGCTAAATATGAATTTTTGAAGTTTCTTTACTAACAGTTGTTTAGATGTCGAGTCTCAACAGCAAATAACTAAACAACTGAACAACAACTGAACAACACTGAACAACAACTGAACAACAACTGAACAACAATGAACAACATCGGAATACCATCTGAACAACAACTAATCAACAACTGAACTACATCTCAACAACAACAGAACAAAAACCTATTAAAACAACTGAACAACATCCGAAAAATTACCATAAAACAACAACTGTCAGGTGCGGCGGAAGATAGCGATTTGAGTATTGGAAAAAAAAACTTCGTTTCATTTCTCAACTTTATCGTATTATGAGTTTTCTCATTAAGTCATTACGCTTCTGTAATTTTTAGTAAACCCTAGTTTTTATAGGCAGAATGCATAAAGTAGGTCATTATGCATCTGTTTTCGAATTCATAATTCGAACATTATGAGACGAGTGTAGATAAAAAATATTAGGAACTCCCATAACAATTTAAGATCAGCTGATTTGAGCTTCTATGTCAAAAAAAAACATTTATATGTATTTCAACTTTAATTACTTTGAAAGTTGTTTCATATCGCCAGCGCGTCTTAAGATTCCGCTATCAGTCTCTAGTGAGATTTTACCCTATTTAAAAACGTATGTTACATAACAACCAACGTTATTGCACACAAAGCAACTGCAATTTATGTTGTTTAAGAAATAAAAGTATCATCAAAGCAGCCGTATTACTAGGAAAACTAGATTATATCTACCTTGCAACCTTTGAGTAACTATGTTCACTTCCTTTTCTATTTTTCGATCATATAATATTTTTGAATTTCAGTGTATTTTTCACATAAAATAACGCCCTTCTCTCGTTTATGCAGACATATCAATTGCAGAGTGTTTCGCAATACAGTCGCAAAAGTACCGCTTTTCCTCATCCTACCCTTATTGGTATTCCTCGGGATGGGTCGCCTTTACCTGACAAGTGAACCTAATTTTATTTCCTAACTCGAGATATACAGGAGTAGAATAAAAATGTACTGAAAAAAAGCAAGTTACAATTTCGTTCAGTTTTGGTGCGTATATTTTTATCAGTACGTATATAGCCTTCACTGTAATCATTCGTGTAGTTAAATATTTGCAATTCGAAATAATAAACGACGTTTATTCCAATTCTGTGGTGGATTAATTTGATATTTTTAATGATTTCAGCTCCTATTTTTTTAAAGGTTAGGTGAAATTCTACAAGTGACCGATACTGTAAACAGAGTACGGGCTGGTGATAAGGAACAAGGAACCCAGGGAACAAATACAAATACAATATCGGCAATTTTGTATGAGAGTTTGATATATATAGGTATACAAATCACGCCTATAATCCCTTACGGGGTAAGCAGAGCGTAAACGGCCGCATAGAACGGACATTTACCCCACGTCTGACAAACATTTGAGGGTCATCCGGAAAATTGTGTATCGCCATAGTGACAGGTTGTCAGCCCATCGCCTAAAATTGCAATACCCACCCTCGAGTCCCTTAGACGCTTCTTACGTCTCCCACGGGCAAGAAATGGGGTGATGCTATTCTAAGCCGGCATCACATGGCAGTTTTATTTATATTTTTCATATTTCGATCTATGTTCCTTGGGGAAAGTTGTTACTTATCACCAGCCCGATCTGAGTTTTTGCTATCGTAAACTTACTTTCACCCTATATTCACGTTTCATGTTATAGTCATCCTTTCTCCGAATCCAAATGTTTAGGAAATAGGTATTCCTGCAAAAAAACAGTATCCGGTACCTTGTGACGTTATACGAGAAGCACAATTTAGCCGAAATGCACAATCAAGTCAGTTTATGCGAGCAAAACAAGATTTTGGCCGGCGTCGGTACCAGGGCGGCATAAACAGAGAACTGGCTACATTTTGGGTGCACCGATTCGGCGTGGATTTAAGGAAACGAAATATTTGGAAAGAATGTGAGTGAAAAGTATTTCATCTAAGAAAAATTTATAACTAAATACTAACGCGCTAGGTAGTTTTGCTTTATAACGTTTATGATTCTAGAGCCTTGAAAATGATGGTGCACTCAGAACAGAATGTCGCTACTCCATACTTCTAATTTCGAAATCTGCTCGCAATGAATTGCTCATACTTTCAATTCACATCCTAAAATGCTGCAATCCATCCAGCGCCCTGGTACTTGCAGAATGCACCTCAAGGGCGCGATTGGTCTGGTTGTTTGTACAACCACACAAACTTCTCTGAGTGAGCCCTTAATCCCTCCAAATAGTCAAGTCTAGGTTTCAAAGACGCAGGGCTAAAATCGTAGAGACCAGTCTTAAAAAAACGCAATGAATTCGGAAAAACCAGAAAAATTTCGGTAGGTGCCACGCAAGTCCAACTGGCTTGTGTTACTTTCGTTGCTCGTCAAACTGTTCACCGTCTGCCGCAGTCAGCTCTTGGGGTAGCAGCATCGCAGGGAGTTGGCAGCGGTCCAGGCCCGTGTTCGCGACGTCGATACAATGCCGATATGGCTTCATGGCTGTGCTTGCTGCGAGCCTCTACGTGTTATGCTGCCCTGGTACAATCAGAGCGTGAAACTGGAGCTAAACGTTGGAAGGTTTGTTCGTTGCATCACCTTAAACCATCACCAACTGCACACAAGTCTTTGTTTTTTTATTACATCTATTACTAAAATTTGTATTAGGTGGTATTAGCTAACTTAAAAAAAAAATAATAATAATAAAAAGTGTTTAGTTCAGGCTCTAGACCCATAAAGAGAAACATTAAACATAAAAGAACAACTTGTTAAAATTTACAATAAGATATGCATAATTAATATACAAGTACAAAAGGAACTTGCTATTGCAAAGCAACGAGTACCAGGCTTTCACGTTTTGGAGGTCCTGTTGTTCTTCGTCCGTCTGGTCAAATGTCCTAATAATATTATCACTTACTTTGATATCTGATTTCTAATTCATTTGAGTCGAAGAATGTATCGAGCAAAATTAATAAAATTAATTAGAAAATTAGTAGACAGAAACACTTACTATATAAAGTTACATTTAATTAATTACAAATAATTTATAGGGAGTTCCACTTGTGAATCTGAACATTTTATTTTGTAATATTTTTACGAAAAAAGGAATGGACTACCTATACAGAAAGTTGCAATAAATATTTTACTTTCTATGGGAAATCCAATATACTGCATACTTAAGGGAGCTCAAATACCGTTTTATATTAACTGGACATATGCCTCTCCTTATTGGGGCTATAAATTGCAATACTCACCACGCTGAGCAGGCTGATTGGCAAGCGCAGTGTAAGATGATGCATTCAAATACCGTCAATTTTGAATAAATGAATTTGATATTGTAATGTTATTCAGTATGACTGTTGTATTTATTTCCTCGGATTAGTTTTATTTTCATCCATGCTGAGTGACTATGATAAATACCAATTTTCTTATTCTTTTATCAACTGTAAAATAGAGCAGTCCCAGATGTTTACAGGTATTTCAATGACATCAACTTTTTTCAGCACGAGCAGACACTCGTACATACAAATACAACTGAGTACGAAAGTGCCAGTGTTTTCTGGCATACAGAAAATATAGGGTGAAATTTTACTAGCGACCGATAGCGAAATCTCATGACGGGCTGGTGATATGGAACATAGGTCAAAATACGAAAAAAGAAATTTGCCCTTACAATACGAAACTGCCGATCAGCTGATTGTAGATACTTATGGAACTCAAAATATTTTTGTCATATTTCATATTATGATGTTTCTTGGGGAAAGTTGGACCTGGTCACCGGCCCGTCTTGAGATTTCGCTTTGTAAAATTTCACTATTTTTATTTTGTGTTTAGATTCCTACAGAGGATAATCGTAAGTAAGAAAAGGTAGTTTCGAGCTGCATGTCTTTTTTTACTTTTGCAGTCTGCAAAAGTAAAAAAATGTTCAGTATGTCTTTTCATTGCCTGAATTGCATCCACGGTCTAGCAGTCTTACGCTTGGTTTCAGGTCCCAGGTTCGATTCCCGAAGGGGCTCTTACAAAGTTGGTATAAATAACTTTGTGAGTTTGTTCCCAGTTTGATTAGGACATTGTAGACTGAACCACCTGATTGTTTAAAAAGAAAAATGGGGCACGATAAACCTTGTTGGTTGGGCAACTTTTGGTCGAAAACGTTGGTCTTGGTCGCTGTCTATGATAAGATAATTTAGACGGTGGTTAAAACACAACCAATGTCAGGGGCCCTCCACTAGTAGAAATCGGTTGAAAACCCCTGACACCAGGGTTCATTGGCTCGTTCTTCGACTCGGTAACCCACACAAAAGAAAATTTTAAGAAGTATTTCTCATTTCGCATGCAACGAAGTTTTCAAAGTATTGCAATATTTTATTCTCTCGACCCACATAAGTGTTTTACATTCTACACAAAACATTTTAAAAATGCGCTATAAAACAAAACTTTCGTTCCTCCATCAAAACTGTCAGAAACTAGATATTTTAGAATTCCACCCAGTGATGAATTATATTTAAGTCTTCTTCTTTGGGACCATTCCAAGCCAGGGGAGACAAACTTTTGGTTCTTATTTATGACTCTCCACACGGGAGGGAATTTCAAATATAACTGGGTCCCGAAGGCTTTTGATTTCTGACGCGGGTTATTTACATGATATACTTCTGTTATTGAAATGTTATTATTTCTCATTGCCACTAACTTTGCCCTATTTTGTAAATGATAGCAACAAGTCCATCTGAGAGATATGAGAGTGGAGGCATATAAGATCAGATAGGTATGAAAAAGAATTGTGAAGTAAATAGGTATATATAAGGTGCAAATTTTGACCTATTTTAGGAATATAGGCTGATATATACTTTGTTTATTTTGGAATGTAAATCACGTTAACAAAGTTTGTTTACATGATAAGTCATTCCAAAATTAAAGGAGTATATCTATGTATGTTCCTTGGATTGAAGAGAGTTGTTCAGTTTCATTTACTGGTTCCCCCTTAAAGTGCTTGTAAAGATTTCTCATTTATTTTTAGTATACAGGTAATTCCCAAATGGATTGGTCGAACTTTCATAATACCGTGTTATTACAAAATAGTTTCTTTGTTAGAGAGCGTTTGTGCAGTGTTTATAATAATTTTCTGACGCTGTCAAAACGCTTAAACCACGACTTACTTTTTTGCATTTTAAACTGACAGGATCTAACTCAATGAGGAGAATACAAGCATTCAGTGTATATAAAATATTTTATCTCATTAATCAAACTATTATTGGTTTGATACTATACAGGGTGTAAGCGACAGCCCTCCTAATACTTATAGTGCGTTCAGATCATCAAACTGAACAACTTTCTATTAAAAAAATCAGGAAACGCAAAAAAAAAATACTTCCCATAGTAATTGCAGTCAGTTGATCTTGATTTTGTATCCGAGGTCAATTATTTTTTGTCGTTTCCTGACATGTTCCTAGGGGAAAGTTGTACAGTTTCATGGTATGCATGCACCCTATCAGTATTCGAAGGGCTCTCCCTTTCACCCGGTATTTTTCTGACGCTGTCAAAACGCTTAAACCACGTCCTACTTTTTTGCAATAAGACCGACAGACTCCAATCTTAAAAAGCAAATAAAAATAAAAAAACTTTTCATGCATACATCCGTAGGATAATTTTCTTTCACTAAGCACTCAGTGTATATCAAATATTTTATCTCATTAATCAAACTATTGGTTTGATACTATATATTTTAGTTTCAGATTGTATGTAATATGATATTTATATTAAAACAATCGTAAACTATTTTCAGAAATGAAAATATTAAATGAAAAAGAAAAAACATTCCGTGTGATGCTGGCTTAGAATAGCATCACCCCATTTCTTACCCATGGGTATCGTAATAGGCGACTAAGGGACTCGAGGGTTAGATGTGTATTGCAATTTTAGGCGATGGACTGACAACCTGTCACTATATTGATACACAGTTATCTGATTGACCCTCAGACGTGGTGTTAATATTTGTTTTACGGCCGGTAACACCCTACCTACCCCTTAAGGGATATAGGTGTGATTTAAGTATGTATTTATGTAAAAAATTAACTTGTACCCCGTGTGATGCCGGCTTAGAATAGCATCACCCCCTTTCTTGCCCGTGGGTGTCGTAAGAAGCGACTAAGGGACTCGAGGGTGTGTATTGCAATTTTAGGCGACGGGCTGACAACCTGTCACTATAGTGATACACAGTTATCTGATTGACCCTCGAACTTTTGTCAGACGTGGCGGAAATTACCGTTTTTCACGGCCATTTATGCTCTGCCTACCCCGAAAGGGACTATAGGCGTGATATATGTATGTATGTATGTTTGTATTAACTTGTTGGCGGCGGTCGGGGATTGAACCCGGGACCTGTGATATAAGTTGTAGCATTTTTTCGTTTGAATAACTTACACTAGATGTCGCTTGTACGTCGGTCCAAGACGTATATCAAGAGGTTGAAAATTTGAAGTGTTCGGTCGGGGCGCCGCTAGCTCTTTGGTAAAGCGGTAGGATGGTACTATACGGGTACCAGGTTTAATCCCCGGCCCTCGCTAACATTTTTACAATTTCTTATTTTCATTTATGAAAATACTATAGCACTGTGAGTGCAAAATAAACCATAGTTAATCTTAAATTATGTTACTGAACTAATATAGGAGATTGTGAGATTCTGTTATTTACAAAGTGGTTTCGTAAAAAAAATGCATGAATGTTCTCTGAAAATCGAACCCGAAACCTCTACGTGGTAGGCAGAAGCATTACCACTGCAGCACATCACTGGTCGCCTTAATCTTTGTATGCTCTTTCTTAATCATTTATAATGCGCACTGCTAAACAGTGGAACTCACTACCTGCGTCTGTGTTTCCAAACGCATACAACCCTAATCTCTTCAAAGTAAGAGTGAACAGGCTTGTTCTGGGGGAGCTCGCTCTATCTTAGACTCTGTCTCTGTCCTATGACCTAGACTAGAGTCAAGAGCAAACCCATCATTCATAAAAAAAAGACTATAATGAACGTATTTATTTACGTATACGGTAAGGGGCAGCCCTCCGAATACTGATAAGGTACATGCAGACCATAAAACTGAACAAGTTTCTCCTAAGAACATATGTTAGGAAACGACAAAAAATATTCGACCTCCCATACAAAATAACTATTCACTGACTTAATTTAGTATGGGAAATCCAAATTTTTTTGACGATTGTTGAAATATTTTACTATGGAAAATTGTTCAGTTTTATGGTCTGAATGCATCACATCAGTTTTTAGAAGGCTGACCCTTACACCATGATTCTTAATTTTATTAAATGACTTGACTTAATCTCATGTGACTTTTGTTTGTGTGTGTTAATAATAAAACTACAATAATACAGATTTTCATTTATTTCAGTGATTACTGATTACATAATAACATACGGTACCTTAACGCTATTGATTCTAAAAAAATCATTTCCAATATCACCTTACCTAGTTATTAAATTTCAGATTAATCCATTAAAATTACTGTTTAAGTTTTATTTCTTATCTTAACTTTAAATTAATAAAACGAACAATGAATAAAAAGTGCGATTTTTAATCTAAAACGCTACAATTTGTTGTTACGATGGAAACCTCTTTTTATTCAATATCCGTAACCGTTGAATTAAAAGACTTGACGTCTCGTTCATTTAAAAGCAAGGATTCGAAGGAAATCTTTGGTTTCGTTATAAATTAATTTGAAATTGATAAAATAAAATACAATCAAGAATAATAAACTTAAAATAAAAGCTTAGGTTTCAAAATAGCCATGACTTTCCTACCACTAAATATACTTCATTCCAGTAGTTGAGAGACAACTTTGCCGTCATTAAGCTCTCCGAAGAGACCCCTTATTTATTCCTAAGTCATTTTAAACAAACAAAAATAACATCGCATTTTTATATCTAAGGTTAATCTCTGAATTGCATTTTTATTATATAGATTAACAAACAACTTTCTTGTCCTTATTTAATTTCTAGATCTACTCGTTTAATGCTAACCCTAGTTTTTTAATACTATTCATGGCTAAGAAAAGATAGATGTGGAACTTATACGAAGAAGAGAAATGGAAGTTAGATTAGATGAAGTGAAGGCTGTAGATTCAACTTACGAAAAGTACGTATAAGGAATTGACATAGGTTTTCTGTAATGAGTTATTCTGAAACTGATCGTTGCAGTCAGCCTTTGTTACATAGTTATTGACAATACAATATCAATAAAATAACTTGAATTTAATACAAGTATTACTGTTAGTTTTAAATTAATTCTGATGAAAATAAAAGGTCATATTTCAGACACAGTAATATAAAGTAATATTATAACGATCTGAGATCATTATTCTCTGCATAATTCATCGAAAAGAATTGTAATAATGTATGCAAATGACATGCGTTGCACGATTGGACGAGTATTGTTGATGCGTGTATTCTTAATTTCATTACAGTGAGTGTGATGTACGCGTATTCTAAAGAAATCGAATGGATTTTATTGTCGGTTTTAGCATTTTTCCTTCTAGTAAAAAACTTTCTACATATGAATGACTCGCGAGAGCATCTTAAACAATCAGAAATACTCACAGCCAGAATGACATTTCCATTTTCGTGTCTAGATATGGTAAACTGGGAAGTTAATTTTATCATTACTTGTTTAAAACTTTAAGGTTATTTTTTATTTTTTAATCTATAATTAGGTATCTATAGTGCGTAAGTTTAAACCTTCGTCTATTTTAATGAAAGTAAGGATTTAAAGCAATCCATTGTAATGGAATGTTAGATTAATAGATCTACAAGGGTTAGAGATAAGGAGAGTTGTTCGTGATTTAAACATTTCGTATTTTCCTTGTCAAAAGACGAGGTGCAAACAGTTTTGAATATTTAAATTACGAGAACTGCTTGAGTTTCAAGCCCAGAAACCTTAGATAATAATTTAGAAGAAGTTTATTTGGAAACTACAATAGTTCGCTTTATTAAGAAAACTCGAACGACTTAGGTAGAATTTTTTCAATTTAATTTTGAATTATACTAAGCTAATCAAGTGCTAGATTTAAATTGTAGTTGATAGTTGATTTTTAATTATCTAAATGATTTTATGTGTGGGAAAATATATTTTGCTCGACAAAATTATCTTTAGGGGCCAAATGGTTTTACGAAGTAAACTAAAGTTGATAAGTACAGGGTGTCATTTTTCAATTATCTATAAATTGTTTACGTTTCATTGTATGAACATTAAAAGGAAGATAATTTCCTTTCAAAGTTATTTTCTAATTTTTTCGTGTATTTCTTACGAAAGATGTCACCCTGTATATTAAAGAGAAGAATCTGGAGTAAGTATAGAAGTTAGAGCACTAAGAAATACTCTTAAAAAGCGTTACTATATAATGGCACTGCGGAATGTACCTCATGTTCATAAAAAAGTATCCTAAATTCAGCTTATATTTATTCTGTTCAAATGAGATTATGTCGCATTAATTTAATAACCTAACTTTACAAATTTCTCCGCTAAACCACCTTTTTTTATATTCGCTCTCTTTATTGTCCACTATTTTACCGTATTCCGCTAAAATTCCGTGTCCCAGCAAATAGATGTTAAGTTGTGATCTGCGAATGTCCCTATAGTTTAATTTTATTCGATATTTATTATAATAATTTTTAAGACTTTCTTAAATACGAAGATTCGTGAGCTCAAAGAATGTTCGTATTTAAAGGCGCTTTTATTTAATGTTTGACGGCAAAGTTGAATTTCTTATAAATCTAAATATCCAATCGATATATTTTATGATTCATACAAGAATCCGAAATGATTCCATACAAATTATTGGAAGAGGAAGTTGCTTTGTTTTTGTATGGATCCAAACGGGTTCTTTATACATTTCTTCTACTTTCACACAGTCCGGGCTATTCTGAAACCTTCACATTTAAACTAACAAAGTTTTAACATCGGTTGAGATACGTTATCGAATGTTTAATTTTACTTTTTTAACCCTTTACCGCGTTCTCTACTCACCTCCATCTCTAAGAATCATGACCGAACATTCTATACTAGAAATACAAAATTTAACGTATTTACAACCCTTTTTAAAAATCTTTTTCAACAAAAAACATTCATAAGTACATCCTTGCGTCGCGCACAGTCAAAATGTACATTATAATTATAGGACTAGAGTTCATTTTGGAACGTAAACTAAAGTAACACAAAGGACAAGTAACATATTGAACTGAAGTTTTGGTTTAGCTATAAATCGATTACTTTATCGATTTTTTATTCTACTCTATGTAGTTTTATATTACTAAGAATAGTTTAGAACGGGAGCTTTACCACGTTTTTATTTTATTATTGTAAATTCCGATGTCATTAAATATTATTAGATGGATTCAAATAATGTTTGTGAGTAATGGTTTCCCTGGAAGGGAAAACTTATCGTTTTAATAACTTACGCGTCAATCCATTTCCTCGGCAATATTCAATGGCAGTATTTAATATAAAAGTTTATCTTGCATCTTATTTTCTTTTTCTTGTTTTAAGATTATCTCGCATGGTGTTCTTCGTGAAATATCAATGCGTCTTTGGTCTTGATTTATCTGCATAGTCATCTTCAGTCCTAAACTATTCCTTTATGTTGTCCGGCAGTTGAAGTCCATCCATAAACCGGTACTCCAATATTGAGAATCCGATCGATGTTGCACCCTCCAAACCAGACGCGCCATCCATCTCGCTTTTAGAATTTGGTGATATTTTTTTAATGTGTTTTTTTCTTAAGGTTAATAGATTACATGATAACGCACTTCCCTTTCTCGGCCCAAGGGTTGTTTTTCTTGTCTGGGGCGTGTATGAGAGGGTCGTTTTTTTCATTCTCCTCCACATACTCCCTCATCCTGAAACAACAAAGGTGACATTAGGCAAAGGAAATAGATAATATTGGTTTGCTCCGATCTTGTTTTGACTGCGGAAGTAAGTGCATAGATTACAGGTGCTTTTTCGTTGAGTATCTAAGCAATGTATTTGTGATTCTGTTTTTTTTTATATAGAATGATTTTAAATCAAACTAGCTATTTGATGGTTCAGTAACTTACTAAAGATTGCCGTGTGATGTCGGATTATATAATTTGGTTATTCAGTACCTAAGCAAAGATTCCCGTGAGTGTCGTAAGAGGCGACTAAGGGACTCGACGGTTACACGTGCGTATTGCAATCTTGAGTGATGGGCTGACATCCTGTTACTATAGGTACGTAGTAGTATTATATTATCTGTGCTATAGTGTACATAATTTTCTGAATTGTCCTCAAATGTTTGTCAGACGTGGCGCAAAATAATCGTTTACGCTCTGCCTACCCCGCAAGGGATCTTGGCGTAATATTATGTATATATGTAACCAAATATATTTTAATCTGTTAAACGGGTAACTCAAACTGCCGCAGATTACCAATTTTAAAAGCCTTTTCACCGTTTTCGAACACCTTTCAACAGCCATCGACAAACTTCGGAAACTTAATTATTTATCGACTGACGCAAATTGTGGGCAAAATTTAATTTTCACCAGTCAAGTTATGTGTACCTGATGCTGGAATGCAAAGTCGGCTCCATATTGAATCAGATAATGAAAATGATGGAAACGAAACAGTTGCCTACTTATTTTGCAAATACGCTTTTCGTCTTTCGTACTCTTTTACCGTGTGATGCCGGCTTAGAATAGCATCACCCCATTTCTTACCCATGGGTGTCGTAAGAGCCGACTAAGGGACTCGAGGGATGTGTATTGCAATTTAAGGCGATGGGCTGACAACCTGTCACTATAGTGATACACAGTTATCTGATTGACCCTCAAGCTTTTGTCAGACGTGGTGTTAATATCCGTTTTACGGCCGTTAACGCTCTGCCTACCCCGTGAGGGATATAGGCGTGATTTATGTATGTATGTATGTAGCTCCAAACTAAGCAAAGCTTGTACTATGGGAACTGGATAGATGATATGAATACTAAGATACGTTTTTTTGTAAATAAATACAGTATGTGAGTATATAAAGAAAACACCTAGACTAAACACAAATAGCAAAATATTTACCTAAAAACAATTTGTGTCTTGTGGGGATCAAACACACGACCCTTAGTGTGGCAGGCAGGGGTACTATACGCTACGCCATCGGGCTAGTCAATTCTAAAGGATTACTTAAAAGTAATGAAATGAAAAGGATTTCCTTGGATTTCGTCGTACTTATACTACTGGGATATTGAAGTTATTTCATCTGATAAGCTGGGGTACTCCCAAGGGAGAACTAAGATAGGCTTTTGCAGTAACTGAAGAGACAGCATGATAGACAGATGTGATAGTGTCTTCTTAGGGATTATAGGATTTTTAGAAAAAAGCAATAGGTTCCTCCAGGGAGGTGTGCTTTGGGAAGCGTTACTTTGAAAGTGGTTTGTCGATTTTTATGGCCATTATATACAGTTTAGGACAAAAAACCTGATGTCAGAATTTTTCAACCGCCGACTACTAGTAGGCCTCTGACATGGTTGTGTAACGACGGCCGTCTAAGTAATCATAGACAGCAAGTGGGACTGACGGCTTAAAGTGCCCTCCGAAGCACGGACCATCTTGATTTTTTTCGGACATTCAAGTGGTTCACCATGCAACCTCTATAATGGCCCGATTTTTTTAAATCATTCCCGATTAGTCAAGAAAAAATGACTTAAAGTAACAAACTGCGCAAAATTTACGAATAATCGAAAAGTCAATAGACAAAGCTTATTTTATCCAACACGTATTTTCCTTTAACTATACCTACGCAATTTTTCAATTATCAGATAAATATTTATTGGAAAAAGAAATATTATCCAAAAACCTTGTATAAATTCTTTTAATAACTTATAATTTTTGACTCTCGAAAATGTAAGAATTAGATCACATGAACATAAAACGTTCCAATATTCATTTGTTTTGTGCAATTCTCTATGGAGTAGAGTGAACATATAAATAACATTTATTTTGTGTGACACACGAAAAGGTACTAAACATTAGATGATTTTATTATTTAACGAACAATATTCGCGTAAAGAATTACTTGTAATTTTCTACCAAATAATCAACAAGTAAGTCGCATAAACCTACATCATAATATATGACTACGTTTTCAGACTTGTTTTGCTGACATTGAATAAGTGTATCAAAGTACAAAAAGAAATTTTTATTGAATGACTAGTAAATTCTATAAGCAAGGGAATTTTGCCGCCAAAATTAAATGAGAGTAAAATTCCAGAGATTCCAGATAGAATGACTGGCAAGAATCCTGTCCAGTCGATTGAATTTGGAGCAACTGGGAATTTCATTTACTTACACAGTTTGTTAAAGTTTCCCAGCAGTATCAGAAGTCTATTCAATTTCTAAGAATACCATAATATAGAACTTATTTTATAGTCCTATTGACCTAGTTATTTCTTTGGTCATATAGAACACTGACACGACGAACAGCCCCATCTGATTTTGGATGAGAATAACTCTGATATAGTAGTATTTATCCCCGTAAGGCCTAGACATATATGAGCTTCTTATTGATAGACCCCATAAGCCTTTTAAAAGCCTTGATTCTTTTAAATAAACCGATCTTGCGGAAAGTTGTGCAACTGTATTGTCTGGTTCAATCATAAGAATATTTGCATTTTTTTTTAATTATTTAACTTTTTAAGCGCGATAACTTTTAAATATTTTAGTTGATTAATCGTCGGGAACCAGGTAAATTGCTTATATTTACCACAAAACCATAGTGGTTAATCAACTAAAAAGGGCAAAACGAGTAATCGTTAATTAAACATAATGAAGCAGTTTTATTCTCCCTTAGACCCTTAAGGGGATATAGCGCGACCAAGATTTTTAAACCAGTTTTATTTAGACAATTACAGTTACGTGGGCTGGTTCACCCTTCAAAATATTAACAGGTAATATTTTTACAACTGAAGTCTGATTTCCAATTTTTCATGGACTTTGAACATGAAGCAAAGAATTTCGAAATGAACCGATCCGTCCATCATTCACAATCGTCTACTCCGATACATATGAAAGCAGTCTGAATAATGTCACTAATAAATCCCAGAACTCTGATTGGAAAATATTCCGATTGGAAAAGATTGATTGGATTGGAATGGGCAGCGCCTTGCACTGCGCTCGCCAATCCACCTGGCAAGCAAGGAGAGTATGGAAAATTGCGCCCGATTGTGGCTCATGTGGACTGTTGAATATATGCTGTTACAAGAATGATTGTCTTCGTTGATTGACTTCCAAATTCAGTTTTATTTTTATATGAACAGTTATTTCAGAGATTATTCAAATGGTGAAAATTTAAATATTTATTGCTGAATACTAATGATATGGCAGTTTATAGTTCACAAAATTAAAAGAATATGATAATGTATTTTGTTACTTTAGGATATTATATGAGATGAAATTTTACTAGTTAGCTAAATCTCAAGACGGGCTCCTGGTAGGAACAAGTTTCTCCAAGGAACATAGGCCGTAAAACGAAAAAAGTAGACCCCCATACTAAATAGCCAATCAGCTGATTTCAGTAACTATGAAAAATCAAAACAAATTTTTCGTATTTCTACGTTTTTCCTCATCATCAGCCCGTCTTGAGATTTCGCTACCGGTCACTTGTAAAATTTTACTTTACGATGTTTACATACATATATCACGCCTTTATCCCTTGCGGGGTAGGCAGAGCGATGTTTTCCACCTCCAAAATGCGGTAATATAAATATCAATTGAAGCAGTCTACCACAGACTGGACAGGAGTGTACAGCTCCCCTGATAACGTTGTAGAGTCATGTTGATACGTCAACCCACGTCAAGACCCTCGCACACGTCACATCACCAGATTTAACTGGACTTGGATCAGCATAACTTTTATTTGTTTTATTTCCTTCGAAACTCGGTAAATATTTGTTTTATTAGACACGACTAGATATTCTACCACATATAAGACAGGAGTCCGCAAATACCCACAAACGGTCAAATAACGTTGTAGAGCGTGTTAATATGTCAACCCACGTCAAGACCCGGGCAGACGTGACACTCGGTATCCATATTTAAGGTTAACTTTACATAGTTATGTTTTTTTGGAATGTGGAATGAATCTTGTGCTTGAAGAGTGCTGGTCTTAATATTTTCATTCATTATTTAACCATTTTAAGTAAACAGTAAATAGTTGACGTTGCCGTGTGATGGCGGCTTAGAATAGCAACACCCAATCAATTACCTAATTCATTTCATTTTTTACGGCCGTGCTCTGCCTACCCCTCAAGAGATATAGTCGTGATATACATGTAAATACATAAAAACACGACGCAAGGAATATTTGTCGAACTGGTATTTCTTTACAACAAACAACAGACGCTATTTTTTCATATAAAATCATATGAAAGCTTAAATATAAGTTTTATCAGTAAAAACAGACTTTACACAATTTATAAGTCAAAGTTTTGCCAACTTGTCAAATAAACTTCCGCCATCCTGTTTTATCATAATCATTTACATAGATACTAAGAAATATCACAAAATAGAGAATGTACAGAAGGATCACTCGGCCCTATTTTCGATTATTTCCGCTTTCGGCAAGGGCTGCCACAGTTTTCTTACCGATTTTATTCAATGGAATAGGTACCTAAACATACAAGGAGTAACAGAAAGGCTATATCAAGCCGAAGGGTGCTCATGAAACTGAACAACTTTCCCCACTTTGACCTCGTTTCGGCTTGATATACCCTTTTTCTTACTCCCTGTATTTACATAACGTATACTATCTACATAGCACTATTATTATGAAATGGGGAATGACGAGTAGGTAGATATCTGCTCTGGGGCTGTTGAGACTGAGCATCACCCCATTTCTTTCCCGTGGGAGTCGTAAAAGGCAAATAAGAGACTTGAGGGTGTGTATTGCAATTTCAGGCCATGGGCTGGCAACCTGTCACTATGGCAATACACAATTTTTACGAATTTTTGTCAGACGTGGCGTAAATACCCGTTTTTGCAGCCGTTTACACTCTGCCTACCCCGCAAGGGATAATAGACGTGATATGTCTATGTATAATGTATGTACATTAAAAATGAAAAGTTGCCTTTATTTAAGTAGAAACTCAAATCATATTATAAACAAATATACTGATTAGAGTTATTAATCCTGTTTGTTCTTTTATGTAAGCAAATTTTTATTTAATTTGGTACAAAATATTATACGAACGTACACGTACAAATCACATCGTATACTAATAAACCTATTTATATTTGTGTGAAGCCATTTTGTACGTCCGCACCAAACGCGGTTGACACTCGACTACAAGTGTGTTTGGATTGGTTTGGATTTCCTTGTAAACGGCGGCGTGTCAAATTGTGGAGAGTTTCGTGACGTTTGCTTGAAGTGAGTTCTCTGTATTCGGCGCGCAGCCGCCAATACTTAAGGGTTTCGCATTACTAGCGGCGACGCCTCTTCCATCTGGGCTACCGCAGCTCATTCCTTGCCTTTTAAATTATTTTTTTGACCAATTGACCACTATAAGTTTTATGTGTAGTCATCTGGCCCAACATTAAAAAAGCATTCGGTCGAAATAACCACATTTTTTCAAGAAAAGTAAACTCGCCCACGGTCCAGATATTTTGCGGGCGACATGCCTCCTAAGGGGTGGAAATATCCAATGTGACGGGGTTTTGATAAATAATTCAACAACGACCAAAAACACCTTTCCCAAACAATAATATACAAATCTGGGTAAATGTATTGTTTTCGGAAATAAGGGACTGAGGTATTTTGGAATTAGGTGAATATTTGGCTAGACTCGCATAAAGTGCCTCCCTACCCTCCCTCCGCCACCGGGATGGCACAAAATAACCCTTTTAGCTATTTAAGTTACCTATGACATGAATATACGAATACACTTGAAAATAAAAGTTTTGAAGTTTGAAAGTTCAGACTAGTTTATGCAAGAAAAATCTCCATGGGTGTAATTTTAAATGTAAAAGTAAATATTTTATAGGACAAAACTGGTAAACAGCTATTGCGTCGTCGGCTGAAGAGTTGCAGAAGATGGTAAACATTATGAATGAGGCTTTGAAAAAGAAAGGAATGAAAGTGAATGTATGTAAGATGAAATCAATGGTTGTTGAAAAAGAAGAAGGTATGACGGAGTGTAAAATTATGATAGAAGAAGAGAAGGTGGAGCAAGTGAAAGAGTTTGTATATTTTTGATCGAAGTTTACATCAGATGGAAAGTGTGAAAGTGATATTGAAAGGAGGGTAAATGCCGGCAACATGGTGAATGGAGCGTTGCATACCTTTATGAACAGCCAGACAGTGTCTAATAAGGCACGTCTGGCTGTGCATAGAGGAGTGTTAGTTCCAACACTTATGTATGGGAGTGAAAGTTGGGTATGGCAGAAAAAGCATGAAAGTAGAATAAATGCGGTAGAAATGAGAGCGCTAAGAAGTATGATAGGAGTGAAATTGAGTGACAGGATAAGGAATAGCGTGACTAGAGAACGTTGCGGTATAAAAGATGACATAGTGACTGGTATAGAAAAAGGAATGCTGAGATGGTTTGGTCACATTGAGAGAATGAATGAAAGAAGATTAACGAAACAGGTGCATATGGCGAGTGTGGATGGGAACGTTGGAAGGGGAAGACCAAGACGCACGTACTTGGATCAGATCGGGGACGTTCTAGAGAAAGGTCAGGTCAAGAGTACCCTAAACCGACGAGCATGTATGAAAAGATTGATGCATGTTGAAGAAGCGAAAGAGGTGTGTCAGAATCGTAGCAAGTGGAAAGATGTAGTCTCTGCCTACCCCTATGGGAAAGAGGCGTGATTATATGTATGTATGTATGTATGCATACCTAACACGGGAAGTGTTTTTAGGTTTTCAATGTTTTGTTTAATTGAAGATTTAGTAAGGTAAGTATAATATTTTGAATTCAGTATAACTTACGCATATTTTATTATTATTGAAGACTACTCAAATTCTAGGTCAAACTCAACTGCGTATAGTTAAGTAATCGAATGATTAAGACACATAACACACACATCGCCCTTTTATCCCTTGCGGAGAAGGCAGAGCGTTAACAGCCGTCAAAATACCTTATACATGGTGTAAGGGACAGTGCTCCAAATACTGAAAGGGTGCATTCAAACATTTCAAACCATATAGACATAGGTATGTTAAAAAAAACTCTTGACACCAGGGTTCATCGGGTAGTTGGACGAATCGGTGCCCCACACGAAAAAGCAAGAACGACAAATATTTTTATCTCAATAGTAAAATTGCACTCCTGTAGAAATAGCATGAATGGGTACAACATGCAGCCAGCCAGCTCCCTACTAACATTGCTATAAATTAAGCACAAGGCGTTATTGCGCTCGTTCGCGACATTTTTATAGTTCATAATAGCAGTAAAGCGCTTCGAAGCCGTTTCGAAGCTCCAAATGATGAGTAGAACTTCAAATTAAGGCGATATTGAAGTAATAAAACGTAAATTCTGGAAGAATGAATGTAAACAAGCGAATAAAAATTTCCGTTGCACGCAGGAAGTAAATTGTAATTGAAAAATTACGAACGACGAAATCTTTTGTGCTTTGAAATTAATAAATTGATTATAATGAAAACTTTCTCAAGCGCTCTTGCATTTTATATTTCTAAGGATTTAACAAAATTAAATTCTTTTTTCAAAAAATATTCCTAATTCACGATCAAAATAAAACACTTTGCAGTAAAATAATAGAGATATACATGGTGTAAAAAAATTTGCTCAGAACATTTTAAGGGGTGAACCAGAAACGTGAAACTGAACAACTTTCTCCAAGGAACATAGGTCGAAATATGAAAAAAAATATATATGGCCTCCCATACAAATTAACCCGGCCGGGTAACACACTAAGTATGGGAGGGCAAAAAAAATTTTACATTTTCCGACCTATGTTCCTTGGGGAAAGTTGCTCAGTTTCACGAACTGGTTCACCGCTAAAAATATTCTCAGCTTATTTTTTTACACCTTATATGTATATCAGCCATTATGTAAATACAGGAAATAAGTACTTTGAAAGATCAAACCGGGTAATTGTAGTTTTGTATCCGTTCGATAGTTTAAAATCATACTTCAAGAATAGATTTTCGAGTATCGAGAAGTAAAACTAATATGATATAATACGTGCTGCGGTTTATAGCTACGTTTGTGGGCATTTTTGAACGCATTTTCCCAAAACCTTCAAAAAACAAGTCGCGCATAGCAAAAAGGAGTTCATACATATGTAATTGGTATCATTGGACGGAGTTCCAGAAAAGAGGGCGTTCAAAACGTCTCTCGGGGAAAAAGCGGAAACGGTTTTACTCTATACGTGGTGTTAATCTTTTGCGTGCCAAAGATGAAGGGTGTCTTCAGTATTGATAAATAAAACCGTGAAATTTATCTTCTTCACCATACACATCTTCTTTTCGTGCAGGATACCGAGTCATCAAACGACCCGATGAAACCTAGTGTCAGAGTTTTTCAACCGCCTACTACTAGTAGCAGGCCTCTGACATGTAACGACGGCCGTCTAAGTAATAATAGACAGCAACTGGGTCTGACGACTTAGCGACAACAGGTTTTATCGGGTCGTTCATCGACTCGGTGTCCCACACGAAAAATAAGAAGAAGTGAAGAAATCAATGGTGTACACTTCAGCTATTTTAAAAGAGTACCCAAAATTCGCTGACCCGTTCCTGATTATTGCGATAAAGGGACGGCTCCTGAAAAGCTTATTGACCTTTCTTACATAAACCTTAAAAAACGGGTCAATGCTGAGTTTCAAATTTTGAACAGGTATTTTTTCTATCCAATTATTTTTATAATTTTGTTTGTTACGTATACAATCATTACTATTAACATGCGGTTATATAAGGGAGTGAACCAAATAAAGACGTCAAAAGACAAAATTAGATAAACAGGGTGGCCCAAATAGTGACGTCTAAAGAAAAAATGTAATAGTCTTACTGAGGAGTATTCGAATCACACCTATGCATGTTCTGCGATTTTTTGTAGTTTCCGAGTTATTCAACTTTGTGGGGGAAAAAAGACTGGCAGGCATTTTACTTTTCCTTTTTTCGTACTCTAGAGATTATTTTTGAGTTAACTAAACTTTCAAATAACATTATAATATTTAAGTATTGCATCAGGATAAATATTAAAATTTGGAATAAATTTTAATATTAGTGTCTAAATGTTACTTTCACATATTTTGATAAGATTTCGACATGAGCCTCTTTCTATTAATAAAATCATTTATTTCATACAAAATTCCATTTTTGAAGGTAATTCGTACATTTTCGATTCCAATATTATTAATATTTTTGGTTTCTGAGTTTAACGTTTAAAGAAGTAAAATAACTCGAAAACTACAAAAAATCAGGGCACATACTCGTACTTTGGGGGTTATTCGATTACCCTTTTTATACTGATAAGACATTTCTATTTTGACTTTTGACAGCGCTCTTTGGTCCATCCTGTATTATGTTTTACGTGGCAATCCAATAAGTAGAAGACCAAGAAATCCCTTAATTCTTTGAAATACGAGGAAATCCTTTTCTAACGCGAAAAGCTTTTGTGAATTCCAAAAAATCAGCTGAAGAAGGATTCATTCAAGCAAATTACGTAAATGGATATGTCGAAATGGAAAAATCAATATCCACTAAGCAAACATTGGCGTACGGCACGAAATATTACTAACAAACTTTACTGGAGCTAAAATGATAGACCATAGAGTAAAAATCACATAGAGATGACACTCCCGCTCCAGACGCGCTCAAGGTCAATCCGTCTGGCTGTCTCTTAGCGAATAATTTCAGTCGGGAGTGCGCTTCGCCGCGGAAACGTTCGTCGTGCGGGTCGAATTTTCATTTTTTGTGAAAAATTTAGCAATGCCGAATTATTGTGGTGTGTATGGCTGCAAAAGTAAGTTTTTTTAATTTGCCTAAAGATGAGCCAAGGTAAGTGATGATTTTACAGTAAATACCTAGGTACCTACCATTCGTTATTATACGTAATTGTTGTGTGTACTCCTATTTTTACTTACGTAGGTACCTAGTTTCCATTTTCTAATTTAAACTACCTAGGTGCCTAAATCATTGTTAGCTGATAATGATAAATAAGCACATTCGTATCGTAGGTATGTTTTGCACCTATTTTAAAATTCTGTACCTACCTATTAACAATAAAATGGTAAGGTAAGACTTTAAAACGGGTAAATATTTTGTTCCCACGGGAAAACTGTTAGCAGCGGTCGAAACCGCTTGACTGGCCGCTAGTCTGGAATAAAATTATTGGCACGTGACAGCCCCGACTTAAAGCGCGGGAGAGTGCGGAGCGTTACGGGCTGCGGGGGGAAGTAGGTATTTAAAGCGCGGCTTTTGGGGCCCAGACAAAGGAGTTTCGTTTCTATACGCAGTATTATTATCTATTCTTATGGATAGACCAACACGACTTTACTTCATACATCGCACTCTTAGTAAAATAACGACTTAAATCAAAAATTGGCCAAAATGAGTTTTTGTGAAAAACTGACTTATTAGAGCAGGGCCCACATCAACGACTTTAAAATACAACCCTATCTCTTACACAATAAGGTACAAAATAAGATGAGTCTATATCTTTCCCGCCCCGAACTCCTATCTCTTCAGTCAAATAATGACCGATTTAGTCTTGCGTCTGCGGCTGCATGCTACGTTTTTGTGAAAAGACGACTGATTTAGAAATGAGCCGTTGTTTTATCAAAATTTGAGGTGAGTGTAATTGAAAGTTTTTTTTAAAGAATGACCGATTTAGTGTTTGGTCGTTGTTTTATAAAATACCTGCGATGTTTGCTTGACTCATTTTAAATTAGGTCTGTATTTTACTAAAATTTTGGAAAAGCTCACTGACCCATTTGGCGATAAGACTGTATCGTTTTGAAAATTTTGTTATTTATATGACTTAACTGAAATTAGGTCTTTGTTGTATTTCTAATGATGAAAATTTCTGGTAACATTTTTAGTTGAGTCTTTGTTTTAACAAAAATAATGAAATGACTTCGGTATTATTTCAAATTTGAACCTGTATTCGACTGACATCATAACATAATTTAACGTAATAACTTGGTGTCTCACTTCGCATTTTATCTTAATCTTGAGGTTTTGTACCGAAAGCTATTTACAAATAGGTTTAACGTTGTACTACTCTTGAAATTCAATGAATTTTCTATATTTTTAGTACATAATTTAATCCTCCGACTGAAAAGTAATCATATTGAACCATAGTTGGAATCATCGGCACCTCGATTGCTGCCGTCAAACTCGACGATAAAACCAAGGCTAAATGTGTACCAACTCGATCTCATCTCCAGCCGCATACCGTAGAGCTCGCCTTGAATCACTACCTCACACGTCTATAGTTTGAAGTGTTTAACAGAACGTTCTACAAAGAAAAGCACTGAATACCGCCATTTATCTCTTAAACCACTCAAATTTACCTCGTCCATCACATCACAAGCCAAGTAAGTGAGTACTAACAGGAGCAGCAGATGGATTAAAATTTTGTCACATTGCACACTGAATGGGTAGGAAAACTTGAAAAAATTTGCACACGACACGCTACCAAGGTGCTACCTTCACTACAGTTACACAATAAATCTCCTACTAAAAACACGTTTTCGTCGACTAGACGGCCAAATCAGCACGTCGCTTGTCATGACGACGCCATTATCGTGCGAAGTAACATGGCTGCCACCGTCATCAAAGAGCATGCCGCAAGCCGTTCTCCGTAAGACAGATAGTCACACTGTGTTCACCTTGTTAAAAGACGGTGTAGGGTGTTGAGATCCATACGTTTCGCACGGAATATTGGTAATTCTATATGTTGGTAATATCACAAAACGACAGATACCAACTAAAATCAAAGTCACCGATGACGCCCGAAACGTTTGCGACAAATTTTACTTACGATATCGGTAGTGCTAGTGTCATTATCCGCTATTCCAACATAGCCCACCGAGAAGCCCGCACCTGAAACATCCTAAGCCAAACACGGGCGAGAAAGGATGTAATCTATTTCTTACTCAGCAAAACACTCCTCAATTCGATCCTGATCAATTTTCCAAGGTGAGAGTTTATCACGTTCTACAGTCAATCGAAAAATTTTTCAAAACCAGCATTGTCATTTGTCTATAATGGTAGGCCCGGCCCATCAGCGAACTAATAAGATACAAGAAGTAGTATTCGTTTCCGCTTATAGAAGCCCGACTCCGCCTACTTGCCATTTAGGATCAACGCAAATTGAAAACGAAACTGAACTTTTTGTGATATTACCATAGAACTAGCTCTAGAAGAATAGGCGACCACAGTCATCGACGGCAATCGTGTGGCACCCCTTTTCAAGCGGGTGTTACGTAAACGTCAGCTTCATCACGCGAACCTCGACACGAACATCAATGATATAAGCGAACGCTGAGCTTGTTAATTATTATTGTAATCTGTGGCTGTGCCTGTAACTGACGACGCATTTCACGCTTCACCGCTACCTTTCTTGCAAAATAAGTAAGACGTCTCCACCGCAGTTTGCCACAGTATACCACCCATCCCCTCGTCTGGAGCAACGTCATTGCGCACTTTCATATAAGTATATTTTGAGTCCCTTATCGTCACGCTATTCATCTGGATCAGCACGCACGCCGTGTATTTTTTGGGATCGCCGCATCACTCACTAGGCCTGGCGCTCCGTCACATGGAAAAAAGTTGGTCCAATATCCACCGAACTACAAGGAACCGCCAGAGAACTCCACCAAGCTATCGACAGTATAATACAGAAGACAGCTACGATCAAAATAACAGCTTGTGTTTCACAGCCTCTCAATGTCAGGGCCTGGAAAAGCCTAGTGAGTGTTAAGACAGTCTTGTGCAGCTCACTACCGGGAGACCACTTTCAAAAGGAAGTACTCCACACTCTAATCACTGAAAAGAAGTTTATGGTCAACAGTAAACCTCTAACGCACAACTCCATCAACCTAAACAAGCCAAAGTCATTACGCACACTCACTTCGGTACTACTGAGTTTCCTCGTACACGACTCGCTTGTCGTTCCGTTGATAATCATGACCTCATCAAGAAAAACACATAAAGAACGTCGCAGTGCCTTGCCGATGTATATTTCACCCAAATACTCAATATTAATATGGATTGATGGAGCCCCACATCGAGCCGCAATGAAAGTCAACAACATCGTGCAGATCGTGGACAACACTCTACCATAAAACACCTGACACCTGGCCACGAGGACGAGCCGTCGCTACGTATCACGAAGCAGACAGCAGCGCGAGGAAAGTGGACATCAGAATAAAAGAGAGCATCTGAACGCTAGCAACTAATAAGTAACATCGATTAGAAGTGCTGCCGACCAAACCACACTAGCGTATAAATATCTTTTAGTTTAATTTTCTCATTTTCACTAAATTTTTCTTGTAGAAGCCGTCTCCGTTGCAATGAGAACAAGCACCGCACCATTTATAGCGACCGCGGCGCATTTAAGTTACATTTAAATACGTTTAATCAAAGGGTTCATTGGGTCATTTGTCGACTCGGTGTCCCATATGAATGACAGAAGAAAAAATTATCTTAATAGTTTCATTGTAATAGGACTGTGTTCTGTTGACCATTTGCTAGTCGCTATATCGCGATTTGAATTTGAGTCACATGTTTAAGTTATAGACTTATTTTTAAATACATTGTATTTTCTTTAAGATTTTTAGTAAAATAGTGACTTAATTTAAAATGAGTCGGAGATCTTCATGTTTGATTTGGTAAAGCAACGACCGATTTTTACTTAGGTCAATATTTCTTTCAGATTTTTCATGAAATAATGACGCAATTCTAAAGGGTTACAAATAATTAACTTTTTTTAATTAATGGATGTGAATATTTGTGTAAATTTTAATGGATTTAAAAGAACATATTCTAAGGATTAGTTAGGTGGTTCAAGTTTCATCTTTTGTCTTTTACTTTTAATTGTACAGCCATTTAAAAAATATTCTGTTTATTCAACAAATGTTTTTCAACGATACCCAAAAATTTGTGTTTTTGGATTAGGTCGTTATTTTATTAAGAGTGCGACATATATCACGCCTATATCCCTTGCGGAGTAAGCTGAGCGTAAGCCGCCGTATAAACGGAAATTTACGCCACGTCTGACAAACATTCGAGGGTTTTCTATATAATTGTATATTACCAAAGTCAGCCCATCGACAAAATTTGCAATACACATGTAAACTTCGAGTCCCTTAGTAGCTTCTTACGACAACCACAAGAAATAAATGAGTAAAAAACATTCTAAGCCGGCATCACACGACAAATAGCTTTACTATATTGAAGATACAGTAGCGTGTATCATCATCGTCTGCATCGTCACTTACCATCAGGTGAGATAGCAGACAAATGCGGTCCTATTTTATATTTAGAGAGAAAAAAAAGCTATCTTTAAAACTTATCAGTTGGTTTATACGATACACTCCGTCATGCCCTAACGCTTCGGCGCTTACATTACAAATTCTAAACCTTTTAATAAAAGTACGTATAAGAGCTTTACAAGCCGATATTATAAAATATGGTATAGTTTTATTTGTGTTGTCTAATGTGCTAAACTTACAACCACAATAATTTTCGGTAAGAACGATAAATAGGTGCAGTAAAAAAATGAGGGATAATATCACACAATTGCTGAACTAAATACAACGCAAAGTGCGGAATGCAATGGACGGTGTACCGAAAACTTTGCGAGCAAGATTGAACCATGAAATTGAATAACTTTCTCTATGGAGGCTATGTTGGTGAGCGAGATTTTTTGTAACTTCCCATGCAGAATACCCGTTGTTTGTTGAAGATTTTCGCGTTTTGTACAAATTATTATGGTTTAATTGGCTCTATGCGCGGGATTATTAGTAGGTAAACAAGTAAGATCTACGTTTCGAGCAAGTAGCGCTGCTTGTGGTCGATATCCCGATCAGTTGACTGACTTTTTATGGAAACCGGAAAAAAAATCAGACATAAATCACGCCTATATCCTTTACGGGATAGGCAGAGCGTTAACGGCCGTAAAACGGATAATAACACCACGTCTGACAAAAGTTTGAGGGTCAATCAGATAACTGTGTATCACTATAGTGACGGGTTGTCAGCCCATCGCCTAAAATTGCAATACACATCTAACCATCGAGTCCCTTAGTCGCCTCTTACGACACCCGTGGGTAAGAAATGGGGTGATGCTAATCTAAGCCAGAATCACACGGCAATAAAAAATCATCATAGGCTCAATAGTAAAAATATTCATTTTCGTGGTCTGACCCATGCCTGCATAGTTTTCGGTAAACCGTCCCCTTACAGCCTGTATATCGCTACAACTTGCAAAAGAAAACTTGTGTTAAACTTTTTTTGGCTCAGTTTTGAATGCAGACTTTATAAATATTTAAGAATAAAGAAAGCTGAAGAGAAATGGTGGATAAAGGTTGCTGAAGGCCAAATTCAAATAAAAACTGACATAAAATTTAATTTAGATCCGAATCTCCTGCACCCCGGGAGTTTTTATTATTACGACGCAAGTAAACACTGAGATTGGGCTATCAATTACAATTTCCATTTTCTTGAACATGTACTAGGGTATCCACTTTGCATAATACAAAGAAAAGTCACTTATTTTCCCAAAGAACTGAAAAAAAGACGACATATGTTGCTCTAACGTCCATCCACGCAAAAATACTATTTTTCTTTTCGTAGTAAGGTACTCAGCGTCAAAACCGACCACGCAAAGTTTAGCAGTAGGGTTGTGCCCTTAATAAAATACGAGACTTGGATGTTTAAATGTGTAAAAAAAAATGTTCAACAAGCAGTTTTTTTTGTTAATTTATATTAACAAAAAAAAACGACTGCTTTCTGAGACAAAGCCTAGCCTATGACATTCGGGTAAGGATTCTTCGGATACAATTCCCATTCGAATATGTTCAGTGGTTAACAAGTTTCAGTCCTTTAAAGAATCGCACATCCATACATAAACTCTAAAAACATTACACTCCTTTTTTGGTTGGGCAGTTGAGTAAAATTAGAATGGGTTATCGTTTTTCATAAACTCCAGAATGATATTTAGACGCCTCTTCCATCTGAACTACTGCGTACCGGTATTATTTACAAAACTAACCCAGTAGATGGAGCCGTGCCACGCGTTATTGGCATTAAGATACAATTGCAAAATTGGCGGTCATTAGACGAACCGCGATAGCCCAAGTGAAAGAGACGTCGCCACTTGTGATGGTGAAAATCGCAGGTTCATATCCTGCTTGCGCTTGGACAACTTAAATTAAGTTAATATTTGAATCACGATACATTTTGTCTGACTGAATTCTACACCCGCCTTGACCTTTTCAGCTACCTATATTTACCTACTCGTATTTAATTCCGTAATGTACGACTGAAATTTAAATAACAATTCTATGTTTATTTTTGTAACAAACCTTCCTCAACTAATCACATACTTACATTAGCTGTATTGACAGTGTACTAAGTAATTAGTTTATTTATCAATGTTGTTTAATTGAGCTATTATGTTATTCCAAATTTTTTTAAAACACAATATGTCTGAACAACTTTAATGTCATCATCATTATAATAAAGCTTCTAATTTATGACGGCTTTTGTTTTGTTAACTTTATTAGCTTTAGGGTTAATGAAGTCGGTGTTTATATCTTGGCGTTTATTTATAGATGATTTCGATTCTATTTTTAGTCTCTGATTTATATCACTTACCCTCGACGCTCTTTGTTGTAATTAGGAATCATTAAACATTGTTAGGTGCCGCTGTGTGGTGCCGGCTTAGAATAGCATCACCCTAATTCTACCCGTGGGTATCGTACAAAGCGACTAAGTTAATCGTCCAGGGAACGGGTAACAGCAATCTTGCGAATGCAATATCTTGCACTGCGCTCACCAATCCGCCTGCCAAGCGTGGTGAGTATGGCAATACCCCCCAATAGAGGGAGGCCCATGCCCAGCAGTATACTGTTGTGGCTGTGTATGTATGTAAACATTGTTAGACGGTTCTCTCATTTGTAACGCATGCGTCTGTCAGACGCAAGAATCTATAAATATTACAATAATACGGCTACCGTACGTTTATGGTGCGTTACAGAGCGTAACGGATGCGTCCGTAAATGCACCGTAGCCGTATTTTTATAAAAAATAAGATCGGAATTCACAATTTTCTTAGACTCTCATAATGAGGTGATGAAAATGAAAGATTTTGAAGAAAATATTCCTCAAATGACTTATGTGTGGGTTATTGCTTTGTATGTGTGGCAGAGAAACCCACAATAACTTATATTAAAATTTAATTAAATTAAATGCGCGCGCAAGGTATGAGCCGCGGTATGCCGCGTCGCCACTATTGATAGCGAAAGTTGCAGATTCAAATCCTGCCCAAGACAGAAAATTTTGGAAGTTCTTTAAAAATGGTATGCTTACCTAACACGGAAAGTGTTTTTCTAAAACTTTCATTTCCACGCTACGCATTATCAAAGGTATTATCAAGAAATTATATCATTAGTTCGGTCAGCAAATATAATTAAATGGACGCAGGTTCAAAGAATGTATACCAAGTGTTACTCAAAGGTAATTGTATAAACCCTTTGGGTCCCTTATGGTTATTCATAAGGGCTCGATTTTGGTAGAAAAGGTTTTATAGGCTGAATGAAACATTTTGGGTGCGTGAAATTCGCATTCATACCTACTGCCTATTTTCTGCTGCCATAAATTATAATATTGTTTAAGAAACTTTACACTTAGTGTTGTGCATAACTGCTATTTTTATCTTAGTGAATAAATTCCAGAAGTGTTGTAACAGAAATCTATAAATATGGACTGCGACTTGAACTTGGAACCCAGGACCGTGGAACAATCTACCATTGCTGTAGAAACTAAGCTGCCACGGTCCGTCCTTTTCCTAATCATTTAGCAATAGCGATAGAGCATACACACATACATATCACGCCTATAATACATTGCAGGGTAAAGCAAAAACGGTCATTTACACCACGTCAGACAAAATTTGAGGGTCATTCGGAATATTGTATATCGCCATAGTGACAGGTTGTCAGCCCATTGCCTAAATTGCAATACACATCCTCGAGTCCTTTAGTCGCCTCTTACGACTTACATGGGAAAGAAATGGGGTGATGCTATTCGAAGCCGGCGTCACACAGCAAAGTACGGAAAGACACGGTAAATCATATGCTATTAAAAAAAAAATTGGTAAGTCCACAATACAGTAGGATTCCAAACCACGTGATGAAGTTTTACGTGGTTTGGATTCTGCTTTCGCTTAACACCAACTGAAATTAGTTGCAATAAAAGGCCTACGCAGTGCTGTCAGCAAAGTATTGATTTTCTAAATCCCAAAGACCTTTAACGATGCATATCAATATATACGTTATCAATCAGCTCACGTTTTCATCATTAGATGGGCCTGAGGTAGGCAGCAATAACACGCCCCTACCAATAGGGCATGATTCGGTATAGATTGATGGTTATTTTTAAGATGATATTACAATAAACTGAAGATAAGCAGCAATGTATGTTAAATTGGGTCCTGTTGGCGGTGTAGTGTAAAAGATGAGGTACTTTAATAAAAGGGTCGGCCCTTCCTCGGAGTTGATCAATTTCCCTCGCGCTTTCTTTAGATCCCTTGATTGAGGATTAATCAATTAGCTACTGTATCTTTGTACTCAAAGCCCAACGTCCTTCTGATGGAACTTATTGTTATTTACTCTTTGGGGCTTACCCTTTTAAGAGATCTCTTTTTATAAATAGAATATGCTTTAAGTAGTAATTGTTCAACGTTAGTACTAAATCGTACCACTTGCTAGTTTTGTTACTAATATAACTGAAATGGGATTATGCTTTTAACTGAGGGTCTGCTGGAAGAGATTTATGTTTAGATATAAAGAGTAGGTATCTGTGTTGATGTACTTTTCTTGCAAACAATACTTTCCATTTAAGGGGTTTTGTACCGCAAAAGGAAAACATCGAAATCCTTATAAGATCACTTTGTTGTTTGTCCGTCCGTATCTGGGAAGCGCGTAGAGATATCGAGTCTAACAAAACTCTAACAAAGTCTAACTAAAAGAAGTAATTCTACGGCCACTTTTAATTGTTAAAAAAGATTATTAGAAAACTTGCAAAATTTTCTACCCCGGGCAAGATTTGAACCTGCAACTTTCACAATTACTCTTCCACTAGGCACACCGCGGCTCAAGGTTAGTAGTTCAAGTGGAGTATTTAGTATATAAAAGGGCTTGATGAGCTTATTGCGGAAACATTTGTGGGCGAGCCCGACTCGCACTTGGTCAGTTTTTTAAGGTATTTTAAAATAGGAGTGAACAAAACTTATGGTGAACATATTATTATATCTTTGCCTAGTTTACTAAATGATAAAGGCCTTTTGATAAATGTAATTTAGTTATCCGAAAATACTTTAATCAGGAACCAACCTGTTATTATTCTTAACGTTTCAGTTGTTTACACGACTTCCCAACCAAAAAAGGAGTGTCATGTTTTTAGAGTTCATATATATATATGCGATTTTTTAAAGTACTGCAACTGCAATTCGTTATTCACTGAACAGATTCGAATGGTAATTGTATCGAGCGCATAGACTACGTTTTATCTCAGAAAGCAGTCGTGTTTTAAATTGCTTATTACACGCCTTCCCAACCGAAAAAGGAGTAATTTTTTCACGGTTGTGTTTCTTGACGATTCCCCAGATCTGAAATGGACCTATTTTCGGGATAAAGAGATGTCTCGAGTGGACTTTCACCTCTCGAGTCGTCGAGTGCATACAATTTGGTATCGCAGCTCGACTTGGCTCCACTCCGGTTGGCTTATCTCGACGACTTCGTGCTTAAGCCGCATCGATATCGAGGATGCACTCAGCTCATCCCTAATTAAGCTAAAAATATATATGAATTTTTCAACCGCCTACTGTGCCGCCTACTACTAGTAGTAGGCCTCTGACATGGTTGTGTTACGACCGCCGTCTAAGTAATCATAGACACCAACCACGGAACCATTTCTTTTTGCGGACAATTAGGTGGTTCACCCTCCAATGTCCTAACCAGACCGGGAACAAATTCACAAAGTGATAAATATCAACTTTGTGAGTGTCCCACCGAGAATCGAACCCAGAACCTTTGCGTCGCAGGCAGTCGTACTACCGCTGCGCCACGTCGGCCGTCAAAGTAAAGGTACAAAGAGACGAGTAAGTATGTGATTCCAAACACTCTCTCAAACTGCTAAAGACTGCACTGAAATCTAAATTGGGCCACAAAGTAACGCACCAGCGCGATACATCGGTTTATACAACGTAGTAACTACCACCAGTATTTTTTACTGATAGCAAGATTACCTACTATGTAAGGAAACTGTCTAAACTATAGTAACCATTTCTTACTTTGACATTTTGCTTAGCACCCGTGGTGTAACATATATTAAGAGGAAATGTGAGTAAGTAAATGTAATAGCATCACCCAATTTAATTCCCGTGGGAGTCGTAAGAGGCGACTAAGGGACTCAAAGGTGCAATAGGCAATGGGCTGACAACTTGTTACTAAGACGATACACAAATTTTCCGAATGATCCTCAAATATTTGTCAGACGTGGCGTAAATGTCCGATTATATTTCGTAGCTTCATTCGAAGATATAAATAAACACGATGTAGTCCTTTGACTATACAGGTAACTTGCACACGCTTTAGAGTATAGAAATCGATTTCACAAATCGATAAACAAACCACAAATTTTATCGATACCCACTGACCAAGCCCAACCCTATGGTCGCTTAGTCTGAGCTCTCATTCTTTTTCTGTGCGTGGTAACGTAAGCACGTTCATTCCATCGGAACAATTTTTGCTGTCTACCTACACTAATCATGAGTAAAAGAAAAAATAGTGAAAAAATTAATTATTACGAAGAAAAACTTCGTAAATTAAGAGAAAAAAGTGAAAAACCTCGTCATAATCGGATTATAATATATTCCGACTCGGATGACGAAAGTGGTGAGTAAATTTTTATTATTCATGTGAATTAGATAAAAGTAGGCAATTGAAAAATCGGTGTCTTTTATAAAAACTAGCTAAGTAGCTACCAGGTCGGGAGGTTAGACGAGAGCTAACACGAAGACAGTTACTGGTTATTTTCTTACTTAAAAAATATTTAATTTACCATGTCGGGAGGTTAGACGTGAGCTAACACGATGACAAATACTATGGTATGTTTCTGAAGAAAAACACCTAATATGTCGGGAGGTTAGACGGGAGCTAACACGAAGACAATACCTGATCCTTAATATTACATAACATATTTGTCCAGAGGTTAGACGTGAGCTAACACAAGGACTGGAAAAATATTTCTTATTCTATAAATAATATTTTTGAATACCCTCATTTGATCTTAGCTAAATAAATATTCCTTTCTTACGTTGTTTCAGACAACTCCAGTAACGGAATATCACCTGATCACAATGAATCTCCTGCGGATGGTACGACACCCGCCGCGCCAATAGATACCGAGTTTTTGACGGCCTTGGGTGACCAGACCGACGAAAAACCGACATATGGTGAAAATATCCATCAAAATCTTGCAGACCGTTGGTTACCTATTTTACGCCGTGGACTTACGACAGAAAACAGAGATTCTCTTCTAAAGGAACTTACAATTCCTGAAAATTGTAAATTACTCAGGGCTCCTACCCTCAACCCTGAAATTTCAGCCGCTATTTCAGAGAGTGCAAGAGCACGTGACAAAAAGTTTGAGAAGGCCCAACAACAACTTGGCCTGGGAATATCGACGCTTAACAGAGCCCTTACGTTACTCGTTACGGGTTGCGAGGATAAGGAATCCAAGGTCAAGGTCATAAAAATGTTATCTGACAGCTGCAGGGTTTTAACGGACCTGCATTATGTCGAGACTCAAGCCCGAATAAAGGCAATAACACCCGCCTTAGATAAGGCGTTCGTTCACGTTGTAGAAAACGTTGAACGAGATGAATCACTGTTCGGAGTAAAATTATCAGATAAAATCAAGGCCTCGAAGACAATCGAAAAGCAGGGTCTTCAAATTAAAAAATTTGTGCTACCCCAAAAGCCTGCTCCTTCAACTTCGCAATCGACGACTAGACCTCGTTTTCCGGGAAACTGGACAGCCCCCTCCCGCCATCAGCCGTCGAACAGGGGGGGGAAGGGAGGAGCGCCGAAGACCCAGGCATCGACCTACAAGACAGCCCCTGCTCCACCAGCACCGCCGCCGACCAGGAGCAGCAGCCAGAGCAAGCGAGGTGCTCGCCGGAATTAATTTCGGTATGTCATGCTGGTAGATTACAGCATTATTACAACTGTTGGCCTGCTGTTACAAATAATTCAACCATACTTAACTGGGTAAAGAATGGTTTCTCTATACCGTTTAATACGGAGGTTCATCAAAGTGCACCACCCCGAAATACTTTCTCTGACACAGAGAGAAAAGATATGGCTTTGGCTATTCACCATTTAATCGAGTTAGGCGCCGTTGAACAATGTGAACCACGTGAAGACCAATTTATTTCAAGAACCTTTCTTGCTCCTAAATCTGACGGAAGTAAGAGATTTATTCTAAATTTAAAACTGCTAAATAAATTTATTCCACGATTACACTTCAAAATGGAGGACTACAGAACGGCCGCAAAGCTAATAGCAAAGGGGAACTATATGTCTTCTATAGATCTAAAGGAAGCATACCTACTTCTTTCGATCGCAAAGGAAGATAGAAAATACCTAAGGTTTGAATTTGAAGATATGAACGGTCAAATTTTGACGTATGAATTCACTGCTATGCCTTACGGCCTTTCTGTAGCGCCTCGAACTTTTACAAAATTGATGAAAGAAGTTATGACTTACCTTCGTTCACGTGGTTTCACATCGGTAGTGTACCTTGATGATATACTCTGTATTGGCCAAAATTATTACGAATGTCATAATAATGTTCAGAAAACTGTTCGTTTACTTGAATGCTTAGGCTTTGTAATAAATTATAAAAAGAGCAACCTTGAACCCAAGCAAACATGCAAATACCTGGGTTTCATTTTCAATTCTCGTGATATGTCCATTTCTTTACCAGAAGAGAAACGCATCAACATAGCAGGATTGTTACATAGATTTCAGTCTTTACCTTCATGCACAATCAGAGACTTTGCCCACCTGATTGGAACATTAACGGCAGCTTGCCCCGCCGTGAGATACGGGTGGAGTTATACAAAACTTCTAGAGAGGCAGAAGTATCTGGCGCTCTTGAAATATGATAACTATGAGGCTAAATTTCGCCCAGCAGAGGAAATTTTACCCGATTTAACTTGGTGGGAAAATAACATACACTCGGCAAAGAATTCAATTGGCCCTTTAAGTTTTGATCTTGAAGTTTTCACAGACGCTTCTCGGACGGGATGGGGTGCGTATTGTAACCAAAACCGAGTAAATGGTAGCTGGAAAGAATGTGAAAAAAGTTTTCACATCAACTACCTGGAACTTATGGCCGTTTATCTCAGTCTAAAATGCTTTGCCAAGGACTCGTACAATCGTACTATATTGTTGCGTGTGGACAATACCACGGCAATAAGCTACATAAATAGAATGGGGGGAATTCAATTCCCCCACCTTAATAACTTGGCTAAGACGATATGGCAGTGGTGCGAGAAGCGAAGAATTTGGCTCTTCGCTGCCTACATCAATACGAAAGATAATGTAGAGGCAGACGAAGAGTCACGAAGGGTTAATCCAGATATTGAGTGGTCGCTATCAGACGAAGCGTACCAACATATTCAGGAAATACTAGGATGCCCTGAAATAGATCTCTTCGCTTCTCGCACTAATGCTAAGTGTGAGACGTACGTCTCATGGAAACAAGACCCAGACGCGTTCGTAGTGGACGCGTTTACCTTAAATTGGAATCGGTGGTACTTTTACGCGTTCCCACCTTTCCCACTAATTTTGAAATGCTTACAAAAAATTCTAAACGACCAAGCAGAAGGGATATTTGTGTTCCCTTATTGGCCTTCTCAGCCTTGGTTCCCTCTTTTGACGAGTATGCTAAAATCAGATATCTTATTTTTAGATCCTGTTAACGCTCTTCCTTACTCCTCTTCCAGGACGCGTCGCCAGTTCTTCAAGGAGAATATCCTGGCTGTAGCGAGGCTATCCGGCTAGCATTCGTCAAAAGAGGAACGCCATCGGCTTCATTGGAATTGATGATTGCCTCCCTTGCAAAAACTACTTTATTGCAGTATAATGCAACTTTTAAATCATGGTGGCTTTTTTGCAAAAATAATAATCTTCACCCTTTACAAGCCCCGATATCACAAGTGCTTCTTTTTTTGACTGAACAGTTTAAAAAGGGAGTTGCATATGGCTCCCTCAATACACACCGTTCAGCACTCTCCCTCCTATTAGGAAGCGAAGTAAGTGAAGACGGTCAGATTAAAAGACTTTTGAAAGGGGCTTATAGACTAAGACCCTCCATCCCCAAATATTCGGCTACGTGGGATCCCCAAATTGTAATTAACTTTGTATCCAGTTGGTATCCGAACAAAAGTCTTCCAATAGAAAAAATCACTAAAAAATTAGCGGTTCTATTGGCTTTGTGTACTGCACAAAGAGTGCAGACACTGTCGCTCATTAAAATAAGTAATGTGACATCGAGTACTGGGGGGGTGAAAATTACTATTTCTGACCTAATTAAGACTTCGGCACCTGGCCGAGAAAACCCGATTATGTTCTTACCTTATTTTGAACAGAATAAGAGGATTTGTCCAGCCACCACTTTGATGGATTATCTAGAAGTGACTGAACCGTTGAGGCCAGAGGGAACCCCTAATTTGTTTCTTACATATAAACGGCCTCATAAGGTAGCCTCTGCTCAATCCATCAGTAGATGGATAAAGCAGACGTTATCTGAGAGTGGCGTTGACGTTTCGGTCTACAGCGCGCATAGCACGCGGCATGCGTCTACGTCTGCCGCGAGCGCTGCCGGTGCTTCACTAGACGCAATACGAAAAGCTGCTGGCTGGACCAAATCTTCAGAGACGTTCGCTAGATATTATCAGCGTCCTGTATTTAATGAATCAAGTTTTGCTAAATCAGTATTTGCTTATCAAAGCGATTCAAGTGAAAGCAACAATGATTAAAAGTTAATTAATAATCTTAAAAGCTAATGTTATGTTGTTTATTTTGATAAATAAAACTCAATTTGGAAATTAAATACTCTTTTATTTAATTAATTAAATTACAAAAGTTAACACTTAATAGAACTGTTACACGAAACTTCCTGCTCTAAACATCTACATCGTGTTTATTTATATCTTCGAATGAAGCTACGAAATATAATATGTGATCAAACGAACTTCGGGAATGAAGTTCGATCAATATTATATGAGTTAGCTTCATTCGAAGATATAAAGACCCACCCACCCTAGACCCATTGGAAGTTTCGTACCATATAATGTCTCTAAAGAATGAGAGCTCAGACTAAGCGACCATAGGGTTGGGCTTGGTCAGTGGGTATCGATAAAATTTGTGGTTTGTTTATCGATTTGTGAAATCGATTTCTATACTCTAAAGCGTGTGCAAGTTACCTGTATAGTCAAAGGACTACATCGTGTTTATTTATATCTTCGAATGAAGCTAACTCATATAATATTGATCGAACTTCATTCCCGAAGTTCGTTTGATCACATATTATTGCGGCAAGAGACCCTACAAGAGATTATAAGCGTGATATGTGTATGTAAATGTACAGCTAATCTTCAATGATGATTGCCTCGCTAGCAAGAATGTAAATAGCATGGCTAACAAGGCTAGCTTGTCCCATGCAAGTCCTGCACAGGTGTCTGCTGACTAACACCAGTCATGTCAGCATATTTATGCAAAACAACTTTATCTGAGGTCTTGCTGCGTATTTTCATCTGATATTAATTTTAATTGTCACTATGGCGATACATATTTTTCCGAATTACCCTCAAATATTTGTCAGACGTGGCGTAAGTTTCCATTATTTGCAGCCGTTATTTGGACTATAGGCAAGATATGTGTGTGTACTGTGTATATTAATTTTATTTACATTCATTATACAAGAATAATAATATGTCTTTAACTACTTGGATGTTTAAATTAGTTCCCAAAAAGTATAGTTTTCATTCATAGAAGAAGAAAAGAGACAAATAGAAAATATTTGCCTCTTTTTAATGTAGAGGTTGCCCGGAAGAGATCGCTCCAGGGATAACGCCGCCTTTGCTTACTTTTAGTTTTAAGTTTTCTGTATTGTTTTGTTTCTGTTGTAAGCAATGAAGTGTTCATCTATCTATCTATTATTTGTTAAAGCGCGAAAGTTTTAAACAAATGTAATATTATACAAGGACTAAGGAAGAGAGAATAATAATGCGATAGGAGGTCAAGGTACTCATCAAACTGAACAATTTTTCCTAAAAAATATATTTATTTTTATTGGATCCAAAGTAAAATAACTTGCTGATCGGCAATTTTGTATTGGAGGTCCAAATATTTGTTTGTATTTCGACCAATATTCAATGGAAAAAATTATGTGGTATCATGAGTACCTTGATCTCCTTTCAGATTATGACTACCTGTATTTTAGAGCTTCTTGAAATTTGTGTATCAAATTCGATAGACCTAATATTCAATCAATCTACTTACATTACATTAACAGCCAAAACAGCCTACTGTTGGACATGGCTCCCCCAATTTACTTAATCAACCAAATTTTTTTATTTTAATATATTTTGTCAGATAAAACTTCAACGCAGTACAATATCCTTTTACCGAATGATTGATCTATATTAAGAAGAGCTCATTGTGGATACTTTCAAGAATAACGTGTAGCAGATAACTGAAATACTCTTGACGCAAATAACTTATGAATTGTTGAGCTATTCTAAACAAGCCGTGTTATGCCGGCTAAGAATAGCATCACCCCATATTTTCTCGTATGCGTCGTAAAAAGCGACCAACGGATTAATTCGCCCAGGGAATGGGCAGCAGCGTTCGATGTGAATGCAACACCTTGCACTGCGCTCTCCAATCTGCCTGCCAAAGAGTATTATAAATACGGGGGGTATTTAATCGTCGCAGGACCATGTCCAGCAGTGGACTGTTGCGGCTGTTGAAGTTGAAGTCTTAACATGGGATGGTAGCTTCGATCACCGTGTGATCTCGACTTAGAAAAGCATCATCACTTCATTTATTTTCTACTGTCATAAGAGGCGACCATGTGACACAAGGGACGCGTATTTGAGGCGATTAGCTGACAACCTATTTCTTTAGCGATACCTACTTGATTTTTTTTAATGAGTCACAAATAGTTTTTTGAATATGGTAGGTGGAGCCGTGCCACGCGTTACTGGCATTAAGATTCATTTGCAAAATTTGCGGGCAAGAAACGAGCTGCCGTAGCCCAGATGGAAGAGGCGCCGCCGCTAGTAATGGTGAAGGTCGCGGGTTCAAATCCTGCCCGCGCTAGAAAATTTTGGAAGTAAAAAAAAAAGTTTTTCTACAATGCGAACGTTTATGCTCTGGCTACCACGCAAAGAAAAAAACCTGGTAAATGTATTACATACATTAATAGCCACATCAATCTACTGCTGGACATGGGCCTCCCCCTATTGGGGGGGTTTTGCTTTACTCACCACGAATGACAGGTGGGTTGGCGAGCGCTTATTTACAGGGAACGCTGCTACCCATTCCCTGGATGATTATCCCTTAGTCCCTTTTTACGACACCAACGAGTAGAATTGGGGTGAAGCTATTCTAAAACGGTACCACACGGCAATAAATGATGAATATTTGTATGTACTCTAAACGTAGAAAGTACAGTTACTTTGTTCCTTTGAAGAAATGTACGTTATTATTAACGTAACAATTCAATGTCGTCTTTTTTCTCCGTTCAATCGTGCGTAAGAAATTAATGGTCGTAATTACAAGGGAAATAACGCATTATAAGCTCAAAGAGTCAAGAATACTATCCGATCACAAATACTTTATACTTCGTTATTATATTAATTCTACAAAATTGTGAACCTCTGCCTGCTACACCAAGGGTCGTGAGTTCGATCCCTACAAGACACAAATATTTGTTAAGTCATTTTTAGATATCTGTGTTTAGTCTGGGTGTTTATATGTATAATGTGTATTAAAAAAGTATATAAGTAAATAAAAACACTTTATTGCACATTCAAAACACAAATAAATAACAGGAAAACATAAACTAAAAATGCGCAAAGGCGGCCTTATCGCTGAAAGAGATCTCTACCAGACGACCTTTGGGTGGAGGAGAAATCAAAGGTAAGAAGAGAGTTAGTATTAATATCAGCTATCTAGTTCCCATAGTATAAGCTTTGCTTAGTTTGGGGCTAGATGGCGCTTTGTGAATTATACATATATACATCACGCCTATAATCCCTAATTATTCAGGATATTTATAATTTTTTATAAAAATGTGTTGAATTCATTGTGCTACGGATGTTTTTATAGTCTTCATGTAATTTTAAATATTTGTTTATGCCTTTCTGTATCTACTGTTTATTTTGATGTCATTTGTTATGGATAGAAATAATTAACAAAAAGAATGACAGTGGTCAAAGTCAATATCAAAATGCAATTGACTTAAAATATAAGCTAAATTGTTCTAGTAAATAAAGTGTAAAAAAATACTGCAAATATTTCAAAAAATGAACCAGTCTATGAAACAGAACAACTTTGCCCAAGGAACATAGGTTGAATGGACGTAAAAAAACATATTTTGACCTTTGTTCCTGAGGGAAAGTTGTTCAGTTTCATGGGCTGGTTCACCCCATATAATATTTACAGTTTATATACATCCGTATCAAGGTAAATTACCTACTGAATGGTGAATAAGATTGCAACAATGTTTTTTTTTATTCAAGAAATTAACAAATTAGTGATACAAAAGGCTGGCAGGTGCAGATTTTATAGCGAGTTCAATCGAAGACAGGTGGCCGTAGCGAGCGAAAGGGCAAAAGTCAATGCTACGCACATTGAGTTAGTCATTGAGATATCTCGCGAATAAAGGAGAACAGAGCGAAATGGCCATATTTAGACGAATAATCGCTCTTTTGGAATTTTTTCGCTAAATAAACAAGTAATCAAAAAACTGTACGACAATAAACTAGTAATGTACAAGATATCGTATTCACAAACGAGCATAATAATAAAAAAAAACAAACACGACTGCTTTCTTAGATAAAGCCTAGCCTATGACACTCGGGATGTTGTAAGGATTCTTCCGATACAATTCCCATTCGAATCTGTTCAGTAATTAACGAGTTTCAGTCCTTTTAAGAATCTTGCATTTAAACATACATACATGAACTCTAAAAAAAATTTACTCCTTTTTTGGTTGGGCAGTCGTGTAAAAAAACCTATGTTCTTTGAGGAACGTTGTTCCTTATTACTAGGATTTGCTATCGATCACTAGTTATTTCACCCTATATTAAAAAGCAATTGGCCCTGCCATACAAAATTGCTGATCAGTTAGTTAGTTTAATATTTCGATGTATGTTCCATGGGGAAAGTTGTTCAGTTTCATGAGTACCCTTGATCTCCTTTTGGCTTGTTATACCCTTTTTGTTACTCCTTGAAGTTGAAGTTGCCGTGTGATGCCGGCTTAGAATAGCATCACCCCATTCCTTGCCCGTGGGAGTCGTAAGAGGCGACTAAGGGACTCGAGGGTGTGTATTCCAATTTAAGGCGATGGGCTGACAACCTGTCACTATAGCATAAGAATAGATAATAATACTGACTATAGTGATACACAATTATCTGAATGACTCTCAAATGTTTGTCAGACGTGGCGTGAGTGACCGCTTTTTCGGTCTTTTACGCTCTGCCTACCCCGCAAGGGATATAGGCGTGATATATGTATGTATGTATCTTGAAGTTCCTTTTCTACACATCTTACTAGTTATTAAGGGACTTAAGGGACTCAAAGGTTTCATGTGTATTACAATCTAAGGCGACAGGCTGACAACGTCTCGCTATTGTGATACACGCTTTTTCTGGAACGGCCTTCAAATATTTGCCACACGTGGCGATAGCGATTGTATTTTATGGCCATGGACACCCTGTCAAAGCCGCACGGGATAAAGGCGCGATATATATGTCTGTGTGTATGTGTTTATATGTGTGTGCGTTACTAGTCCTGTTTAAAGAAGATAAAAAAGTCGTGACGCGCGTGAGTATGAAAAAAATAAAATGAAATATAACATTGTCATGGCAACATTTCGCGACCTAGTGCCTACGTAAGTACCTAGATAACGTGGAAAAGAACGTAGACAGAAAACGTAGAAACAAAGCGAGATGAATGATTTACGTGATACCTTCAGCTTGAAGACGTAATAATGAATCAAGCAATTAACAACTGAAGGTTATTAACAGTCGTTATCCCGCTAAGTGCTGTTTTTATGACAGGTCATTCATTCGTTCAGATATCGAGTCGATAAAAAATTTGATAAACCCTGGTGTCAGTTTTCTAATTTCTAAGTAATTATTTTGACGTGTCCATTGTTAGGGTAAGTAGTTTTTCATACAAATGTAAAATGGGCTTTAGTTTTTAAAGGAGACAAAAATCTTATTAAAAATCTCGATGGGAAGTCCTCTGTTGATATTACAATTTCGCCAAATAATAAAAATAAATAAACCAAACCATAAGATTAAACCATAAGATTTTTTCGTGAAAACCGATTCGCCAATTCACGTCAATAGATGGAGCTACTGCTGCAAAAAATGAGGTTCATTTTATTGTGGACGATATACTTTTTTTATCTTTTAAACAAAACTCTTTTTGCGCCAAATTTTCATGAGCCTTCATCATTTCGCATAAGCAATTGTTAAAAAAATGCTTTTTATCGCATTATAAGTCTATTGAATTTCAGTTGCCGTGTGTTGCCGGCTGAGAATAGCATCACCCCATTTCTTGCCCGTGGGAGTCGTAAGAGGCGACTTAGGGACTTGAGGGTGTGTATTGCAATTTTAGGCGATGGGCTGACAACCTGTCACTATAGCGATACACAATTTTCTAAATAACCCTCAAATATTTGTCAGACGTGGCGTAAATGTCCGTTTTATGCGGCTGTTTATGCTCTGCCTACCCCGCAAGGGATTATTGGCGTGATATATGTATGTATGTATGTAAAAATTGGGCCTCCCGTACAAAGCGATACTTTTTTTTACCATTTCAGTATGGGAAGTCCTTATTTTATATTTTGACTTATGTTTCACTGGTAAAGTTGTTCAGTTTTACGAGTACAACTCACCCTCAAATATTTGTACTAAATTTAATAGTAGCTTGAAGACTGGTACGGAGGTCATGACCCCTCTAGGTATTCAGCATACCTAGCCAAGGTCTTCGCAAATTGTCTGGGAATATGAAAATGAAATTAACTTTACTCAATGTAGGATAGCATTATCACTTATTGACGTCATGAACCGTCATTGTAAAAAAAAATTATAACACTTTTTTTGTAACGATTTGGTATGGTCCTTATAGAAAACCGGCTCGGTATACACTTTGGTACTAATATATAAATAATAAAATATTTATTCGTGTGGGATACCGAGTCGTCCAACGACTCGATGAACCCCGGTGGTACAGTTAAATATTAATGTTATTAACGTAAAAGGATATGAAATTGAAAAATCTTTTAAAAGCATTTTAATCGTATGGGTCACAGAAATCTTTGTAATAAGGATTCAAATTTAAAAATGTAGAAATAATAAATGTGTCAACTATAAAGTTGGATAGATCCACTCGAGCACATTTAAAAAACAATGAATACATACATATATCAAGCCTATATCCCTCGCGGGGTAGGCAGACAGTAAACAGCAGTAAAAAACATTTACACCACGTCTAATAAACATTTGAGAATCATTTAGAAAATTTTATTTCACCCAGGTTGTCAACCCATCGCCTAAAAATGCAATACACATGTAACACTCTATTTCCTTTCGTCACCTACGGGAAAGAAATGGGATGATGCTATACTAAGTCAGCATCACATATGGCTATTGTTAAAAGACGGAAAATTCAAGTAACTTATCATTAGATAAGTATCATTATTCATTGTTTCAATATTAAATAATCTTCAGAAACTAAAATTCGTTGTTAGCTGGCATGGAAACAAAAATACCCATATTAATATTAGAAAATTGTAAATTAGCAAAACGAAATGTATAACCGTGAAATGGTGAGGTTTGGGCCACTATTATGAACGAGGTAAGTTTTTGACAGAAAATAATAAACATCATCAGGTAAGCATTTATGAATTACTAGATTATCGCCCTCTTTTTCCCGTGGTGATAGTTGTTTGTCTGCGGTAAAAAGTGGCCTATATTTTAATATAGGCCACTTTTTATATGTGTTATACTCTACCTGTGTTTCAAATTTCATCCAAATCGGTCAAGCTGTTTGAGCGTGAAGAGATAACAAACATACATACATACATACATACACACACACACACAAACTCTCAGATCTAATATTGATTTACCATTTATATAAACTTAGGTAGTCCTTATTTGAACAACACAAATAACCTATTCAATAATGATACTTTACTAAGGAAAACATACAAGAAAATAATGTTATTGCTTATTTTTTCCTCACATTATTACTCCCAACATGTAATTACAATAGCATTCTGAGCGACATTTGAATGTGTAAAATGTGTGTAAGTGAGTCGTTTGTGGAAATCATCGATCGCATGAACGCACGGTTTCTTACGTTCGTTACGGAAAACAGAACAAAACGACAAACTACAATATATACCGTATTCAACGTGCTATGCTACCGATTTCAAACATCAGCTTCATCAAATTTGAAGAAGCTACACCAACACATTATCAAGTTAAATAAAAGCGACGTTTTAATACAGGAACCACAAAAAATATCACCGCACGGTCAAACGCTCGTTCAAGCAACAATGTGGCTCATTCCTCAACGAAAAAGCACCAAAATCGTACGCACTTAACCACACCCGGGCGGACTACTCCTATTGGAATACACTTCACAAGATGACGTCACTACACATTTCTTTTTAAATTAATAAATGGTTTTACTCACGCGGCAATGCTTTTAGATAGTGGCCAGCGTTCCATGGACGCTTGGTACTTCATGTTTTCAATCTGCTTTTTCAGTGCCTCTTTGTCCATGGCTGCAAGAATACTGGGGTCCATTGCGCGCAGAATCTGTGGTATAAAACACGCACACATGTATAAGTAACTGTATACGTCGTCGATGAGTAAAGGACGGGGCGATGTGTACTGGTGCGCTCAAAAGTGTTTGTTGTACACGTGCTGAATGTAAAGTTACAATATGTATTGTATTCTTTATATTTTTATTGCTATTAATGGTGGGCACCATTACTAAAAGTATACATCGTATTTCACCAGGTTTGCTTGACATTATATATTTGCTTTGAAATAAAAAAATAGAAGTATAAAAATATAAAAAATGTTGACGAAATTGGAATCACTCCTTTTTGATATTGCTTCAAGTATCAAGGCTGAATTATGTCCACAAATAATCCGGAGCATGTATAAAACAAAAATTACGTTAAAATTCTATGTCTATCTCTACATTAAAAAATAGTTGGCTCTTTCCTCTTCTACGTGATATTTGAAAGATATTTGAATTTCATATATCTAGGCACCTACTGAATATTTATATATACCTAGTAGTACCCATACATATTTTGAAGAAAATTTGGTCATAGCATAATAATCTAATGTAGAGAAAGAACTTATGTACCTACCAACTTGTCTAAGCTAAGAGCAACATATAAATTAAACATTATTTAATTTCTAAATAAATCAGCAACAAAACTCATGACTTTTCTTCTCAAGTGTAGTTACCAACCGTCTCCCTCACACAGCAAGGGGAGCCTTGTGTCAGTGTGTGCGTGCGCGCGTCTGTGTGTGTGCTGCGCGCGCAATACATTTCTCAGTTTCTATGACAACCCCTTTAGGTACACTAAAGTTAGCTGGTGCAAACTTGACTAAAGCCCTAAGCTATTCGAATTTAGACTTTACATCCCTTTTTTCAAGAGTTTTGATAGTTGTAAAAAGAGTGTAAAATTAATATAATAAAGGTGTTTTGCGCGGTAGTTGCCAGTGTATTATGTTCTATTATTTTATTTGTTTTCAGTTTAATGAATAATGTTGTCATTTGTATTCTGATGCAGGGTTTTATTGGATAAATTGAATTTTGAGGGCTGATATGTTAATGATTTTTATCGTTCGGCAAATACGTTAATTTGCAAAACAGAAGCTGTTTGAAAACAAGAATGGAAAATTTTACTTTATTTTATTTTATTTTTATAATTATTTTGCCTTATTTTGTAACTTATGCAGATATTTTTTAAAACAAAATGGGTAAACAACTAGTACAAAAAAGTTTAACTGAAATGTAAATGAGAATGCTAGCATATCCAAATTTGTTATCAATAAATATGGAAAATTGTTAATCATGAGTTTATGATTTTTGAAATTTAATTTGTAATATTTCAGCCGGTGACTATTTCAACAAAATGGCCCTTGTTAAAGAATAAATTCATAATTTAATAATCAGCATTATAAACAGTATGTAAACTTTTCGCAAACCGTCTCACATAGGATTAAATATACGTACAAAGGCAAAGAAAATACCTAATTACGGGAACAATGGGTGTAAATTATTATTCAACCTAGACAATAGCACTATGTTCTTACTTTTGAAGATAAAACATGAAAATAACTAGACAATGTCGTGAAAGTTCGGCGACGATACTTAAAATAATTAACGGCAAAGCTTATCTACACAGCTGGTATTGTAAAATAAATATTTATTTAAAAATGATTAAACATTTACACATATCACACCTATAATCCCTTGCGGAGTAAGCAGAGCGTATACAGCCGCAAAAAACATACAAATTTTCGAGGGTATTTCGGAAAATTGTGTATAGCCATAGTGACAGGTTGCCAGCCCATGGCCTATAATACACACCCTCGATTCCCTTAGTCGCCTCTTGCGACTCCCACGGGAAAGAAATGGGTGATGTTATTTTAAATCGGCATCACACGGCATTAAAAATACATACATATATCACGCCTATAATCCCTTGCGGGGTAGGCAGAGCGTAAATGGCCGCAAAAACGGACATTTACGCCACGTCGGACAAATATTTGAGGGACAGGTTGTCAGCCCATCGCCTAAAATTGCAATACACACCCTCGAGTCCCTTAAATTAAATAAGTTATCTACATAATAGTAAATTAAAAATATTACATATTCGACGTTACGATGATACAACCTCTTTTTAAAATCGACACGCCCAATGAACAACAACGTAACTTGAGTTACGACAAAAATGAGTTAATTACATACCCTTGTTCGTTATAATTTTCTCTACACGTGTGTCCAACAAACGTATCTCTAAGTACAATAGAACCGAAGTTAGCGAGAATCAAAACAACGTAACCTGTGCTTGCCTTCTGAAAAAAGAAAATGTTCACCGGGTAAAACATGTTATATTGATTTACAATTTTGTTATACGGATCAAATATTCTTCCTTTAAAACATATAACAACTCATGTTTATTTACAATGATTGATCGTATTTATCTTTTACCTAATTTACATGCAAATAGATTGCAAATTGAGTTACGTTGATTTTCTCCGTATTCAATTCATAGTTCTCCAATTGGACTAGGGACTGATGAGGAAGATACTGTTTCGATTCACGAAATCCAACCTTCCAGACTATGTTGTAAGTAACAACTTCATTTTAGTCATTGTTTGTTATCAATCTACACTTATAATATAATAAAGAGGAAAGATTTGTTTTTTTGTTTGTTTGTATGTAATCGATAAACTCCGAAACTAGTACACCGATTTCCAAAATTCTTTCACCATTAGAAAGCTACAACATTCCTGAGTAACATAGGATACTTTTTTCTACGGGAAAATTCCTCATTCCTACGGGAAAACGGTTAGAAACAGGAAAAACCGGAAATATAGCGGATATTACCCAAATTAGCCAAACCGATTTGCGATCTTCGTGAAATTTGGCACTGATATTGGTGGTATATTGGAAACGGACTTGGACTACTTTTTGTCAGCACTTGAGGATCTGGTGTACCTGATGGAGGGCACCAGGAGCACAGCTTAACTATAAGAGATACGAAAATGGCTTCATAGCAAACGTTGTTCAGCATGACGGGGCGCTTCTGCTCACACATGGTTATCGAGGATCTGGAGTACCTGATGCAGACCACTAGCATCCCATCTAAACTATAGGAGATACGGTAATGGTTTCAAAGTAAAAGTTGTTTATCATGACGGGCCGCTTTTGTTGGCACTTGGTCATTGAGGGTTTGGAGTACCTAAAGCAGACGACCAGCATCCTATCTAAACTACAGAAGATAAGGTATCGGCATCAAATTAAAAGTTGTTTCGGGCCGCTTTTGTTGGCACTTGAGGATCTGGAGTACCTGATGGTGGGCACCAGGAGCACTGCTAAACTATATAAGATACGATAATGGCTTGATAGCAATAGTTGTTCAGCATGACGGGCCGCTTCTGCTGGAACATAGTCATCAAGGATCTGGAGTACCTGATGCTGACCACCAGCATCCCATCTAAACTAGAAAAGCTAAGGTAATGGCTTCAAAGTAAAAGTTGTTAAGCATGACGGGCTGCTTTTGCTGGTACATGGTCATCGAGGGTCTAGAGTAAATAAAGCAGATCACCAGCATCCCATCTAAACTTCAGGAGATAGGGTATCGGAATCAAAGTAAAAGTAGTTTAACATGACGGGCCGCTTTTGCTGGCACATGGTCCTGTTGAGTCACTTCTGCTGAAACGAAGTTAAGAAGTGAACTACTTTTTACTGCGGGCAAAGATCCAATTTATACGGGAAAACTGGTAAGTAGCAGCGGGTGAAACCGCTGGGCGGGCCGCTAGTAGGTTATATTAATAAAAAAGAGTGAAAGTATCATGTATACATACATACATCAGCATATTGCATTCCACTGAAAGTAGCCCTCCTCCATGGTACCCCACAGGGCACGATCTCCAGTTTTTGCCATCCAGTCGCTACCAGCCGCCTTTTATAAGTCATCAGTTCTTCTGGCCGGAGGTCGTCCAACACAACGCTTGCCGAGACGTGGCCTCCACTCGAGATCTCATGCGAATATCTCACACATCTCCGCTTTGCCGGCGATATAGTCATAATGGCTGAATCACTGCAGGGTCTGCAAAAAATGCTGACCAGTCTCAACGTCGCCTCGAGACGTGTTGGACTCGGGATGAACTTGGACAAGACGAAAGTCATGTTCAATCAATACATCATCCCAGAGCCGGTGTCCGTCGAAGGTATAGCCCTTGAAGTTGTCCATAAGTATGTGTACCTTGGGCAAACTTTGCAAATGGGTAGAGACAACTTTGAGACTGATATCACCAGAAGAGTGCAGCTGGGTTGGGTAGCATTTGGGAAGTTGTGTCATATTTTGGAATCACCCTTGCCACAATGCCTCAAGACCAAGGTGTTCGATCAGTGCGTCCTGCCCGTCATGACCTATGGAGCCGAGACGTAGAACCTGACAGTAAAACGCCAGTTTTACTGTCAGGCCACCACCACCGGTTACATGTCACTCAGAGAGCTATGGAAAGGTCTATGCTCGGTATCTCTATGGATACATTCCGGAATGAGACTATATGCAAAACTACCAAAGTAACGGACATTATCTGGAAGTGTAGAAACTGAAGTGGCAGTGGGCTTGGCACATCTGTTGTAGATCCGACGGGCGGTGGAGTAAACGGGTTCTTGAGTGGAGGCCACACCTCGGCAAGCGTAGTGTTGGACGACCTCCGGCCAGATGGACCGATGACGTAAAAAAGGCGGCTGGTAGCGACTGGATGGTGAAAACGGGAGATCGTGCCCTATGGCGTACCCTAGGGGAGGCCTACGTCCAGCAGTGGACTGCAATAGGCTGATGTTTGTATGTATGACAACGCTTACGTAAGTCTGTTACCGCAATTACAGCAGCTAAATATAAAGACTTATGGAGTTTGTGCTCGTCAAAAGCAATTTCAACTACATATTATCACAAATTTTATAAGAGTTTGCCTGTTGCATAAAACGATAATTGGAAAGATTTCAATGAATCTGATGATAATGATGATTGCTTATTTTTGCTTTCATTTCTTTTAATAATGACTACATTTATCTATGGTAAGAAAAGAAGTTTTGTTTTGTATGACACATATTTGTTTTGTATAACATATATTAAGTAGAAAAACATTAAAATATAAGATTTTATGAAAGTGTTTTATTTCATTGCATTATAGTCAGTAAATTTCATACAAGACTTACGCTTCTTGGATTATTTTGATGTCAAAAGGTAATACGTGCACAAGACAACTCAAACGTAACTCAGACATACACTGGATTTAATCGTAAAAAGGTAATAAGTACATAAGACAACTCAAACGTAACTCAGACATACACTGGAATTTACCGTAATATCTCTATCTTTGAAGTATCACTATCTCAACTTACATTGTTATTGCAAGTAATATGCATCGTTGCTCTTCATTGTAAGTCATAAAACTCAATGAAAGCAAATTATTATGTTAAAAACATATATAACAACATATAGAACCCGATACATGTATTCTTTAAAACAAACAATCACTTAAATTAATAAAAAAACAAAAGCGTGAGAATTTTTTTTAACCTTAAAATCGCTGTACTGTAAAGTTTACAAAAATGAGATACGTTGTTGTTCATTGGGCGTGTCGAAATTCATAATGAAGGTATGAAATTCAAATTGGTTTTGAGGACAAATTTGAATATATTACCTACGTCATAAAATTTTAACGGCATATTCGCATTCAGCACAAAATTTTAAAAATTATGACTTATTTGCAAAATAATTTGTAAATTATTTTTATGGATGATGCTAGTTAAGATATGTATTATTTAAATCAGTGGATTTTAGCCGTGGTTGGTTATATTAGTTGTGACTGTTGACATTTTTCGTTGTAATTTTAATTTAAGAAAAGAAAATAATCACTATCACTACATATTATAAAGTCAAGTCGCTTCCCGCGTCTGTCCCTGTCTGTTTGTTTGTATGTATGCTTAAATCTTCAAAACCATCCAACGGATCTGGATGGGGATTATTAAAGATAGAGTAGTTCAAGAGAAAGGTTTTTATGTATGATTTATGTCGAGAAAGGTTTGTTGCCCGTGGGAAATCGGTTAACAGCGGGAGAAACCACTGGGCGGGCCGCTAGTTGATAATATTTTTCTTCTTAATTTTTTTTTTACCTATTTTGATTCTATGAGCAAATAAATGTAAGTTAAAAAACTCAAGGCAGAACAAAATAATAAAAGATCTAATGAAAAACTCTTATGATAAAATTGGAACAGTTAATCCACTTATTTTGTATGCAAAACGTAATTTCCCATACTACAACAATACAATGGAGTTTTCCACAATGGAATGACTATAATTTTAATATTGGATAATACTCTCAATGGTATTAACTCTGCTTACAATGCATATTGACTTGCAAATGATAACACTTTTTGTTGTAACTGTACTCTTACAATAAAACGGGTCAAATAGATGTCATCTTTATGATTTTATCCGTTTTTGACAAGTAGGTTAGTACATCATAAAAATGGCAACACCATATTTTTTACCAGATAACCGTATGAGCAAATTTTCTAGTTGTCTTTATTCTGGCGATTAATATTTGAAGGTCAATCCGTAAACAAATTTTAATAAATTGTTGCCTGGTAACGGTTGTTTCCTTAACAAACGTTTGGGTTGTGCACTTTTAACCAACAGTGCCATCTAACCCCAAACTAAGCGAGATTGAACTATGAGAACTAGGAAGCTGATATAATACATATTTTTTTTATAAATATATACAATACATAGAAAACACCCAGACTCAACACAATTAAAATTGAAATTCTTTATTCAATGCAGGATAGTATTATCACTTATTGATGTAATGTTCCGTTGTATTGTAATTGAAGTTTATATTTTTTGTAAATGTTTTATTAAACAATAATAATAATAATAATGATCCGTCAATGTAAAAAAAAGAAATTTGTATCACAAAATTTTCTAATGTCCTAATAGAAATCCAGCTCGGGCGGGATAAAAAAATAAAAGTAAAGGCTCTGCCTCGGGGCTGGCCAGGTTAATCACATGACATGTAACTTTACACCACTATCTGAAATCGATATTTGTTTACTTTGTTCACAAATATTTGAAAAGTAACTTACAAATACTTGTGCCGTGTGGGGATCGATCGGAAGCACGACCCTCAGCGTAGCAGGCAGGGTATCCACTACGCCAACGGGCCAGTCAAGTTTTGCTTTGGCAAATACCAAAGGTTTCACTGCGAGTAAATATCGTCAACCAACCTCAATATAATAAGTTCCATTTATGAATATAGCTAACTAGATGACGTCACACCGCGCTAGCTAATCCTCTCAATAGCGGATTAACTGCGTTCGTTCGTTTGAGTAGCAGTAAGTATTTTACGTAACGCTTGTGACGCTGATTGTACCTTTTATATTGAAGAGAAAATTTGGGAATACGTACTTTAATATATATTTCCATATTTTAACTGTCTTCTTGCCTATTTCTTTTGCCGGTTTAGAATAGAATCACCCCGTTTCTTTCCCATGGATGTCATATGCGGCGACTAAGAGACTCGATGCTTACATATTTATTGTAATTTTAGGCGATGGGCTAACAACCTATCACTATGGCAATACACCATTATCTGAACGACCCGGACAAATGTTTGTCAGACGTGGCGTGAATGTCCGTTTTTACGACCGTTTAAGCTCTGCCTACCACACAAGGGATAAAGGCGTGATATGTGTATGTATGTGCAATCTTAATTATTCATGATTTCCGCTCAATGTAACTTTATGTCTGAAGGAATATAGGCGTGATACATATGTTTCGCCTATTTCTGCATTTAGGTAGCTTTTTGAAACAACTTGAACAAAATGAAGAAAAAACTCCACGACACGTGTTAACAAATTACCCGAAACCACCTTAACCTAATTGTAACGAACGACCTATACCCGATGTTATCAAACTACAGGCTACAATTCTTAAATTTTTGTTTTCAACAATAGAAATGTGTTTATTAATTGTTGTATTATTTTAATGTGCAACATCGAATTTTGTTATGTTATGTTAAGACTGCAGGTGAAATTCTTAGTACATTGCGTAGCCGGTTCATATTCATATTATATACGAGCACTAAAATACACAAAATATACTAAATGAACAATTTTACGCGTCATTTTTACATTATCATATACATATATCACGACTTTCATCCCTTGCGTGGTAGACAGAGCGTAAACCGCCGCAAAACAGGCCATTTATGCTACGTCTGATAAATATTTTGAGGGTCATTGGGAAAATTGTGTATCGCCATAGAGTCAGGATGTCAGCCCATCGCCTAAAATAGCAATACACACCCTCGTGTCATTTAGTCGCCTCTTACGACTCCCACGGAAAAGAAATGGGGTGATTCTATTCTAAGCCGGCATCACACACCATTAATTCATTTTATAATTGTGTAAACAAAACAATGACTTGTAGCCTGTAGTTTCATAACATAGGCACCTGGCCGTGTATCCAAAAGGCTGCGGTTTAAAACAGCGGCGTGCGGGTGCGGCTGGCTCCCGGCCAACAATTTTACCTCTTTGGAAACACGCTTCCGGGATGCGTTATTCCAAATCCTTACCCGACTACAGCATAAAAAAGCACACCTGTGTTGTATTCGGGCCTGTATTGTTCCAAATCCTAATCCAACTACAGCACGAAAACAAGCCTATCTGTGTCGGGCCTGCTAAAAACGAACAAGTACAACACAAAAGCTACCTTCCTTACTGTAACAATACAGTAAAAATTTCAATATAAATATAGGTCGCAGCATGTCGCAAGACAAATAAAATTACTGAAAATTAAAATATGCGAATACAATTTAATTTATTCCATGTTGGATAGTTCAATCACTTATTGACGTCATGATCCTTCATTGTTAAAAAAAAATGTATATAACACAATTTTCTTTTATCTATATCAATTGTGTATTGTCCTAATAGAGAACCGGCTCGACTATATCAATTATGATGCCAGAAGTTGATTTGTTTTAGAAGCTGTTGCAGTAAGCTTAGGTTAGGTTATGTTTAGGCTGTTACTAGAAAGAACACTAGGCAACAATACATTTAAGTATAAATGAGGACATTGAGGGAGCGAGTGGTCTGTCTTGTGGTCGGGTATGAACGTCTTCACGCCATCAAAAACCTACTTCATCACAAAGTACGGATATCTGCGCTGTAGTTGGGTTTGTATCTGCGCTTCCGGGACTGGCGGGATCTAAATAAAGGGCCTCAGACACACACGCAGTAAAATGCTGTTGTTGTGGCAAAAGCGGCCACATCACTAATGCTGTGCTTTTGTGGGGTTCTGTCATTTTGTAACGATCCAGGGCACCGATACACATACATACACATATCACGCCTATAATCCCTTGCGGGGTAGGCAGAGCGTAAACGGCCGCAAAAACGGACATTGATACCACGTCTGACAAATAATTGAGGGTTGTTCGGAAAATTGTGTATCGCCATAGTGACAGGTTGTCAGCCCATCGCCTAAAATTGCAATACACACCCTCGAGTCCCTCAGTCGCCTCTTACGACTCCCAAGGAAATGAAATGGGGTGATGCAGGGCACCGATTCTCTTATTTTTTAGTCATTGTAATATTTGCGTTGCGATTTTCTATAGCGGAATACGAATCAGCCAAAACCATCCATCTGACCCTCCGTTGAACTATTATTGAGACGTTTTTTAAATAGCGGATTACGGCCCTAGCACAGAATATATAATTGTACTAAGCCCTAGGTTCAAACATGCTTCTATTTGGATTTTGTTCAAAAACTTAGCTTTACGCGCTGAGGTTTCATATTTTTTTTGGATCCCAGATTTTTCAGATGGCAAAGAGAGTTACAGATTTGTCAAGAACTGCCCTTGTTATTTTATTTACTTATTACATACATATATCACGCCTCTATCCTTTGCAGCGAAGGCAGAGCGTAATAGGCCGTAGAAAACGGACATTTACTCCACGTCAAATAATATTGAGGGTCATTCAGAAAAATCGTATATTACTATAGTGACAGGTTGTCAGCCTATCGCCATTAATTGCAATACATATTTAAACCTCGAGTCCCTTAGTCGCCTCTTACGACACCCACGGGAAAGAAATGGGGTGATGCTACTCTAAGTAGGCATCACACGGCAATTCATATTTGGCAGCATCTTGCATTATTTGAATTTAAAAAGACAGTTTTCCTACTTATCTTGTCTGAATCAAGGGTCCTTAATATGAATTTACTTCCCTTCTACTTTTGTTATAAGTCGAACATTTCCCGAAGCAGATACAATGTAATTTGTTTCTTACATTATCGTTAATTATATTCCGTGTTTTCATTTGTACCATCTGAATTTTCTTTGTCAGTCTCTTTCATGCAGCCACAGAACAATAACTAGTATGCAGCATATTTGAGGGCGGTTTCAGAAAAATTGTGTATTACTGTACACATGAAACCATTGAATTCCTTAGTCACCCCTTACGACACCCGCGGGAAAGAAATGGAGTGATGCTGTTCTAAGCCGACATCACACGGAAAAACATATAATGAGTGCCAAAAACATCAAGAACCAAGTTTAATGCTGTGTTTAAAAAGACTAACCGTCAGTTGTACAAAGTCATCAAACTCATCCTTTTAAATCGCCAGGTCTTTGAATAACTCTCCGAATTCGACAGTTAATCACAAGGAGATTGTCAGCAGGCGACGGAGCTCAATTATTTAAAGCATTTGTTCCTATCCAGCGACTCAAAGAATCAAATTAAATTACATTGACGCTCCGCTATGTAATTTCTTCGATAGCTTTGGTGCTAAGGGAGTAATGGAAGAAGAGTTATAAGTAGAGACGCTGGGAGTAGGAGCCGACTGTAATTTGATGAATCCACTTAATGTGATAAATTGAGTCACAGCGTTCCTTACTTATAAAGGGTATCTTCGAAAGAGGTGTAATGTAAGTAATGTCCGTCGAACCATTGAAGATCTATGTAGTCGTCATTTCAAATTCAACTTATACAATAACTGATACACTTGATACAGCTATAACTACACAAGGCGTAAAAAAATCTGGTCATGTTACACTTTGTGTTGTTATTTCTTAATGGAACTCCATGTTAATTTACTAATTAAAACATTTTTTTACTAGTTCAACTAATTAATTATCCGATCGGCCCGATGATAATGTTCGAAACCGGTCACATTTAGTTTAATATCAAATAAAACAAATATAATTAATTAATGGAACTAATCTCTCTCTCTCTTTTCGTGTGGGACACCGAGTCGTCTAACACAATCAACCCTGGTGTCAGCGTTTTTAACCGCCTACTACTAGTAGTAGGCGTCTGACATGGTTATACAACGACCGCCATCTAAGTAATCATAGACAGCAACTGGGACCGGGACCGGGCTTTCCGAAGCACGTAACCATTTCTTTTCGGACAATGGAACTAGTAAAAAAAAATTATATTAGAAAAATATCTGGTCAAGACTGCAAAGTTTCCGGTACACTGTTCCCTACACCCCTTAGAATAAAGCTAAATTGGGTTTAAAGTCTGTATATAGATGATATTCGTAAAAGAAGTTTGAGGATACATTAATTACGTAAAGGAACACGTTTCAACAGTTTTAGAATTTTGTCTGTTTGTCTTTTTATCTGTATAGATGTTTATATGTGAAAGCATCTAAAGATTTCGATGCAAATGTAATGAATATGAGGCTATAATAAATTGAACACTTAAAAACGGGTTAGCACTACACTCAAAATAACTTGGTTTGCACCCGACTAACAAGTAGGCGACGGGCTTTAATGTTTTTTTTTGTTGTGATAGCCGAATGTCCCGGTCAACATCTAAAACGTCTTTGGTCAGGACTGATGTGGAACACCAGGAGCACAAAAAGAACGAAGTTACAAACTTTAAAATTAGTCAAGCCATGCCAAGTTTGGGGTCCACTAGGTCCGCGCGAATTTGTATTCAAATTATTTCAAATATGGTTCTATAATAGTTAGATAAACGACCGTTACTAGATGGTAATTGAAATGCTCACTCACTCTCTTTATACCTATATGTGGTATCGTTTGTTTTGTCGTGATGACCATATTCAGGATCTCGATTCTTAAAGAAATCGTGTCATGAAGTGGGGAGGGCCTGCCTATCTTTTTTAACCTTTCGTGTAGATGTCTGTGGTATTAAATGAAAATACATTATAATACGGTTTCAAAATATATATCGCTCATATGTAAAAGTAGTCAAACCATGCCAAGTTTAGGGTCCTCTTGGTTTGCCGTGAATTTGTATTCAAATATGGTTCCATAATAGTTAAATACACGGCCGTTACAAGATGATATTTTTTTATCTACCCCTTCTGTTTATTTTACTGGCCCGCTGGCGTAGCGGATAGTACCCCTGCCGTCTACGCCGAGGGTCGTGGGTTCGATCCCCACAAGACACAAATATTTGTAAAGTGAATTCTTCAGATATTTGAGTTTAGTCTGGGTGTGTTCTATGTATTTATTTACAAAAAGAAAGTATATGAATAATATTCATTATTTAGTTCCCATTGTTCAAACTATGCTTAGTTTGGGGCTAGATGGCGCTGTGTGAAATGTCCAGGATATTTACTTGTTTATACCTATGTGTGGTATCGTTAGATTTGTCGTGTCACCCTGAAAACAGCTGAATGCACTGAATGTGTAATGCAATGGTTGTTACTAGCCAACAAGTTTTACACTATTATGGCTTCCACGCGACATTCTGTGTTTATCTTCATACATTGTACATACACGCACACATATCACGCCTTTAATCCCTTGCGGGGTAGGCAGAGCGTAAACGGCCGTGAAAAATAGCCATTTACGCCACGTCTGAGTCAGAAGTGGCGTAAATGGCTATTTGTCAGACGGTCTGACAAATATTTGAGGGTCATTCGGAAAATTGTGTCTCTCCATTGTGACAGGTTGTCAGCCCATCGCTTAAAATTGCAATACACATCCATACATACAATGAAACTTATATTATTTTACTGCTGCGTCTTTCGCGTTGTTATAATTTTAAATTAAGCTATTATCATCCACACAAAATTTTCTGATCGATGAATTGAGGCACTTAAAGAGATGTAAATAAGATTATAAGAAAACTTTTTGTGATAAGTACTCAGTACATTTCAAACAAAACATAAATTCGTATCCATCCCAATAATTTAACGCAGGTTATTGAAAATTTTGCAAGTTTTCAATAATTGTATACCTAACAGAGGAAGTGTTTTAAAATTTGGTATTCAATTTATCCCAGGTTATTAAACAAAATATATCTCAGAGGTTGTGTGATGCCAGATTAGGATAGCATCACCCCATTTATTTTCCGCGGGTTTCATAAAAAATCACTAAGGAAATCGAGGGTTTCGTGTGTATTACAATTTTAGGATGATAATCTTTCCTGAAATTACCCTAAAAAATTTGACAAACGTGGCGATAGCGACCGGTTTTTACGGCCGTTAAAGCTCTGCCTTCCACACAAGGGACAAAGGCGTGATGTGTGTATGTTTTTGTGTACCTATATATATAACAATCGCAATAGTAAGAAATCAGATCCCATTAATGTTAAACTAATTGAGCAATGAAGATTGAATAAGCTGTATATTAGCTGTAAGATTGATCCATTTGAAGCATGCTTGATTCAATTTAGACCACATGAGGGGTCAGTGGGTGCTAGTAGGCAATAAAGTAGCAATCTTGGCGGTAAATTAGAGACATGACGATGACTGATAGACTGTAAAGATAGTCTTCTAAAGAATATCCTATTGCCATAGGCTTAGAATAGCATCACCCCATTTCTTTCCCGTGGGACTTGTATGAGGCAACTGAGGGACTTGAGGGTGTGTATTGCAATTTTAGGCGATGGGCTGACAACCTGTCACTATGGAGATACACAATTTTCCGAATGATCCTCAAATGTTTGTCAGACGTGGCGTAAATGACTGTTTTTTACGGCCGTTTATGTTCTGCCTACCCCGCAAGGGATTATAGGCATGATATATGTACGTATGTATGTGTATCACTATCGTTTTACATGACTTTTCTGAAATGGCCCTTAAATATTTGTCAGACGTGGTGATTACGACCGTTTTTACTGCCGTTAAAATCCTACCCAACCTGCAAGGGATAAAGGTGTTATATGTTTATATATAGCAATAGTAGCAACAGTAAAAATCTGATCCCATTAATGTTAAACTAATTGAGCAATGAAGATTGAATCAGCTGTATATTAGCTGTAAGATTGATCCATTAAAATGCATGCTAAATTAAAAATACAAACGAATAACGATATCCTACTGATAACATACAAACGCTACAGAAACTTCTGTAATAATATACTAAAAAAAGTCAAAAGACAGTATGAGCAACAACAGCTTATTGGAGCACAAAATAATAACAAAAAGCTCTGGTCTACCATAAAAGAAATTACGAATTTGAACCCTTCTAAATCACCCCCTTATGATTTGCTATCTATTGACAACACTCCTAAAAAATCTGTTGATAAAGCAAACCAATTCTTTTCTGATATAGGCGCTAATTTAGCTAGTCAAATTACAAATAGAACTTCTTCTATACCGTTACATCAAAAGCACCCGTTGTCCCCTGAGTCATTTGTTTTATTAAACACAGACGAAGACGAAATAACTAACATTATTAGACATCTCAAGAATAATACTAGTGTTGGATGCGACCGGATTCCTACTAAAGTGCTGAAAACTTTAAATGAATTTATAAAAGCTCCCCTAGCGCATATTTTTAACCTATGTATAGAAAAGGGATTGTTTCCAAATGCATTTAAAAAATCCATTGTGACTCCTATCTATAAGAGTGGCAGAAGAGACTTGATCAATAACTATCGTCCTATTTCTATCCTACCAAATATGTCTAAGATTTTTGAAAAAATAATTAATGTCAGACTCACGAATTACCTTGAATGTAAAAATCTACTATCATCATCTCAATTTGGCTTTAGAAAAGGTAAATCTACCAATGATGCTGTACATAATTTAGTAGACTTTGTAGTTAACAAGCTAGATAATAAGTATAAATGTCTATCAATATTTTTAGACTTAGCGAAAGCTTTTGATACTGTATCTTTTGCCATTCTTTTGGATAAGTTGTCTATGCTAGGTATAAGAGGTCAGCAACTTCTACTTCTCAAGAACTACATCTCTGATAGGTCTCAATGCGTAAAAATTGGTGACATCACTAGCTCCAGTCATCCAATTACATATGGGGTTCCACAGGGTAGCATTCTTGGTCCTACGCTATTTCTTTGTTACATTAACGATTTATGCAGCCTAAAACTACAAAATTGTCTCATCAATTCATATGCCGATGATACGGCACTTACCTTTTACGGGGAAACATGGACGTCTTGCTTTGAATATGCTCAACAGGGATTCGATGTAGTGTGTCAATGGTTAGCAAATAATTCACTAACTTTGAATGCGACCAAAACGAAATATATTACATATAGTATACGACATAATAAAGCTTCACTTAATGATAATAACAAAATTATAGCACATTCTTGTGCTCCTGCAAACAGAAACCAATGTAAATGTCCTTCCATTGATAAAACAGATTCAATCAAATATTTAGGCGTTTGTATCGACAGTCGGCTCTCGTTTGCTGAACACATTCATAACACATCTAACAAAATCAGAAAATTATGTTACGTATTCAAATCTCTTAGACACGTAGCGGATGCGAAACTCATGAGATCGGTATACATTTCACTTTGTCAATCCGTAACTACGTATTGCATCTCTGTTTGGGGAGGAACACCAAAGAGTAACTTTTTAGAAATTGAAAGAGCACAGCGATTAATTCTTAAAATAGCACACTTTAAACCTCGTCTATTTCCCACAACTCAACTTTATATTGAAACTGAAGTTCTAACTGTAAGACAGCTTTATATACTCACTATTATTTTACAGAAGCATAAGACAATTTTTAACTCAAACCACAAAAATTTGAATAAAAGACGTTTTTACCAGGTGTGCAGAGTCGCTCCTGTAAATACTACTTTTGCACAAAACTTCTATATTTTTCTTAGTAGTAAGCTTTATAATATTGCTAATAAAGAATTAGATATTTATAGTAAAGTTAGATTTGAATGTAAAAAATTAGTCACGGAGTGGCTGATGAAAATGAATTACGAATATATCGAAAGTCTACTTGATGTTGTAACTTAATATAGATAACTTGTATAATATACTAAATTAGATATTTATTACTTTTATTTAAAATATAATAATAATCAGTTTACTAATTTTAACCATAAACTCTTACTAAGTATTCAAATTGTATTCTACTTAGTTATAAGTTCATTAAACTACTGGTCTAAATAATTATAAGTGTGTGCTGATGTCAGAATGTTGGAGCTAGGAGATCCATAGCACAGGTTCACCTAGTTTGGACTCCTATCTCCCTTTCAATTAAACAACCATGAATTTATACACTTTAACAAATGTAATAACTTAATTTAATTACTGGGAGACAATAAATATTTTTTATCATTTTTTTTTATCATTTATCATTTGAAGCGTGCTTGATTCAATTTAGACCACATGAGGGGTCAGCGGGTGCTAGTAGGCAATAAAGTAGCAATCTTAGCGGTAAATTAGAATCATGACGATGACTGATAGACTATATAGATAGTCTTCTAAAGAATATCCTATTGCCGTGTGATGCCGGCTTAGAATAGCATCACCCCATTTCTTTCCCGTGGGAATTGTAAGAGGCAACTGAGGGACTTGAGGGTGTGTATTGCAATTTTAGGCGATGGGCTGACAACCTGTCACTATGGAGATACACAATTTTCTGAATGATCCTCAAATGTTTGTCAGACGTGGCGTAAATGACTGTTTTTTACGGCCGTTTATGTTCTGCCTACCCCGCAAGGGATTATAGGCATGATAAATGTACGTATGTATGTGTATCACTATCGTTTTACATGACTTTTCTGAAATGGCCCTTAAATATTTGTCAGACGTGGTGATTACGACCGTTTTTTACTGCCGTTAAAATCCTACCCAACCTGCAAGGGATAAAGGTGTTATATGTTTATATATAGCAATAGTAGCAACAGTAAAAATCAGATCCAATTCCGTTAAACTAATTGAGCAATGAAGATTGAATTAGCTGTAGTATATTAGCTGTAAGATTGATGCATTTGAAGCATGCTTGATTCAATTTAGACCACGCGAGGGGTCAATGGGTGTTAGTAGGCAATAAAGTAGCAATCTTGGCGGTAAATTAGAGTCATGACGATGGCTGTATACATAAAGTCTTCTAAAGAATATCCTATTGCCGTGTGATGCCGGCTTAGAATAGCATCACCCCATTTATTTTTCGCGGGTGTCGTAAGAGGCGACTTAAGAAATCGAGGCGGCGATAGCGACCGTTTTTACGGCCGTTAAAGCTCGGCCTACCCTGCAACGGATAAAGGTGTTATATGTGTAAATACCGTGTGATGCCGGCTTAGAATAGCATCACCCCATTTCTTACCCATGGGTGTCGTAAGAGGCGACTAAGGGTCTCGAGGGTTAGATGTGCTTTGCAATTTCAGGCGATGGTCTGACAACCTGTCACTATGGTGATACACAGTTATCTTGATGACCCTCAAACTTTTGTCAGACGTGGTGTTAATATCGGTTTTACGGCTGTTAACGCTCTGCCTACCCCGTAAGAAATACATGTGTGATATGTGTATGTATGTAACGCATGCGTCTGTCCGACGATAGGCAATTGCGAATGCCGATCTTATTTTCATACATATACGGATACGATGCGCTTAAACGCAACGGTGGTTTAAAAAATCTGCAGCAACGAACAACAAGTGGGCGAACAGGCTATGACAAAAAATATCTGTGTACATAATGCATATTTAAAAATGTATGCGAAAGTCTACCAGATGCGACTAAATGATGAGTTCCGACGCTAATACAATGGCCCTAATTGGACCAGGTTAAGGAGCGGACCGGACCGGTCTTTGTAATAATTAGTTTTGTCCGATTCCTAATCAATTTCTCAAAATTGTTGTCTAGCAGTGACGAAGGGTAAATTTTAGCAAACGATTAGCCGTGGTAGCCAAAAGGCAAATATCAAAATTCCGATTAAAAGCGTCATAGTCCTCTGATTAGACATTATAACTCGCGATTTGTCGGCTTATTCCCGCTTAAATTATGCGTTATGGTGCGGACAAATATCAAAACCTGTGATTTGTAGGATAAGATGGTAGGTGAAATTTGGTGATAATGTTGTGCCATTTTAAAAAAGGAAGCCGATGGGAATCGTTTTGTTTGGACCCTTCGCCACTGTTGTTTCGTAATCTTAACTCTATTCAGAAGGATATTTGTTAAATCCTAATAGTCCTCATATGTCTTTTCGATTGTTCATATTGAGACAAATCCACATAACTGATGAGGTCAGGTTCAGAAGAGGATAGATGAGCTGATAATACTGATTCATGTATGTTTTGTTTCTTGATTAAAATCTAGACAAAACTAAATAAAATCATACTAGTGTATGAAGCTAACTATGCAGGCGTGATTAAACCATGAAATTGAATAACAAATTAATATTTGATTGATATTATCACTTGTGAATATGTTTCTAGTCTGGTTAGGGTATTGCAAGCTGTACTATCTGATTATCCGTAAGATGGTTGCGTACTTCGGAGAGCACGTTAACAGTTGGTCCCGGTTGCTGTTTATGATTACTTAGACGGCGGTCGTTACACTACTAAGTCAAAGGCCCACTAGTAATAGTAGGCGGTTGGAAAACTCTGAACGTTTTAAGTGGGCAAATTAGAAATAAAATTTGATGAATAGTTTTATCCGAATGGTTTGTAATTTTTTTGTTTCTTTTTTAGTATAGTCGTTGATTTTATTAGGATCGGCCTCACCCAGGTCGCAGTCATATACGGATCGACGTGAGTGATTACAAGGTTCCATTTATACGGATGTCACCAGGAAAACTTTACGTAAATAAAATACAGTGAAACCCACATACGATGGTGACGATTTACCGCGTTAAAGTTATGTAATACACCTCGCCGTGTTATGCCGGCTTAGAATAGCATCTCTCCTTTTCTTTCCCATGGAAGTCGTAAGAGGCGACTAAGGGATTCGAGGGTGTGTATTGCAATTTTAGGCGATAGACTGACAACCTGTCACTACAGCGATACACAATTTTTCGAATGACCCTCAAACATTTGTCAGACGTAGTGTAAATAGCCGCTTTACGCTCTGCCTACCCCGCAAGGGATAATAGGTGTGATATGTGTGTGTGTGAACAACGCGTTTGTTACCCTTTGCGAGTATAATACCTGTAGCAAGTCACAGGTCATCTTAAACCGGTCGTTGGGACCACAATATGAGCGTCAAGCGCACATGATACCTTTTGCAAGTAATACAGACACATCATCCTACTCTGGTCATGTAGTTTCTACCATTATGTAAGCTAAACCAACGAACACACGCTCGTTATTGCTATAAATATAAACACACGTTTATATCGCGGCTTACTATGGGAATAACGAGTTTTATTGCCCACGTGTTTACGATGGAAGTAATAACGCTAGGTTGTACATTATATTAAGGTATTGTGGTATTGCAATATTATTTAGTTGTGACTGGTATTTTAAAAATTGTAAGAATTAAAGAATAATTGTAAGTCTTTTGTATTTTATTGTGTGATGATGCGTAATATTAAATTAGTAATAATGTTGCTGTGAATAAATAAAATTTAATTTAATTGGAATTATATCTAACTAGCTGCCTGCCTAGCGGTTTCACCCGCTGCTAACCGTTTTCCCGCGGAAAAAAAAACTTTTCTCGGCATGCATTATACGTAAAAATCTTCCGCTTGAATCATTCTATATATTAAAGATAACCACAACAAAATCCGTTAAGTACTACTAAATATCCACTCAGGGACATAGGGACTAGGGAAGCGACTTCATGTTATACTATTTAGTGATGGTGTAACTAAGAAGAAATTATGTTATACTTATTTGCTCAGTTTTTACAATCGCTAAATATTGCGAACAAAAATAAATGAAGAACGCGTCTACGGCCTGATAAGATCGTATGACAAAATGTAGAGGGGCAAGAATCTACAATTTAGAAGTAAAATTTAACAGAAGCTTCAATTTGGGATATAAATTCTCTTAACTTACCTTATGCCTGCAAATAGATTTAGAAAACAATAGGAGATATTTTAGTAATGTCATGTCCAAACCCATTATCATTTTTAAATATGACAGGACTTTGATATCTCCTATTCTTTTCTAAATCTATTTGACGAAAAGTGACAGCACTTATTTATGGTAATTTAAAAGAATTTATATCCCGAATTTAGGGTAGTACTTAGTTAGACAGTTCGTCTATCATTATACACCAGTAAGTATTCGATGAACCGTGATCAAAACTATCATATGTGTTAATCCATGTTACCTTCTATATGTGTGCTTTAAAAAATGTGTGCGTGTTTTAGTGTCATAGGGTACCTGTGGACGTGGTTATTTGGCAAGTAGCTTTGTTTAAATGTACGAGTAAGAGAAAATATCCAAAAACTTGTTATTTGTTAAAGACTAGCTGTTAGCCATTGCTCGCATAAAATAAAAACTATCCTGTGTTAATCCATGTTACTTTCTATATGTGGGCCAAATTTCATTACAATCGGTGAAAAAGTATCAAACAAACAAACATACAAACTTTCGCATTTATGATATTAGTAGGATAAGTGTAGACAATATTTTAATACAAAATGCTTAGTATCAAAGTAACTCACCTAATCGCTTCCAGTTCTCAAAAAAACTTCTTCCACTAGTAGATAGTTTCTCTTCGAACGCTCCCAAATTATAGTTCTGACGTCTGCCTATAACCTGAAGAAAAAATTACTTTAATTTTGCAATACTGAATTTACAATGGCCTCAATTCGAGATAACAATAATTCGCTTAACTTACCTAAAATAAGCGCTGCCACTTTCCAACAAATAGGTTTATACAAGGAGATATCAAAATTTAAAAATGTCAAGGGGTTTCGACATTTTTAGGAAATTTCGTCGCCTTATTTTGTAAGATAACGCGCATTTTGCGTCTTATTATAAAACAAGTTACGATTTAGATATGTGCTATCCTATATGACGGAAAGTGACAGCGCTAATTTAAAGTGAATTATATTTTTTTATCCGGAATTGAGGCCACGCTACTTGACTGACAGGTCAACAGGTCAAGTGAACTTCTTTTTAAAACGTTTTGAAATGTTAGTATTATTCTATGTCTAGGTTTTGAAACGACATATTGACGTCATATTTCACTTTTTTGGATGGATTCATACTCATAAAACTAAATGTATATTATTTTGTTTAGTTTAAAAATTCTAAAATTTATTAAAAAAGAAACATTAAATGCAGTCTGAAGTGGTCTTTAGGACAGGTTTTTGGGGGGTTTTCTTGTCCAGGGGATCCAGTTAATTATACACTTGTAAACAACACCTTTTCAAAGTTACATGTCGTGTGGTTAACCTGGCTAGCCCCGGGCTTAATTTATATATTTTTATCCCACCCGAGACGGTTTTCTACCAGGATAATAGAAAATTGGTATAAAAAGTTTTCACAATGACGGATCATGACGTCAATATATGAAATTTTTGTATCCTACATTGAAAACAGAAGTTGCGCCCGGAATAAACGTAATGTGCACTTTAAAAAGAAACAGTAGTAGTAGTAGACGGTCGAAGAAAATGAACACCAGGGTTCATGGGGTTGTTCATCGACTCTGTGTCCTACTGAAGAAAAGGATAACTAAGTAACCCCAAATATTTTCAATTCCATTCATGTGATCGATCCAATAACTTCTTAAACTGTGAGATAAACCTAAATGCTACGTTCACACTTTGCTGCGAATATTGCTCAAATCGAAATGCTTCAGCCAAAGTATCAACGCGAGAGAGTGTCTTCCAGCGGCAATACGAGTGAGCGAGAAAGCAATACATTCCAGGCGCGTTCGTGCTGCCGTTCCTTTGACTCGCGCATGAAGAACCGTCACTTGAGGCAGAGGGGTTTTTACTCTACTGTTTAAAGTACCGCCGTTCCAATATTTGACAGCTATCGAATTCGTGAAAATATTATGTCAGAGGGTCTATTTTTCTTTGTTGACATCTCTTTTAGTATGGAGATGACAGCTGTAAAATACGACTTATTGGAACGGCGGCGGTACTTTAGGTTCGTATCGGGTATACGGCCCTTCTCTCATGGGGACAAATGCTGGTCAGGTGCCGCGCGCGAACTGTATCGCGCCGAGCGCACGTACAAAGTTCCGTGATTTCGTGATATTGTGTGCTTACGGGAGCATCGGAAAGTGGCAGCGGCATGACGAGTAACCGTTTACATATTCACGCGCTGTCCACTTCTCTTACTATTAATTGCCCTGCCCAGAGAGGCAGAGTGTGAACGTGGCATAAAATATCACACACAAAAAACATTAAATTGAATTAATACGGCCGGCTTAGAATAGCATCACCCTATTTCTTACCCAAGGATGTCGTAAGAGCGGACTAAGGGACTCGAGGGATGTGTATTGCAATTTTAGGCGATGGGCTGACAACCTGTCACTATAGTGATACACAGTTATCTGATTGACCCTCAAACTTTTGTCAGCCGTGGTGCTCTGCCTACCCCGTAAGGGATATAGGCATGTATGTATGTATGTAATAACATTAAAACGTCGAGCATGTATGAAAAGGTCGATGCATATTGAAAAAGCGAAAGAGGTGTGTCAGGATCGTAGCAAGTGGAAAGATGTGGTCTCTGCCTACCCCTCTGGGAAAGAGGCGTGATCATATGTATGTATGTAATAACATTACTTACATAAGTCCCCGTCAGGCGTGAAAGTTTATCTTGTTTCCAGCTGGTTTCGGATCAGCGGTATGGTTCCACCACCTGCTGAAAGTCAAGTTGGAATTAGCTGAATTGCGATAGATTAACTTGATTGGTGAGATAGACATCTAAGGCGGTTTTCTCACTTGTCGTATGTCGCTGCGTATTTTTAACGCACCGTCATGCATGCGTCTGTCAAACGAAAGCGAATTCCGATCTGATTCACATAAAAATACAGCTACGAATGCGTCTGTCTCACGACTTGACATAAGCATCCGTTACGCATTGTAACGCACCGTATATCTATATTTTTATGGGAGTGCCGTGTGATGCCGGCTTAGAATAGCATTACCCCATTTATTTCCCGTGGGAATCGTAAGAGGCGACTTAGGGACTTGAGGGTGTGTATTGCACTTTTAGGCGATGGGCTGACAACCTGTCACTATCGCGATAGACAATTTTCCGAATGACCCTCAAATGTATGTCAAAAATGGCATAATATCCATTTTTGCGGCTTGTACGCTGTGCCTACCCCGCAAGGGATAATAGCCGTGATGTACGTATGTAAAAAATCGGAATTCACAATTTCTTTTCGTCTGACAGACGCATGCGTGCAACGGCAACACAGGCTTGCCTGTGGATAAGTCCGGCTGAACGATCCCACGTGCGCGGTGGAAGGCTCCGTAAATGGCCGCCTGGCTCGCGACCACCATCCCACCGAAGTCTGGCGCCAAGTAGCCACCTGCGTTCCGTCAGTGTGTGGGAGTGCCAGTGCCTTAACAGGCTTCTTCTGGGTGAGCTCGCTCCATCTTAGACTCTGTCTCTGTCCTATGACCTAGACTAGAGTCAAGAGCAAACACATCATTAATAAAAATAAAAAAAAATGCGTTACGGATCGTTAAAAATACGCAGCGACAGATGACAAGTGGGAGAACCGACTTAGCTGAAATTGCGATAGATAAGACATCGTAAGTACATTCGCTCACAACTAGAGATGGAACCAATCTGTTGAAGAGTCTTGAGAACAGTTGAATCTTCTCATCAATCAAGAACACGTAATTTTAGACTGTACGGATAGATTCCTAATTAGGGTTTGAGTACACCCGAGTAGGTAAAGCCGCGAAAATTTTGATTTATTGTATAAGATAGATAATTATTATCTAGATAAGATAATTCTTTATTAATAAACTTTATAACTAATATCACATCTAATTCGATACGATTAACCTGGCCAGCCCCGAGGCAGTGCCTTAATTTTTATTTTTTTATCCCACCCGATCCGGATAATACAAAATTGTTATACATACATACACTATGCCGGTTCGTGACTTTAATATGTTATTATACGTATCCTACATGGGATAACGAAATTTTGAGTTCATGATTTTTTTATCACGCAAATTGCTATTTTATCATCTCCTGCTGTCTAAAAGTCTGTGAATGAAATGCACCTAGGTTAGTTGAAACGTTACTTTTCTCCGAGTTTAAAACAAGTAATAGAAACACGCTAAGATGCCCTCATACTAAAGCTTATACCTACCCTACAAATAAGGTATTGGCACGCGGGCCCAATGCAGATGGACGGCTGCAAGAAAACGTCAATATCTCACGCACACAGCTTCACGCCGCCGTTTACGGGCGAAACCGGTTCGTCCTGGTATCGCAAGAAAGAAGTCGAGTGTCAACAGCGTTTGGTGCGCACGGTATATGACTACTCATTAGTGTTAATACGATTGCAGTGTTTCACGTCGTCTAAATACAATTGAAGATAGTGTTTTAAGATCCCAGATAGTATTTAAAAGTAAATCAAACTCAGTATAGTGCTAAATACTAAGATTCAGTTTAGAACTTACCGTTCTGTTTGATAAAACATTACATTTCCATTCAAATAAAGAAGAAATGTAGCAGTTTACTTTCATATAGTTAATTTTTAACTCTTAAAATACTATTTTTAACTATTGGTACCTTATTAAAATTATATACCTAAGTAAATAGAGTGTGCTTTCAATTTTGCTCAGATAAACAAAAGACTTTCTTTTCCCTTGACAATAATGACGAGCTGTAGTGTACTTATCGTAAGTAGTGTAATTATCATATACTTAGGTCATTCATTCTAAACATTCAATAAGGAAACAGTAGCAACCCTAGCAGAGTAGGTATCAATCATCAAAAAGAGGGCAAACAGACCTTCTGTAAATTATCTATTTTGTGCTCACCCTGCACATTTGGTGCCGTGTGATGTCTGCTTCGAATAGCATCACCCCATTGCTTTCCCGTGTGAATCGTAAGAGGTGACTAAGGGACTCGAGGGTGTGTATTGCTATTTTGGGCGATGGGCTGACAAACTGTCACTATGGCAATACACAATTTTCCGAATGACCCTCAAATATTTATCAGACGTGGCGTGATGTCCGTTTTTTGCGGCCGTTTACGCTCTGCCTACCCCGCAAGGGATTATAGGCGTGATCTGTGTGTGTGCTCATCCTTCCCTACAACTTCTGTGTCGAGGTAGGTACTATAGATTTACATATAAACATTAAAAAGAAAAAACAGAAACCCGAGACTAATACCCAAGAATACAATTACAACAGTCAACAAAATATCGAACCTGGGTTGGATTCAAAACCGGTACCTCTGCATAAAAGGAAAACCTATTATTTCTTAATGTATCTATTCTGTTCTACTCGTATCATTTTGGTCATCAATAACTAAATAACAGGTGTCATTTTCGTGCACGCAACTGGGTGATATTTATTAAAATTTTGTGAATAGAAATTTGTCCTTTCACCCCAAAATGCGTTGTCATTTATTTATAGGTTCAGGGTCTAGTGGTTCTGGAAGTCGCTGGTTCGATTCTCGGATAGCCTCACAAAGTTTGCTTTTGTCAACTTATTACTTTCTGAGGTTTCTCCTCGTTAGGGACAGTTTCGGACATTGTAGACTGAACCACGTGATTGTCCGTAATAAAGGAGATTCTGTGCTTCTGAAGGAACGTTAAGCCGTTGGTCCCGGCTGTTGTGTATGATTAGGTTCTTTGGTAGCGATCAGAGTCCGTGCTTGATAGACTATCACACAACCGTGTGATGCCGGCTTAGAATAGCATCACCCCATTTTTTCCGTGGGTGTCGTATGAGGAGACAAAGGGACTCGAGGGTTACATGTGTTTTCAAATTTTAGGTGATGGGCTGTCAACCTGTCACTATAGTGATACATACGATACATAATTATCCGAATGACCCTCAAATGTTTGTCAGACGTGGCATAAGTGACCGTTTTTTCGGTCTTTTACGCTCTGCTTACCCCGCAAGGGATAAAGGCTTGATATATGTATGTATGTATGTATGTATGTAGTACTAGAGAACTTTTATTTCAGAGAAGACCGTTCAAAAACTCTTACGGCAGATTGCATCGGGTTTTTCATTAGCTTTGTTTCAGATTCAGATTCATTTATTACTCGATTTTTTTTATAGTTATTACATACATACATAAATCACTCCTATATCCCTTACGGGGTAGGCAGTGCGTTAACGGCCGTAAAACGGATATTAACACCACGTCTGACAAAAGCTTGAGGGTTAATCAGATAGCTGTGTATCACTATAGTGACACGTTGTCAGCCCATCGCCTAAAATTGCAATACACATCCCTCGAGTCCCTTAGTCGGCTCTTACGACACCCATGGGTAAGAAATGGAAACTATTCTACGCCGGCATCACACGGCAAATTATAGTTATTAGTTATCACTATACCACAAAAATTTAAGTAAGTATTGAGATCGAGATTGTCAATATAACTACAATCTATAGGTAGGTATTAACAGAACCTATATAATAGTACATCAGTGTGTTTGTTTATAACATTGTACCGCATTAACAATAAAAACTAATGGCAAGACTATATTAAATGGCAATCATACCATAAAATTATCATTTGAATATTGTATTACAGGATTATACGTACGTCGCAATAAAGTTACGTATCTAACTGTTGTATCTAGCTGTTACTGCTTACCACCGTGCTGTTTGATATAGCCACAGAATAATAACTAGATATAGCTTTAAATTATTTATGTTCGTTTATATTGCATGTGGTGAATAAAAATGTTTAAAATGATTTATTGCATTAAATAAATAAATACGCTTTATTCCACATGACGTTTTTGAGCTAACGCGTAAACGACTTATCGCAAACTTCTTCCCTTTTCACGAAGACCACATCCAAAATGGCGCTGAAACCACTTTGCGTGATGCACTATTATTATGAAGACGATCGAAACCGGTTTAATAGTTAATGAGTCGTGACCCGGGCACCGGATGCCCCGACACGAGAAAAACGGAAATAGTTAACTGGTGGAAAGTAATGTAAAATTGTCATCTAATAATAATGAATTATAGAAACCGTACTAAAATAACAACAGAATATATCATTTCACATTTTCAAAGTATTACTACTTAGTAGGTCTTAAATATCCTGTTACCAAAGGATAGCATAGTTAGAGTATGGCACAGTATGGCACCATTCACTAGTTCCTTAAGAGTACTTTCAAAATACTTAAAAATGCACGCTGTAAGCGATCTCTGCCAGACCACCCTCTGTAGGAGAAATTAAAGAAAACACGTTGAAATGTTTCAAAAATTAAGTACTTGGTTTTACTTCTACCACTCTTCTCTTACCTTCCGCTGTACTTACATACCTACGTAAGTTGTGTTATTATGCAATTAATTACATACATACAAACATCCATAAATCACGCTTATATCTCTAGAGGGGTAGGCAGAGCGTTAACGGCCGTAAAACGGATATTAACAACACGTCTGACAAAAGTTTGAGGGTCAATCAGATAACTGTGTATCACATAGTGACAGGTTGTCAGCCCATCGACTAAAATTGGAATACATCTAACCCTCGAGTCCCTTAGTCGCCTCTTACGACACCCAAGAAATAGGGTGATGCTATTCTAAGCTGGCATCGTATGGTATCTATGTAATTCTTCTACATTCATCGAATTCTCGCCTGTCATATGATGCGGCTGTTCTTGCATTATTTATCGTTTCATTGTTATCAATTATTCGTACCTTAATTATTATGTCAATTCATGTAACTGTATACCGCTGTAATACGTCTGTAACCTGTTAGTTAGATATTACCTTATCAACATTTCAATGAAATGTTATACTAGGCAGGAAAATTATATGGTTGAGTATGTATAAGAATATGATGTAAATTACTTAAAGAATAAAAAAATATAATTAGTAGATACATTAATAATAATATTATTAATGTATCTACTAATATAATAATAGTGTAAATAAATGGAATCGTATTTTGGTTTTGCAAGATAACAATAAAACTCAGAACATTTCTGAATAGGAAATATAAATCACTAGCAGTCTGCCCAGCGGTTTTTAGCGGGAATTAGACTTTTATATCCTATGTTCATAAGGGATAATGTAAGATTCTAATGGCATTTTTTTAAATCAGTCCAGTAGTTTCGGAGCCTACTCAATTTAAACAATCAAATCTTTTCTCTTTACTATATACTACCAGCCCGCCCAGCGGTTTTACCCGCTGCTAACCGATTTCCCATGATAAAAAAAACTTCTCTCGACATAAATCATACATAAAAACCTCTCTCTTGATTCACTCTATCTTTTAATAAACACTTCATTCAGATTCGTTGGGTGGTTTTGAAGATTTAAGCATACAAACAAACAGACGTAGGGACAGACGCGGGAAGCGATTTTACAATATACTATGTAGAAAAGTGTAGATTAGATTAATAGGTCAATAGGTTTTCAGAATGTCCCTCAAATATTTGTCAGACGTGGCGTAAATGTCCGTTTTTGCGGCCATTTACCTTCAATCTCTGCCGCTTCTTGGTCGGGTCGGGTTCTCTGCCTACCCCGCAAGGGATTATAGTCGTGATGAGCTACAAAACTCCAACGGGGTCACAGGAGGCGGATAGTGAACGGCCATCAGATATGGTGCTTAGTTGCGGAAGAAAGAGTCCCCGACCAAGAAGCGGTAGAGATTGAAAGAGGTGTTGGGAAGTCCTGTCGGAAAGGCTTACCTACTATAAAATGACAAAATAACTCCAATGATGTCTCTGTGATATAGCGAATCAATGTCTCTATCCAATAAGCATTCACCTAGTGTCGGGCAACAGCGATACTAGTAGTGGCAGAAGGCCGAAGGAATGGGATCTAGAAAGGCTTCTGACCACACATCAAACAAGGGATACGCAGGCAATGTGGTCTCCGGTTGTTGAACTGCGGAAGGCAAGTGAGGGAGACACTGCACAAAACTTACCCAAAAAAATGGGTAATTCAAGTTACTCCACCGATAAGAGTTTGAAGAAGAAGATTAATAGGTAGGTAAGTGATATCAGCAGCACCTAAAGTTACCTACCATTATAAAGGATCAACACCTGGATACATACATACACATATCACGCCTATAATCCTTTACGGGGTAGGCGGGGAACATTTACGCCACGTCTGACAAATATTTGAGGATCATTCGGAAAATTGTGTATCGCCATAGTAACAGGTTGTCAGCCCATCGCCTAAAAATGCAATACACACCCTCGACTCCCTTAGTCGTCTCATACAACTTCCATGGGTAAGAAATGGGGTGATGCTATTCTAAGCCGGCATCACCTGGATGGTTTTGTAATATTTACCTACCAAATCAATGACCAACTTTTTACATTGAAATTTGAACCAAATGTTATGTTAACGTAACGTTAAAAATACGTAAGGTATTTTGCACTTACCTAGTGACCTTAGATAAGTTATCTACTTGCCTGTGTTCGACGGCAGAAGTTAAAACAAAAGATGATCCAAATTCAAAACTGTTCATACCTGTACAAAGTGTCCTTGAAAACGCGACTAACTTGTTTGAATTACGAACACCCAAAACTCAATTTCCACAGAATACACCAAGGAACAGAGGCAAAAGATAATAACCTTCTCAAAATATTAACCTATTTGTTGGAGAAGTACCTGCCACACCGCCGCAAAAGTAATTAAATTACACCTAATTCGATTACGGGCTCGTTTGTCCTCAACGCACACATACACACAACACACGCACACACACAACGCCACTGCGTAGTAACACGACACACCGCCGAAACTTGAGTAAACTGAAACCGTTTTGGAGTGACACTTTTTTTGGCTTTACAAAATAGCTGCCAGTAACGAAAAAATAAAAGCACTGCCTAAATATTTAAGCGTTTACACGGGTGAGCAACATTGAGTATCGTAACGGAATTTATTGGCAACATAAAACTATTTATCAATTAGATACATCAAAACATTAACAAGTAGAATATTTGATGATTAATTACTTATTTATGTGACGACAACCGCGCGACACGTGTGTTCTCCCACCAAATATTTACAAAACAATTCGAATAACCTCAAAAAACCAAAAGTGACAGTTGAACTTTTTAAATTATTATTTTTTTCGTACCGTTTATGGGCTGCGGCGTTCGCGTGTACAGCCTAATGAAAAAGCAACCGTCTATCTTGCCAGCCAGTCGCACTGTAATACGAGCGCGTTATGGTAGCCACGCTCTAGTTGAGTAAGAATGTATCATGCTAACAACTAAACCAGGTGACTACTATCATGTTAGACTGTGGATTGAATTGAACGAATCCGATAATTTTTGTAATTTATTGTATTGAGTTGACTTTGACCGTGTGATGCCGGCTTAGAATAGCATCACCCCATTTTTTACCCATGGGTGTCGTAAGAGGCGACTAAGGGACTCGAGGGTTAGATGTGTATTGCAATTTTAGGCGATGGGCTGACAACCTGTCACTATAGTGATACGCAGTTATCTGATTGACCCTCAAACTTTTGTCAGACGTGGTGTTAATATCCGTTTTACGACCGTTAACGCTCTGCCTACCCCGTAAGGGATATAGGCGTGATTTATGTATGTATGAGTTGACTTTTATTTCGCCGTGTGGTACCGACTTAGAATAGCATCACCCCAATTCTACTCGTGGGTGTAGTAAATAGCTAATAAACAATACTCATCCAGGGAATGGGCAGCAGCGTACCCTGTGAATGCAACATCTTGCCCTGCGCTCGCCAATCCGATTGCCAACCGTGGTGAGTACAGCAGTGGACGTTGTGGCTGTTAATTTAACTTTTATTGGGGTGGTATGGGATCTACCTCCTAGCGGTCCACCCCGGGCAACGGCAACACAGGCTTGCCTGTGGATAAGTCCGGCTGAACGATCCCACCAAGCGGTGGAAGGCTCCGTAAGGGGCCGCCTGGCTCGCGACCACCATCCCACCGAAGTCTGGCGCCAAGTAACTTGCTGCGTTCCGTCAGTGTGTGGGAGTGCCAGTGCCTTAACAGGCTTCTTCTGGGTGAGCTCGCTCCATCTTAGACTCTGTTTCTGTCCTATGACCCAGACTAGAGTCAAGAGCAAACCCATCATTAATAAAAAAAAATAAAAAATTATGAGATGGCCTGCCAACCTGTCAATACACTGTCACAATATCTGATTTGTCATTTTAATATTAGTCATAGGTGATATCGATAGTTTTTTTACGGCCGTCTACGCTCTGCCAGACCTACAAGGGATATGACAGGGACGTGTCTGTGTGTGTTAGTGCTATTTGTCACTTTGACATGTTGAACACTAATTTACACTTCAAACAAAAGCCGATTTGACAGTAATAGCAAAATGGCGTGAATATGTTTTTTAAAGTAAGCTAATTAGAATTTATTGCGATAAACATGAGTGAATTCATCTTTTTTACGTACCTACTTTTTACCTACTTCACGTTTTATTTTAATTCATAATTTATTTCTTTATGTAGGGTCTAAAAATTCTAAGATAACGATTGTTCTTAGAATTAAGTTCTTTTGAACAATTTTATGGAAGCGTGTCATTAAAAAGTTAAGTTTTCGTGTCTTATTTTTTAGTCTAAACAACTAACAATCCTGTTAGTTCCTTCACCCTTGCGTCTCAAGTGAAATTTTTTGGGAAATTCCATGTTTTTAGGGTTCCGTAGATCAGAAGGGAAAAACGGTCCCTTATAGGATCACTTTTTCCTCACGACCTTTCATCTGAGAAACGTGTTAAGATATCGAGTTGAAATTCAAATGCAATGAGGCGACGACGGTGGCGACTAAATTGGCTAGAAATAGTGAACAACCCACAGACATTTTTTATTTATTTTTTATTTATTTAACTTTATGCAAATAAATTTACATGGGCGGACTTAATGCCGAGGGCATTATCTACCGGTCTACCATAGGGCATGTGAAAATGGGCGTGGCAGGTGCTCAATAAATGCAATAACAAACTAGTATGAATGACGAACACTAATATATGACAGGAGTTAGATATTTTTTATCCTTTTCTAAATGTATTGATGAAAAGTGACAGCGCTAATTTATGGTAAGTTAAGATAATTTATTTTCCGAATTGATTCTTGTATTACACCCGTTATCGTCACATTTGAATTTGTTTGTTTGAGGCTATCTCAAACCACCCTTAAGTTTTAGGGGTACATAAGTAGACAATAGTTATTATTACCTTTGAGATCTATTCAATGCGAGTGTAGCCGTAAAGGACTACGACGGTGGCGCCACTTTACCAAAAAAAATATCTTTTTACAAACAATCTATCAGAATGTCCGACGCCTAAGTTACGTTTGAGTTGATCTCTTAAGTCAATAAATACGTAGAGGACACTCAAAACTAATCAAATAAAACTCGTTGTTGTTAAAAATGAAGGCAGCGACATCTCTTGTTCCTGCCTCCAATGTAATTAAATTAATTTAATCATTTATTAATTAGAAAACTGTTTTAATTACTTATGCAAATATTGAAATCTGCAAATATCACATACGTTCTTCTGCAGATGACCCGTGGGCGACAAGGGCCGTCACACACGAGCGACTTCCGAGCACAAACACTAAGGCCGCATATACACTGCCGATGCATAAACTAAGGCTGCATATACACCGCCGATGCATATTGACCGCTTAATACTATCAGGTGATATGAGTTGTGTTGGGAGTGTGTCCATTGTCTTCAGAATTATAAACGTCGTCCGTCGAAATGGCTTGAAAAAAGAAAATTGTGTGATATAAATTTCATTTCTTTCTTACAAAGACGGACCATGACCATGAGGTCAATAAGTGATAATACTATCCTACAGTGAATAAAGAATTTCAAATTCAATTTCAATTCTAAACATACACTGTTAATAGCAGCACCAACACGTAAAAAGACACAAAAAACAATAAATTTACAAAATACACATTATTATTTTAAATATACCTGCTCACTCAAAAACAAAATAAAACGTGTTTTAAACATCTTACTAATATTATAAATGCGGTATGTCTGTTTGTTTGTTTCTTATTTCTTCACGCAAAAACTACTAAACCGATTGTACTGAAATTTGTCACACATATGAGGTTACCTCATAATTGAATGAATTAACACATAAGATAGTTTTTATTTTAGGCAGGCAACGCCGCGGGCAAAAGCTAGTATTTTATAAAAACATACATATTAGATGTATAATACAAAACAATTTTTTTTTGTATGTAGTTTGATCGAGCCAGGCATAGACGCACTACTGTTTAGGCACGAGGCAAGACATTTTGAAGAACGGTCAGCTAATGACGTGTCTCATTAGCAAGCCTCTGAAGCAGCCTGCTGATTGCTGAAGTGGTCCAGGAAGTTTGAAGTCTCGTATTCTTTAAAAAAATCACGTCTGTTACAAGTAGAAACACTAAATTATACATATACTTCATTAATAAAAATAATATAGCACTATGAGTGCAAAATAAACCATAGTACATATATATTTTTTTATATAATTATGATGGGTTTGCTCTTGACTCTAGTCTAGGTCATAGGACAGAGACAGAGTCTAAGATGGAGCGAGCTCACCCAGAAGAAGCCTGTTCACTCTTACTTTGAAGAGATTAGGGTTGTATGCGTATGGAAACACAGACGCAGGTAGTGAGTTTCACTCTTTAGCAGTGCGCATTATAAATGATGACTGGAAGCGCTTAGTCCGAATTGGTGGAATGGCAACCAGATACGGATGGTATCCGGCGGTGCGTCTGGATGTCTGATGGTAGGGAGCTGGAACAAGGTCGTGAAGCTCTTGAGCACACTCCGAAATACAATCTATAAACAACCGATAAGCAGGCAACCTTGCGGCGATGTGCCAGGCTATTTAGCTTGGTGTCCACCAGTTTTATGTCGCCTATGAGCCTCTTGGCCCTGCGTTCCACCGAGTCAAGAGCGGCATGTTGGTATTTGGCTAAGCCATCCCAAAGGTGACTGCAATACTCCATGCAGGATCGGACTTGTGCTTTGTAAAGAGTTAAAAGCTGTCCAGGCGTAAAGTATTGCTTCACTCTATTCAGGATGCCCAGCTTCTTAGTCACCGTTTGAGCCTTGTACTCGATGGTCGCGCCGAAGTTTAGATTTGATGTCAACTCCATGCCTAGAAGCTCAAGCCTGCCAGTGACTGGGACAGATGTACCCCGAAAAGTAGGTGTCCAGTCGAAAGGACTTCTTTTTGCAGTGAAAAGACACGCCTGTGTTTTGGTGGCATTGACTGAGACCAGATTGTCGTCGCCCAAGTGGGAGACAAGACTTAAGGTCAGATCAATTCGCTCTACCATGGCCTTTCTTAACGAACGTATTTCATCCCCACTGGTTTTTGCACCTGTTAAGTATCACTCTGAAACGGTACTATCATCTGCAAATCCAACAATACCATGCCGAAAGAGGTCATTGATGTGCAGCAGGAAAAGAGTTGCAGAGAGAACAGACCCCTGAGGAACTCCGGGATCAATGGCCATAAGGTCAGAGGAGCAGCCGTCAACGACTACTCTGATGGACCGTTCACTAAGGAAGTCTGAAATCCAAGTACAAAAATCAGCTGGGATGCCATAAGCAGGAAACTTGCTGAGCAGACTTGCATGCCAGACCCTGTCAAAGGCCTACGAGATATCGAGTGAAACGGCAAGTGCTTCGCCGTTTTTCTCGATGGCTTTGCCCCAGCAGTGCGTGACATACACAAGAAGATCACCAGTAGACCGCCCCCGGCGAAAATCATATTGACGGTCACTGAGAAGATCATTGTATGTCACATATACACACATACTTAGGTACCGCTATGTTTTTACAGTATTTTTGCAGCCTGCTCGGCGGTTTCACCCGCTATTTACCGTTTTCCCGGGTCGGAATAAGACATTTTAATATAGCTGTTGTTTACCAGGGATATTGTAGATCTTTAAAAGTAAAAGATTTTTGTAAATCGGTCTAGTAGTTTCAGAGCCTATTCAATTCAAACAAACAATCAAATCTTTCCTCTTTATAATATTAGCGTAGATAAATAAAACAGATACCTAGTTTTCAACATTATTACTACACAATATTTATTGTACAGATATTACATATTCTGATATATGTTCCTAGGGGAAAGTTGTTCAGTTTCTTGGTCTGCATGCACCCTTTGTTGTCTGCTTAGATTATTAGAATTACGCAACGGATGTTGTTGCGGTTTTTATTAATAATATTTTACAGAGTTTGTTATTCATTTATTTTTATAACTTCATTTCGTATTGCCTACGTGCCCCAAAAGTTTAACTTCTCTCACAAGACATGGGTTGGCTGAAAGAAATCCCTTCTTAAGAGATAAGCTTGCCTTTGCGAAAAAATATATTTTGTCTGTGTATGTTTGTGCAATAAAGAATAAATTACCACGCAAAAATCATTTGATTCTACATGAAAATAGGGCGGGTGGATCAATAGATGAATATTTCCATAAATAGACAAATGTGACAGTGGAAACGTGTCAAATCTACCGGTGTGATGCCGGTGAACATACAGACAAACATACTGATATCTACAGAGTAGTGTCACTCCTCACTTCTCCTCTCATCGCAGCTGTCAGATTTGTACATGTTCCCATGATTTGGGTACACGTTTTTAGTTCCTTCCCTGTGAGAACAGTTTTAGATTTTTAGTTATGGTAAAGTTTAAGTATTTTTATGTATTAGTTTATCAATATTATATAGGTATCTATTAAGTTTATTATATTGTCTCTGTATGTATTAGAGTGTATTATAGTATAAGTAGTTTATGTAAGTGTTTGCACTATCGCGCTTATATGTTTGCACTCTCAATATCACCCAAAGGTTGCCTGGAAGAGAATGCTGCTTTAGCATTAAGGCCGCCTTATTGTACTGTGTTTTGTCTTTTTTTTTCTCGGTGCTATTTTTGTGTGCAATAAAGTATATTATTATTATTTTATCTCCGAGCGCATCAACGCCTCTTTGATTAGGAGTTGAAGTGGTCGCCATGGCCGAAATCGGTCGGAAAGTTCATCATCATCATCATCATCATATTATTATTATTTAAAGCTTAAACCACACCGCACACATTGTTGAGACGAAGCCTAGCTGGTCTAGCTCAATAAACTTATTGCAAGTAATACACAAGCTTGCTAACTTAACCTTCTTACTAAGCGAAAACTACTTAGCTATGTGATGCTGGCTTAGGTCAGCATCGCCCCATTTGTTTCCCGCGGGTGTCGTAAAAGGTGACTAATATACCTTGAGGGTAACATGTGCATTACAATTTATGGCGACAGGCTGACAATCTGTTACTATTTTGATACACGATTTTTCTGAATTATTTTTGTCCCCAGCAATGTTTTTTTCTTGACATGAATATGTTTTAGAGGAAAATAATTTCTTTCACCAAAAATTGTTTGAATTTTTATAATGTAACCTGGAGATAAAAATAATTTAGTTCTTTTGGAGTACCCCTGGTACCTATGTTCTACAGCCGACTGTTCATGACACGAGTTGACACGACCATATTGCCGGTGAAGTAAAAGTGGCTCATACAATAGACAATACACGAGTGATTCCAAGCTGTTCATATATGGCGACTGGCGACTAGCGAGCAGAGGCATAGCTAAGTAGACCTTTGTTATTAAAAGTAGTTTGCCTTTTGTGCCTCAGGGCTGACACATGCAAATATGATCTACCGTTGGGGATCTACCCGTTGTCTCAGCTAGCGTCCTACGACAAACTTATTTTGCATATTTTAACTCAATTATGTCTTATGCAACAATTTTATGGGCTGATTCAAGTGAATCGAACAGAGTTTTCGTCCTTCAGAAAAGGGCTCTGAGAATTATTGAAGGTCTTAAAGCAAGAGACACATGCAGAGGAGTTTTCAAAAAGCATAACATTTTGACTTTGTACTCGTTATACCTATACGGTATTCTGGTGTATGTGCGGAAAAACATATCGTCATTTCCGCAGCGGCTCTGTGGTGGACGTGCGCTTCGAAATGCTGGCAGGTTAGCGACTGTGCCGCGACAAACCGCACTCGCAACTAAGAACCCGCGCGTTATCGGACCTACGTTCTATGAACATCTACCAACCGACCTAAAACAGGAGCCAAATGACGAAACGTTCTGTCGCCGTGTTAAAAACCTTTTGTTGGATTGTGAACTTTATTCAGTTGATGAATTTATAAATAGAAAATTTTGTTGACATTTCTTTATTACACTGAGTAATTAAATTTTATTTTATTTTATTGTAGACATCTATATGAGTTGTTTTGAATTTGTATTATTAATTTCTTTTTGACATTGTTGTAATTTTATAGTAGCTATTATTCTTTTATTGAAGAATTTTGACATGTTATTTTTTATTTTATTTTCTATTTAATATTTTATCTACACTCGTCTCATAATGTTCGAATTATGAATTCGAAAACAGATGCATAATGACCTACTTTATGCATTCTGCCTATAAAAACTAGGGTTTACTATAAATTACAGAAGCGTAATGACTTAATGAGAAAACTCTTAATACGATAAAGTTGAGAAATGAAACGAAGTTTTTTTTTCCAATACTCAAATCGCTATCTTCCGCCGCACCTGACAGTTGTTGTTGTACGGTAATTTTTCGGATGTTGTTCAGTTGTTTTAAAAGGTTTTTGTTCTGTTGTTGTTGAGATGTTGTTCAGATGTTGTTCAGTTGTTGTTCAGATGTAGATTAGTTGTTGTTCAGATGTTATTCCGATGTTGTTCAGTTGTTGCTCAGTTGTTGTTCAGTTGTTGTTCAGTGTTGTTCAGTTGTTGTTTAGTTGTTTAGTTATTTGCTGTTGAGACTCGACATCTAAACAACTGTTAGTAAAGAATCTTCAAAAATTCATATCAAGCCATATTACGTTCTCGTATTGAATTTGACGATGTATCGGGCCTTGCAATCGCCGGTGCGGACGTTTGGAAAAGTGTTCAACTGAGTAAATTTTTTAGAGCGTAGATAAAATAGTGTATGCAACTGCATATAATAAGGCATTAGAATGCTCGTGTCAATCTATTAGCACACTCAGCTACGCCTCGTGTGATAAACAGACCAATTCTAATGACCCCCATTATATGACAGTTGCATAAACTACTATTATATACACTCGTCTCATAATGTTCGAATTATGAATTCGAAAACAGATGCATAATGACCTACTTTATGCATTCTGCCTATAAAAACTAGGGTTTACTATAAATTACAGAAGCGTAATGACTTAATGACAAAACTCTTAATACGATAAAGTTGAGAAATGAAACGAAGTTTTTTTTCCAATACTCAAATCGCTATCTTCCGCCGCACCTGACAGTTGTTGTTGTACGGTAATTTTTCGGATGTTGTTCAGTTGTTTTAATAGGTTTTTGTTCTGTTGTTGTTCAGATGTTGATTAGTCGTGGTTCAGATGTTATTCCGATGTTGTTCAGTTGTTGTACAGATGTTGTTCAGATGTTGTTCAGTTGTTATACAGATGTTGTTCAGTTGTTGTTTCGATGTTGTTCAGATGTTGTTCAGTTGTTGTTCAGATGTTGTTTAGTTGTTGTTCAGATGTTGTTCAGATGTTGTTCAGTTGTTTAGTTAAGTTATTGTTAAGACTCCACATCTAAACAACTGTAGTATAGATTTTTAATTCATATCAAGCCATATTACGTTCTCGTATTGAATTTGTCCTTGTATCGGGCCTTGCAACGGCCGGTGCGTACGTTTAGAAAAGTGTTTCTGAGTTTTTTTGGAGAGTGTAGATAAAATAGTGTATGCAACTGCTATAATTAGGCATTAGAATGCTCGTGTCAAACTATTATCACACTCGGCTGCGCCTCGTGTGATAAACAGACACTCGCATTCTAATGACCCCCATTATACGACAGTTGCATAAACTACTATTTGACGATCACATTATCCTCTGACATTTTTATTTTGTATTATATTGTATGTACCTACTGTAATTATGAATTTGATAATGTGAAATAAATAAATCTAAATCTAAATCTAAATCTATGACGGAATACCATTTATATTTTTTGAAAACTTTAACTGACTTACGGGTTTTAGTTGTCAAACTAACCCGGGAGATGGAGCCGTGCCACGCGTTATTGGCGTCAAGATACACTTGCAAAATTGACGGCTATTGGACGAGCCGCGGTAGACCAGACACAAAGGTCGAAATATGACAAAAATATTTTGAGTTTCCATAGCAACCAAAATCAGCTGTTCGGCAATTTTGTACGGGAGGTCATTTTTTTCATATTTCGACTAAGTTGTTCATTATCACCAGCCCGTCTTCAGTTTTTGGTATCGGTCACTAATAATATTTCATCCTCTATAAATATTATATACATTTCCGCCACGTAAGACAAAATAATATTTGAGGGTCATTCGGAACATTGCGTATCGCCATAATGACAGGTTGTCAGCCCATTGCCTTAAATTACAATACACACCCTCGAGTCCCTTAGTCGCCTCTTACGACTCCCATGGGAAAGAAATGGGGTGATGCTATTCTAAGCCTTCATACAATATTGAGGTATCTTCTATTGATTTTAGTTCCTACGGGAGATAAAAACTTTTTACATCCTAATATGCCACACTCACCACGCTTGGCAGGTGGATTGACGAGAGCTGTGCAAGGTGTTGCATTCACAGGGAACGCTGCTGCCCATTCCCTGGATGATAAACCTGTAGTCCCTTTTTACGACCCCCCGAGTAGAATTGGATTGATGCTGTTTTAAACTGGCACCACACGGCAGAAGTTAGAGTTGGTAGAAAAAAAACAACCTGGAATTGATCTTCTCCTGATGTGGAACGGACTGATTTACTTTATCGCAGGTATATTTGCCGTGTGATGCTGGCTTAGAATAGTATCACCCCATTTCTTTCTCATCGGTTTTGTAAGAGGCGACTAATAGACTCGTAGGCTACATACAGGGAGTTACAAAAAGGTTATAACAATCCAAAAGGAGGTCGAGGTACTCATTGAACTAAACAACTTTCCCCATGTAACATGAGTCAACAAATTAAAAAAAATTGGACTGCCCATACAAAATTGCCAATCAGCTGGCTAATTTAGTAAAGGAAGTCGAATTTGTTCACTCTTATTTCGACGTATGTACCATGGGGAAAATTGTTCAGTTTCATGTGTAGCTTGACCTTCTTTCGCTTTGTTATATCCTTTACTTAATCCTGGTATGTATGCAATTTAAGGCGATGAGCTGACAACCACTCACTATGTAATGGTGATGTACAACTTTTCTGAATGACCCTCAAAATTATTTGTCAGACGTGGCGTAAATGTCAGTTTTATGGCCGTTAGCGGTCCGCCTAGCCCGCAAGGGATAGACGCGTGATATATGTTTCAGTATGTATGTAGGTAGATATATCAAGAACATCGCAAAATAATCTCACATTTTCACTACCGATGTAAAAACTTGCCACCCCTAGCAGCAGAATAGTTACAATACACGTTGAACTGTCAAGTGCGACATGGGTTCAAGACAATGGTGTCTCCACGCCGCATGGAACCATGTCACATTTAGCTGCAGGCACAATGTGTGAACTTCATTGAAACTGCCTAGAACTTACTGCGTCAAACGTCAAATGCATAGTTTAGGTAATAGATACTGGAGCAGGTTCCTTCGGCTGGAACATACATACACACATACACATATCACGCCTTAATCCCTTGCGGGGTAGGCAGAGCGTAAACGGCCGCAAAAACGAACATTTACGCCACGTCTGACAAATATTTGAGATCAGGAAAATTGTGTATCGCCATAGTGACAGGTTGTCAGCCCATCGCCTATAATACAATACACACCCTCGAGTCCCTTAGTCGCCTCTTACGACTCCCACGGGAAGAAATGGGGTGATGCTATTCTAAGCCGGCATCACACGGCATGAACGCTGGAACATTTTTAGCCAATATACGTAATTTCAATAAAGTTGTAAATGTGTATGCTGTGTGATGCCGGATTAGAAAACATCGCTCCATTTTTCCCGCGGATACCGTAAGAGGCGACTAAGGGATTCGAGGGTTTTATGTGGATCAATTTGAGGCGACTGGGTGATAAACTGTCGCTATAGTGATACACGATTTTTCTAAAACTTTTTATACAAATAATCTATCATAATGTCATTAGCCCAAGTTTTTAGTATTATCCTTAAGTAAACATAGAACCTGCCAACTCAATGAAATATTCTCTGTAATTAAAACTATGGCAATTAATACCAAAAATGGCCGTTTTAAGACACTATTTGCCATATCTTTAATAACAACGAATATATCATTAAGTTTGCAGGTTCTAAGTTTACTTTTATTAAGGATAGTACTAAAAACTTGGGCAGCGGAAATTCTGACAGATTGTTTGTATATAGAGTTTTTTTTTGTGGAGTCGTGCCACTGTCGAGGTCGTTCACGGCTGCACTCGCCTTAAGCAGTAGGCACCTTCTTATCTATGGGCACACCACTCAGTCTGCATGCAAATGGTGAATGGTGATAGATAAATTCCCCTTAGACTAAGCACCGTGTGAGGTCTAAGTTAACCAATTAGCTACTATGAACCTGCAGATGCAGAAAGATTTTACTTCGATTGTTCTTATAAGTAGCATAGCCAAAAAAGGAGTGTAATGTTTTAAGATCATGTATGACGGCCGATGTGGCGCAGTGGTAGTGCGACTGCCTGCTACGCAAAGGTTCTGGGTTCGAGTCTCGGTGGGACACCCATAAAGTTGATATTAATCACTTTGTGAAATTTTTCCTGGTCTGGTTAAGACATTGTAGGGTGAACCAAGTGATTGTTCGAAAATAAATAGTTCCGTGCTTCGAAAGGCACGTTAAGCCGTCGGTTCTGGTTGCTGTCTATGATTACTTAGACGGCGGTCGTAACACAACCATGTCAGAGGCCTACTAGTGGTAGTAGGCGGTTGAAAAACTCTGACACCAGGGTTCATCGGGTTGTTGGACGACTCGGTGTCCCACACGAAAACAAAAAGAGTTACTATGAACCTGCAGTAGGAGGGAAAGTTTTTACTTCGATTGTTTTTATAGTAGCATAGCCAAGGCTGTGTGATGTCGGCTTAGAATAGCATCACCCCATTTCTTCCCCTTGGGAGTCGTTAGAGGCGACTAAAGGACTCGAGGGTGTGTATTGTAATTTTAGGCGATGGGCTGACCCTCAAATGTTTGTTAGAAGTGGCATAAATGTCCGTTTTATGCGGCCGTTTGCGCTCTGCCTACCTCGCAAGGGATTTTAGGCGTGATTTGTGTGTGTGTGTGTGTGCATAGCCAAAAAAGGAGTGTAATGTTTTGAGAGTTCATGTATGTATACTGTATATATGTGCGATTCTTGAAAGGGCTGAAACTTGTTAATTACTGAACAGATTCGAATGGGAATTGTATCGGAAGAATCTTTACCCTATCCCGAACGTCATAGGCTAGGCTTTATAATTCATCTATTCTAATATCATGTGATGACAGTCAAACTTTAAATAATAAACTCACCTTATTATTTGATAATATTACAGCCTGGATGAACGAACACAGTCTAGAAATAAATTTTAATAAAATAATATAATAAAACCAAAATCATCACTTTTCATCCACACCAAAAGCGTCCGCTAGACATAAACTTTACATATAACTCAATAAATTTTGAAATTGTAAACACCTTCACTTTACTTGGCTTACAAATTAATAAGCATGTAACTTGGAAACCACATATTGAAAAAATACGAAATAAAATAGCGGATTTCCCTATGCACTCAGAGAAATTAAAAAGACCACAGATTTACAAACTGCCCTCTGTACTTATTACGCGTACGCGTACTCATGGCTCACTTACGGAATTATTTTGTGGGGTAATAGCACAGACATGGACACTCTCTTCATTCAGCAAAAGAAACTCATAAGAATACTTACAAATATCAAACAGGCGGACTGCTGCGTACCGCATTTCAAAGCTCTTCAAATTCTAACACTACCTAGTATTTATATAATGGAACTCTGTAAATTTGTAAAAAACCATCCAAATCTTTATACCACAAGATATTCCGACAAAATATGCACTAAGAAACAAAAAATCAATTATGTTACCTACTTCAAACCTTACTTGCCACACAAAAAGCCTCCATGTACTGTCAATAAAAATTTATAATAAGTTACCAGTGATTTTGAAAAACGAAACAAACTATAATACTTTTGTAAGATAATTAAAACAGATCTTAATTAAAAAATGCTACTATGATGTAAACGAATATCTTACCGATAATTTAATATAGCAGGTAATCTAATTGAATTTTTAATATTTTTCTATTATTGTTATTGAATATGTTAGATTTTATTGATTGTCATAGTACATATACTTGTATGTTATTATTAGGTACGAATATGCTCTCTTTTCTCGATGTTGCTGTGCCCTAGCTAATAGGGTATCATTTTTACCATATTTTGTATGTGAATTGGATAATGCAATAAAACTTGAAACTTATCTCCGAAAGCAGTCGAGTTCTTAATTTTTTTAACTTATTATGCTTGTTATATAATGAGACTCTTAATTTATCCTACAATATGGCAATTTGTCCATCACACTACTAAACTCATAAGCTTCAGAATCAATTAAGGCGGTGTCGGTCCCACGAGGGCGCCGTCTTCATTAAACCGGACACCCTGTATGGCGCTCACATGTCCACTAATGGTGAGGCTCAGGTTATTAAATCCAATCTGTAGTGAACAGACTAGAGCTGTGGAATCAATTAAGGCGGTGTCGGTCCTACGAGACTTCGTTACTGGACATCCTGTATAGCGCTAACGTGTTCACTAAGGGTTCCATTGAAGCGGAGTGACGCGGTGCGGAGCTTAGCGGTGCATGGATACACGGAGCAGAGACACGGTAATAAGAGATATCGAGGTTTATGATTAGTTAATCCATGCTGTGTGATGCTGGCTTAGAATATGCCGTATGATGCCGGCTTAGAATAGTACTACCTATAAGTGTAACCAACTTATAAATTGTGCCTAAGTATAACAAGTGATTCTGGCTTAAGGAAACGTCAAAAAAAGACATCTCATACAAAAACACAATTACCCTAGTATTCATCTTACTCTTATTCATCTGTGATCACAATCAGCTGACTACATTTACGATGGGAAGTCAAAAAAATTAAGTTTCCTGGAATGTTGTTTTGGGGAGTTGTTCAGTTTCATGGTCTGAATCCTATCAGTATTCGGAGGGCTGTCCCTTACACCCTGTATATATCAGTCTGCAAAAGAGTGAATATAAATTTTACCAACTTCTACATTGTGCCTTTCACTTGCTCTATTTTCTCGCGTTTTCAATAACCCCTAACAATGAACTGCAGAAACTAGGTAGTTACGTAGGTACTGAAGCTTATTCACGTTATGAGATAAAGCAGAGTAGTGTGCGTGTGCTATAATAAAAATATCAGGCGTTCCGAGGCACTCCTTGTAAGAGGAGGAAGGAACAAAATATGTTTCTTTATAATTTCATGGCGTACCCTGGGGGAGGTCTTTGTCCAGAAGTAAGTAATCTATGTATGTATAGGTGTAGTCAGTCACGTCCTTTTATGACCAATTGTCATGGATGTTTGCCATACTCACCACATAAAACAAAAAAACTACAAAAAATATGATCAATCTTCAAAATCCACAAAAATCTACTGTTGAACATGGGCTCCCCTTTTAGGCAAGCATCGATTTCGGTTAAGGTACTGGATCAAGCTACCGGAATAATATCGGTACCGGTGATCATTTGAAGGAAGGACAAAGGTTATTATACGGTAAGGTACCGGTAGAAAAAAGGTAGAGAATAGAGGTACCGCTACCGAAATATTTTTGATATCAAAATATAGATTGCGCTCTAATAAGCGAAGTCGTAAAATCGTAAGAGATGTACTTAGAAAACCGCTATATTCGATATTGGTTTATGTACCGTAAAAAATACGGTATCGTGAATGATGCAGTAATAGAAAATATCGAGATAGCAACGTTATCTACTCCGCTCGTAACAGCACACATGTGTGCTTGAAGTACAATACAAATCTATTGTTGGAAAATTCGACCTGAGCGAAGTGGTTATGATAATATTTCGGTAATCTTACCATTCTATGCCTGCTTTTGGGGGTTATTAGCCATAATAACCTAGCCTAACAGGCGGATCGGCGAGCGCAAAATGTTACATTCATTCCTAATACCTTAGTCGCCTTTACGACACCCACGTGTAGAAATGTGTTAATATTCCAACACCAGAATGCAATTACAGATATAGAGTGATGTTATTCTAAACATTGAAAGTTGCACCAATGACCATTCTAACAATTTACTCACTGAAATTATTACCAGTAAAAAACATTTGCGAACATAATGATGTCCATTTTATCACCAATATCGGCACATCAAAGTTGTTTAAATTTGTGGACGTTGAACGGCCGTTTAGCGCTCGTCAGAGCCATGCTCCATTAAATATCACTTAGTGGGCCGACAGCATGTCGGAATCGTTATAGCTCGTGCAAAATTACGTTTGTTTTTTTATTAAGGTACATTAATGATACGCGTATTACCTACTAAATTAGCAAATATAATTTTTATTTGAATGTCTTATAGCACGTTCACACGATGCCAATATGGGCAGGGAAATAGTAAGGGAAGTGGACATCGCGAAAATGAAAACAGGTTACTCGCACTGCTACTCGTCATGCCGCTGCCACTTCCCGTGCTCCCTCGATTGTCGGCTTTTCGTCACGAACGCTTGTGGAATGTATTGCTATCTCGCTCACTCGTATTGGTGCGAGAAAAGTATAACGGCAGTGTGTGAACACTCACTCGCGTTGATACTTCCGTGGAAGTATTTCCAGCAATATTTGAGACAGGAGCAGGAGCAGGTACATGGTGTAAACGTGCTATTATATGTCAATCATCACGCAAGAACGTGTGTGCCAGCTGAGACTCAAATAATTTCTAGTGGTCATCTCACACTATTATTATGAGTCACACTGCCGAGGCTGACGGCCTATGTGGCGCAGTGGTAGTGCGACTGCCTGCTACGCAAAGGTTCCGGGTTCGATTCTCGCTGAGACACTCACAAAGTTGATATTTATCACTTTGTGAATTTGTTCCCGGTCTGGATAGGACATTGCTAGATGAACCAACTGATTGTCCGAAAAGTAATGGTTCCGTGCTTCGGAGGGCACGTTAATCCATCGGTCCCGGTTGCTGTCTATGATTACTTAGATGGCGGTCGTAACACAACCATGTCAGAGGCCTACTAGTGTTAGTAGGCGGTTAAAAAACTCTGACACCAGGGTTCATCGGGTCGTTGGATGACTCGGTGTCCCACACGAAAAGAGAGAGAGACACTGCAGAGCAAAGGACTCCCTCAGTTTCTTCCACTTTTCCCTATCCTGAGCCGCCTCCATCTAGGGTTGGGCGTGTGTAACTCGTCTTTCCTTTTTTTTCTTGGACGACCACATGCCCGTTTTGCGTTAGAGGGACCCAACTGGTTATTATTTTTTCCCATAGCGCAGCAGACATTCTAGAAAAATGTCCAGCCCAACCTCTGTTATTTTGCTACTGTGACTTTTTTCGTACGTGATATTTTACACAGAAAACAGAAAAGAGTTAGAATGGCGATCTTCAGCCGTTCGTACGAGAACCAGCGTCGCCGATTTTTCCCCACCTTTCACCTATCACTACATCTCCAACTAATAAAGATGACGCTTACGCACACATAATCGCGGCCACTACGGCTTGCGTAAATTCAAAATAACCAATCACGCGCATGCACGCATACACGTGCCGGTTTTTATAGCTTATGTGTGAGTGACCATGTAAACTCAACTAGGGACACGGCTATCGATAAACTGTTATCGATATTGAATTATGAATTACACAATTGCATACAAAAGTCAGGTAGCAATATTAAAATAAATTATAATCATGTCTGTATACCTCACAGTGTAGGCAGAATGTCAACGGCTTATTCAAACCGTCATTATATAATTTCTGAACGAATAAAAGTGTGTTTTGCTGTAAAGATTTAATGTTTTACCCGCTTTCATAAAAGGAGGTTTATCAATTCGACACGTATTTATCTACACTAATATAATAAAGAGGAAAGATTTGTTTTTTTTTGTATGTAGGTATGTAATCGATAAACTCCGGAACTACTAAACCGATTTCAAAAATTCTTTTACTATTAAAAAGCTACGACATACTTGAGTAAAATAAGCTACTTTTCACCACAAGAAAATGCCTTATTCCGATGGGAAAACGATAAGAAGCGAGAAAACGGGGAAATATAGCGAATATTACCCAAATTAGCCAAACAGCTCAACGGATCATCGCGAAATTTGGCACTTAAATTGCTTTTATATCAGAGATGGATATGAACTACATTTTGTCAGCACTTGAGGATCTGGAGTACCTGATGGAGGACATCAGGAGCATGGCTAAACTATATGAGATATGAAAATGGCTTCATAGCAAAAGTTGTTCAGCATGATGGGCCGCTTTTACTGGCACATGGTCATCGAGGATCTGGAGTACCTGATATAATCCACAAGATCCCATCCAAACTATATGAGATACGAAAATAGCTTCATAGCAAAAGTTAACTAAAAACGTTCTCTTCCAGACAGTCGCTTTTATCTGTCTACCCTACTACCCTATTCTCCCCTACTGAACTAAAGTGATACTTACATATGATATGACTGTATGGATACTACTTTTTTAAGTGGTATTGCACCGTCTAATAAATATATGGGGGGGGGGGGGGTGATCACGTATGCGAGGACATTTCTCAAATCTTTAACTCTCGCTCTAGCTTAAAAAACCAATATACATACGTATACCTCTTTTTCGAAGGCGCTTGAAATTATGATCGCCACTTTTGCGATATTTCAAAAATATTTTTATTATTTATTGCGTGCACAATTTATAAAATTTATCTTGACCCAATAACATTAACATTACTTAAGACCACGGACGAAATACAAAGAGGACATGGCGCAAGTCATTCAAGACATGGGAGGGGTTGTCTCCATTGGGAGGGGTGAAGGGGAAGGGAAATTTACTCTAAACCGCATAGCAAAATAGCCTTTATTTAAGTACTATTATAATTTATTATTCTATTCATGCTCCCGTAGGACCGCCATCTATCGGAAAACTACAAAACTATTTTCCCCGCTAGGCGCATAAAGTTCTGCAATATTCTGCCACTACTCACCAGATGTCTCGTCAAATTAAAAGCTATGCTACTCCATGATAGATGGCGGGGCAGTCATGGAACATTCTAGATGCAATAATTAAAATTTGTATATAAATAACACTTACGAGTGAAAATACACTTTTTCGGTCGTGTTTTCGTCCGTTTTAATTTTTTAGTCGAACTTTTCCATTATTACACACTGCACTTCATTTTAATAGTATATTTAATATTTTACGGTTTGAATTCGTAAAAAAAAATTAACGTGATCGCTTGGTAGTGACACGAGTTCAACTGACGCGAGCGACACTCTGCGGCAAATATCTAGAAGCCGCATGTAGACCACCTAGCGCCAGGTCTACTTGCCTTAGGGCAGGTCCTCTTTGTATTTCGTCCGTGCTTAAGACCTTCGCTTTTAATATAACTTCGAAAACATATCGATATCATTTTACACTACGCCCAACACTAGAACTGATACCGGACCGCAGCGGAGTACATTGCGTGTTCGAACTGAAGTGGTAGAAATAACGAGCGCACGCAGCCCGCAATGTATGATTTTTGTGACAGGAATTATTTGAATGACAATTTGAGACATTTTTGCTTAATTATCGTAAAAATAAGAAGGTTTTTTGCTTCCCGGTGGAAAGAAATGCCTCCTTTTTGAACACTACAGCGTTGACTTCTTAATCTACAAGTAATTATTGCACAACTCGGCATTATCACTTAATTTTGTACGTTGCGCGTCACAGTAGTTTCCTCCGTTGGAGCACGCGGGTGAGTGATCGACGCGATTGCGTGTTTGCGAGTAAATATGAGCAGATGCTCAAAATCGTGGCGCGCCTGCCCCGCCCACATCGCCATTCTAACTCTTTTCTGTTTTCTGTGATATTTTACATCTTCAAAATATGGGTCAAATGAACGATTGGAGAAAATCTGCGAAACAAGTGAAAATAAGTACACCTATTTTATTTTGTGGGTAAAACTTAGAAGAACAAAAATTAAAAACATAATAGACATCAGTTTGTTTTCTTCGCCTTGCCTGGCCCTGTCTTCTTGTCCTGTTTATCCTGCCATTTAGTGGTCTCCTGCTGCTTCTTCTTCTTAACAGCGGACTGCTGCCGGGCCATGAGTTCTTGTGCTATGGCTTCGTTACGATCGTGCATCACAGTTGCTAGCTCCGGAGTCCAGCTGGCGTCTGGAAAATATTTGTTCATGTGATGAGGCTCATCGTGTCTCTCCAGACAGATTAGAAACTTTGTCGTAAAACAAGAATAAATTCAAGACGTTAATGTAGTTATTTAGTTACTATAGTTTGATTAATGGTGTATAATAGTGTAGTTGTTCGTTCTTTTGTAGCTGTCTGACTCCAGGAAAGATGAAATGATGTAGGCGACAACTTTGGTGTATGGTATGAAGAGTATTTAATGAAAATAGCGATTAAACTTAACAACTTGGAAATTTAAGTAGATATTAGTGCGACACGTATGCGCTGTGTCCAGTCGATAGAATGAAGATGGCCACGAACGCTCCGCGCCTGCGCACCTCACACCGCCCGCTGTGGTCCATGCATTTAGGCTCCAACAGTAGTAGTAGTAGTTATTTAGTTACTATAGTTTGATTAATGGTGTCTAAGTAAACATTAGTGTGTTTTCTCGAGTTCCCTTTTAATGTCCTGTAATCCCCAAGAAATAAGACATCATCGATCCCAATAGATAACATGGGAAGAAACACCTTGTTCGAGTCTCTTCTATAAACTCCCTACATAATAGACAAAAGGGCTCAAGGTAGTTTCTTCGTTCAGTTCTACCTCTAGAATTTTTTGGCTACGCTCAAAAAGAAAGTGAATGGTAGAAATGACTTTCAACGACGGCCTGTAAGTCGACATTCCGTTCCATATAAATTGAGTTGCTGCCCATTTTCTCCAGCAGTACCCATTGTCTCCAAAGTACATTCGTCGTGTTCCACTCCTGAAATTGTTGCATGCACGCCACACTCTACTGTATATTTCTCAGCATTTTAAAGGACCCTTATCTTAATGACTTATTTTGTACCAACCAACAGTTTGTCCAGCCGTTCATCGCAAGTTGATGTCTGCTTGTTCCACTCTTGCAGTTGCCGCATGCACGACAGAGCTGACTCCATGTGTATCAGCATTTGAAAGGACCCTTACCTTAAATACTTATTCTTTACCTTTGAGTAGTGTCTCCAACAGTTTGTCCCTTAGCGGTTGTCTGCCAAGCACATTCGTCTTGTTCCTCACTTGTGTTGCATGTGCGCCAGAGCCGACTTTATGTCTATCAGCACTTTGAAGGACCCGTATCTTGATGACTTAACCTATGAGCAGTTTCTAAAGCAGTTCATCCCTCAGCTGCTGTCTCCAAAGTACATTCGCCTTGCACGTCCCCTGTGTTGTTTCATGCACGTCAGATCCGACTATATGTCTATCAGCATTTATAACAACCCTTATTTTGATGACTTCTTTCTTAACTATGAGCAGTTACCCAAACAGTTTGTCCCTTAGCTTGTCGACTATATGTCTATCAACATTTTATAACAACCCTTATCTTGATGACTTATTTCTTACCTATGAGCAGTTACCCCAGCAGTTTCTCCTTTAGCTGCTGTCTGCCGAGCACATTCGTCTTAGTCATCTTCTGCAGTAGTTGCATGCACACCACATTCGACTGTATATTTTACAGCATTTTGAAGGACTCTTATCTTAAATACTTATTCTTTACCTATGAGCAGTTTCTCTAGCAGTTCGTCCCTCATCTGCTGTCTTCCGAGCACATTTATCTTGTTCCACTCCTGAAGTTGTTGCATACGCGCCAAGGCCGACTCCATGCGAGACGCTCGCTCGCTCTTTGCCGCCTCTGCCATGTCATTCGTGAGGATCGCACTGGAATATAAGGTGTTTTAGCTAAAATTGCTTTGCCAAAAGCCAATGCAAGCAACGTGAATTTTCTATCGTTCTTAAATTCAAAGAGAGATTGAAAGTTCGTCTACTACTAAGATCGGAAAAGTATCTCTGAAATCTTCTTCTGGGTATCATTAACATTAGATCACATGCTTTTACCCGCATTTTGAGTACTGTGAGTCAAAAGTGATGGTTTGAATGAGGTATTTTATTTGTCATGTATAATATAATGTTGTTGCTTGATTTTAGTATTTTCAAGAATAAATAAGTATTATGTTTTCTGCGAAAATTATAATTCGCATTTATAGTTTTACACATCTGTTTGCTTAAAATAAACATATAATTTGCCGTGTAATATCAAATATAAATATAAATACTTTCACTAGAAATTGTGACAGGCATAACCGCAATACAAGGAGTAAAAATAAAATAGATCAACCTAAGCATAGACTCGCTAAAGTTAGGACTTCATTTGAAGGTCTAAGTATAAGATACTATAACAAAATACCGGAAGATATATTGAGTTTATCAGAAAGTAAATTTAAGTCTGTTATCAAGAAAACATTATGTTATAAAGCTTACTATAAGTTAGATGAGTACATTAATGACAAAGAGGCATGGAGCTCTGAAATTTCAGCGCAGCACAAGAAACACGCACTCATTTTTAATACCAAAATGGGGCGTGCGTAGAGTTTACAACTGACATAATTTTATAAATCTGCATGGATGTAATTTCAATTGTTTAAAGTAAATATTTTATAAGTTAAAACTGGTAGATTTATCTACTGCAATTTTTACAAAAAAAAAATGTAGCCATTTTTGGTCTATACATATTTTTTTTTACTTACAGAATTAGCTAGGGTAGCTTAGGGGCTAGTAAGATTGTTAATTTAGAGTAGGAGCACTTCTGGGCAGGTTTTTTGGTGGGTTTTTCCTGTTCAGGAGGTCCGATTAATTATACGCATGCAAACTACACGCTTTAAAAATCTTGACTTCAATTTGAAACAAATATCGTTTTCAGATGGTGGTGGCGTAAAGTTACATGCCGTGTGATTAACCTGGCCAGCCCCGTGGCAGTGCTTTGATTTTTATTTTTTTTTTATTCCGCCCGAGCCGGTTTTCTATTAGGACATTACAAAATTGTTATAAAAAAAAGAAAATTGTGTTATACAAATTTCTTTTTTTTACAATGACGGTTCATGACGTCAATAAGTGATATGATAATACTATCCTACATTGAATAAAGAATTTCAATTTCAATTTCAATTTCAGGTTACTGGCATTAAGATAGCCCTAATGGAAGAGATGTCGCCACTAGTGATGGCGAAGTCGCAGGTTCAAATCCTAGCCGCACTTGAAAATCTTGCAAGTAAAAATAAGTGATTTTGTTACAAAAATAAACAGTTTGACACTTACTAGCCCTCTTCAGATTTGTCTTTGGTGCAGAGCGGAACAAAGTAGAGAGGCACAAACTTCTCCTTCAAACAATCTGGGTATGTGTCATACATGGTCACCTCTTCGTCATCTGGCATTGCAACTGTTCATAATGCGAAAGAAAAATAAATTTTATCAATCAGAAAAATCAATATAATATATTTATTACCGAACACTACCCCTGCCTGCTACGCCAAGGTTCGTGAGTTCGATCCCACTCAGGACAAGTATTTGTGAGTTACTTTTCAAATATTTATTTTGAGTTTGGGTGTTTTCTATGAATTGTATGTATTTATTTACAAAATATATAAGTATTTATGTATAATATCAGCTATTAATCCATTGGTACAAGCTTTTCTTACTTTGGGGCTAGATGGCGCTGTGTGAAATGTCCAAGATTATTTACCATCAACAAAATGTATCTACTACAGTAAAGTTTATCTATCCTTCTGCCCAAAACGAAATTAAACTAATATCAGAGTAACAATATCACTTTTTTCCATTCATCTGTCTGTACATATCAGCTGTAAAATCGACATTTTTTTTTATCATTAATTTATTTTCTAATTAAAAATATAAATTGAAATGATCAGCAATGTGTTCACCTTATTGGGTCACTAAATCGGAAAATTAAAATTTGCATTTAAGGCGAGTGTACTCGTGAACGACCTCGACAGTGGCGCTGCTTCACAAAACAATTATACACTGATAGATTGTTTGTATAAAGATAAAATATGTTTTTTGGGAAGTGGCACCACTGTCAAGGTCGTTCACGAAAAGGAACCACAGCAATGTATGGCAAATTATGTAATTGTCACTTTAGTCACAGTTAATATAGGGTGAAATTTTACTAGTGGGCTGGTGATAAGGAACAACTTTCCCGAAAAACATACGTCAAAAAATGAAAAGAAATTGGTACTGCCATACAAATTGGCTTGGTCGACTAGTTCATTTTGTATAAAAGATCCTTTTATATACAACCAATGTCCCTTGGAAACAGTTATTCCTTATTACCAGCCTATCCCGAGTTTTAGCTAATGGTCACCAAAGGATGAGATGAAAATTTTGCAAGTTTTCAATAATAGGATGAGATGAACTTAAAAAAAAACTAAAAATAGCTAAATTACAACTTACAAGGACTGAGGGCACCGGTGATCGGGCTTGGTGAACTTTTAGTCGCTGCTGTTGTAAAAAAACGAATATAATTTAATTCCCAGGGGAATGCGAGTAACAGCAGATGAAAAAACTATTGGGTGGGTAGTTTGTCAGCAATTAAATAATACTCAAGGCCCTATTCTCCTGAAAAATTTGACTCTTTCATTCGCTCTGCACGAGGAAAAAATAGACAATCGTCTTGCACTAAAATTTTGGGGATTTTTTACAGTTTTTTTGACATATAAACAAGAACAATATTAAAACAATGATCAAATTTAGAAGCTTTATGATTTAATTTTAAAACTTTAGACATTATTTTCAAAACATGTTCCAAACTGAGGTAAATCTGATTTTTTCTATCAAGTTAAGTTTGTCAAAGTGTGTAAACTGAAAGTGAATTTGCATTTGTTAGATTTTCGACAATATCATATATGTTTTTCGGAATTGTAAGGCTGTATTTGTCTATATGTAACTGATATGGAAATCTTGATTGAATGACTTAAATATGGCGAAATTGAGAGATAGTGCCCTATGGCGTACCCTGGGGGAGGCCTACGTCCAGAAATGGACTGCAACAGACTGATGTATGTTTGTTTTGATGATGTTTTGTTATCTACTGTTTCTTTTTTCTTATATACTTGTTTCTTTTTATGTTTTGTAACTGTTTGCTTCCACTGTTTTTGGAACAAATATTTTCTTTCTTTCTATCTATGTATGGAAATATTGCCAGCACGATATCCCCGTCGTAACCGAAATAAATTTACTTACCTAAGTCATAGAATTCTTCTTCCAAATGGTGTTCCTAAAAATTTCAAATAACTTAGGTATATTATACTAAATTATTATTGTAGTACAAAACATGTAAGTCATATGAAGTTACGTTTGATGTGTAGTGGTGCGACAGCTTGCAGCGCAAGGAATCCGGGTTTGATTCTCGGTAGGCCACTCACAATGTTCACAAATTATCACTTTGGGAATTTGTTTCCAGTCTGGTTTAGACGTTGCAGGCTGAACCAACTGATTGTCTGAAGGAAGTATGGTTTCGTGCTTCGGAGGGCACGGTAACCCGTCGGTATTGGTTCTATGAATTACTCAGATGGCGCGGCGGTTGTTACACAATCATGTTAGAGGCCTAATTAAGAGTAGTAGGTGGTTGCAAAACTGACACCAGCGGGTCATTTTATAAAGCTGACATTTAAAAATATCTGAGAGCAAACGATGAGGAACTCAGGTTGCTTGCTACTATGTTGCTCTAGTCAACATAGGTAGCCCTGATTTTCAGTCCTTACCTATTCATATCAATCGGCACATAAAAGGAAAGGGTACATAATAGTAGTTTATGCAACTGTCGTATAATGGGGGTCATTAGAACGCGAGTGTCTGTTTATCACACGAGGCGCAGCCGAGTGTGATAATAGTTTGACACGAGCATTCTAATGCCTAATTATAGCAGTTGCATACACTATTTTATCTACACTCTAAAAAAAACTCAGAAACACTTTTCTAAACGTACGCACCGGCCATTGCAAGGCTCGATACAAGGTCAAATTCAATACGAGAACGTAATATGGCTTGGTATGAATTTTTGAAAATTCTGTAATTTAGCAGTTGTTTGGATGTGGAGTGACTTACCTAAACAACTGAACAACATCTGAACAACAACTGAACAACATCTGAACAACAACTGAACAACATCGAAACAAAATCGGAACAACATCTGTACAACAACTAAACAACAACTGAATAACATCTGAACAACAACGGTACAACAAATAAACAACATCTGAACAACAACTAAATAACATCTCAACAAAAACCTAATAAAATAAACGCAACATTACCATACATCAACAACTGACAGGTGCGGCGGAAGTTGGCAATAAGGGTATTGGCAAAAAAAAACTTCCGTTTCATTTCTCAACTTTATCGTATTAAGAGTTTTCTCATTAAGTCATTACGCTTCTGTAATTTATAGTAAACCCTAGTTTTTATAGGCAGAATGCATAAAGTAGGTCATTATGCATCTGTTTTCGAATTCATAATTCGAACATTATGAGACCAGTGTAGATAAAAATAATAAACATTTTAAAAAGGCAATTACCAAAAAACAAAAACAAGTTCCAAGCTGTGCAATGAAAATCGAAATGTCATTGTAAAGTACAGTTGTCAGCTTTATTGAATGACCCGCAGGGTGAATCGGATCGTTCGTCAACTCAATGTCGCAAAAGAAAAAGAAACATGAAGAATGTGGGCTATACTCGTACCTCTACACTAGACACTTTGCTTTCCGATTTCACTACCACCGTCGTTTCCAGAAACTCCTCTCTGAAGTGTTCCCTATAAAACAATAACATAATAAGTTACCAACTACCTCACTAATTATTCTACACACAAATGACAATACACCAAGTATGCGATGTGCCAAGCTACGTAACCTGGCACATCGCCGCAAGGTTGCCTGCTTGTCGTTTTTTTACAGATTGTACTTCGGAGAGTATGCTCAAGAGCTTCACGACCTTGTTCCACCAGCTCCCTTCTACCATCGGACATCCAGGCGCACCGCCGGATACCATCCGTACCTGGTTGCCATTCCACCAATTCGGACTAAGCGCTTCCAGTCATTATTTATAATGCGCACTGCTAAAGAGTGGAACTCGTTACCTGCGTCTGTGTTTCCAAACGGAGACAACCCTAATCTCTTCAAAGTAAGAGTGAACAGGCTTCTTCTGGGTGAGTTCGCTCCATCTTAGACTCTGTCTCTGTCCTATGACCTAGACTAAAGTCAAGAGCAAACCCATCCTTAATAAAAAAAAGAAAAAAAAATGTCAGCGGCCGCCAGGAATTGAACCCGGGACCGTGGGTTACCGTCCCACTGCTCTGCCAATTTCTTATTTTCTTTTATGAAAATAATAAAGCACTGTGAGTGCATAATAAACCACAATTTATATTCTACTCACATTAACAGCCAATACAGTCCACTTCTGGCAGACGGATTTGTGAACGCAGTGCAATATGTTGCATTCACAGGAAACGGTGCTGCCCATTTCCTGAATCAATTTACCCCTTAGTCCAACTATAATGCTTTTGTACGACACCCTGGGGTAGGATTGGGTCAACGACCACAAAACCCTGTCAGACCCTGAGGGTAAGTTCTTTCAGACAACATTAGACCTATAAGTCTGATGTGAAACCGCCCGTCTGCTTTGCGTAGTTAGTATGGAAATACCCCCAAATCTGGGGAGGTCCATCTCACCGTATCAGAGCCCCTCGACTGTTTCTTCCTGGATCCTTCAAGTCCCAGGTTCTGAGGGCTGTGGCATACAGAATGTCCCGATCGTCATCTCTCCTAGCGAAGGCGCCTCCGCCTACTGACGTGGAACATTCTATCTCAATGTGTGGGTCGTCAGGCAGCGGTGGGTGAACTACAAAGAGTGGAACTTTTTCTACTTCTTTGGCGAACATTTCGGATTCTTTTTTCCTGTCTCTGGCTGAGGTACTCTGCAATGTTTTATTTGATTTAGATAGGAAACACACCTATAAACACCAATAGGTACGTAAACTAGAATATTCGGACTCTCATCAGCGCTATAAAATTGTTCTTACAGATCTGGACGGGGAAAAAGATCATGCCCCCAGAAGTATGGATGCTCGTACTATTTTTTATGAACCCTACAATACAACTCTGATCTGAAAGTCTGATTATTGCTTAATTTGTTAAAGAGATGCTTACCTATTTGATTAGGACAGAAATTCTGGAGTTATTGAATGTTAAGGTTTCGGTCTAAATTCATTCTTTTCGGTAAACAGTAAAAAAAAATCATATTTTAGACAAATCTTTGGTGAAAATAGTAAGCGCAGTTGATGAACTTTTAAAAATTAAAAAAGCTCCCTGTTTTGTGCAACAATTGCGGTGGCTTTTCTACTTTAAAATGGTAAACTTTATAATCTCTGTTTTGATCCGGCACATTTTGAAACCTTTAATGGTCATTGTATGTATGAAATGCATGATGTAGATTCACGCAATTTATTAGATTTTGATTTGTAACGGAGAGGGCTAAACTATCTACCAAAAACAAATACAAGTATGTCGTGTAAATTTACATCATGCATGAGGGATGCCTTATTCGTCAAATAATACAAAAAAAAGCAGCCTACCTTTTCTTTCTTCTTAGAATACTCGTATTTAGGAAATTCTATGTCCTGTCTTACTTCTTCTATCCTACTCCAATTCTCCACGGATAACGCCCAACTTTTTGGTGCTGTTACTCTTAGAACAATAAATAATACATTTGGTTAAAAAAAGTGTAAATTATGATAAAAATATTCATACCTACCAATTTCACGGTTTTTTTTCTTTTGCATCTTATATTAAACGTATGACATAATAATTACTTACTCAATGGTAAATGTCTTTATTACACCGGGTCTAATCATCTGTAAATAAATTTATGGACTGTAGCAAGTTGATAAATTACCAATGTGAAATGGCTCTTCTTTATGAAAAAAGCTTTTTTGCGAAGGTTTGCAAGGGGGAATGGTTTTTGGATGGCATCAATAATAGACGGTATACAGCAAGCTACGTGGCATGGCACAATAATCGTAGGTTAGTATTAATATAATATCAGTGGGTTCTAGCAATGTGCCGTTCCCATTTTAACATTCACTGGGAACATTCCCAGTAAATTACTAAGTTTCCGGGAATATTGGGAATATTCCCCATGAATTAATTATTTTTAGTTTCAATAATTCGACATAAGTTACTTAGGCAAAGTGGTATATAATCACGAGCGAAAGCAAACCGTTAAGGTGAGGTGGCCTTAGAAATCTACCGAGCAAAGGCGGAGTAGTGTTCAGAGTTTTCAATGCCATTTCTTCAAATCTCAAAAACACGAGACGTAATTATTTTCAGGACTACTTCAAGATATATGCTACAAAACTATGGGGCCCAAAACACGATTGGTTAAAATTTTCTCGATAGAAAAAAATCGTAAAGCAAGCTCTAATTTTGCGGTTTTTGGCCTGTTTCTTAGACTAAAAACCTCTACCATTTGACCGGTATCCAATATTTCAAAATTTATTTTATGTCATTTTCTTCCTTATTGTATGTGTAATCAACGTATGGAGTTAGTTTTTCAATTTTCTACTTATTATTATTAAAAAAGAACACTTAAACACAAAAGTATGTTCGGTTTGCGCACGGGCACGTCAGTTTCTACCGCGCCCGCACCCCTCAGTCGGCCACTGAGCCTCGTCGGAAGCAGACATGTACAATTTTTTTCCAGCCGCGGAGATATTTACGACATTTAGTGAGCAGGGAAGAAAAATGCCTAGTTAAAGAAATAAAATAAAGCTCTCCAAGCCTTGCTATAAAAAACAGAGGGTTAGGTAGTTTGCGGCGTAATATTTACATACACACACTATTATCACGCCTATAATCCCTTGCGGGGTAGGCAGAGCGTAAACGGCCGCCAAAAACGGACATTTACGCCATGTCTGACAAATATTTGAGGGTTATGCGCAATAATTGTGTTTCGCCATAGTGACAGGTTGTCAACACATCGCCTAAGATTGCAGTACACACCCTCGAGTACCTTAGACGCCTTTAACGACTCCCATGGGAAATAAATGGGGTGATGCTATTCTAAGCCGGCATCACACGGCATAATATTTACCAATTTTATCAAGATATTTTTTTTTTAATTGGGGTAGAAGTACCTTGCAAGGACTACCTTATGTATGGTAAACATAACAATTTATTTATACCTAGCCTCACCCACGGCGTGATGTTTTTCCCGTAGGAAAAGATATTTCTCCAAAGAAAAAAAAAAGTTGCTTATGTCACTCCAGTCCAGCCTCACAATCAACCCAACGCAACGTGACGTTACAATTACAAAGTCAAGGAAGGACAATCAAACTAATACGCTTCGATGGATAAAAACCTGTCAAGTGCGAGTTAGACTTGATAGCTGAGGACGGTTCCGTACAACCTAACTTTACTATTGTATAGGGTGAAATTTAACTAGTGACCGATAGCGAAAGCCATGAAATGGAATGGAATAAGGAACAAATTAGCTCAAGTAACATATGGTTCCCATACAAATTGACTGACTAGGCCGGCTAGTACACCTTGTATGGGAGGTTCAATTTTACATAAAACCGCTCCGTTGCGACGAGAAGAAAGGAAAATCAAACAAGCAGGCTTTCCCATTTGTAATATTAGTGTGGATAGATAAAGACCGGTAAAGTGCGAGTTGGACTCGATAAGTGACGACGGTTCCGTACAACTTATTTTAGCGATTCAATTTGAGTTGTGAGCCAAACTGTGGTCCTAATTGCGTAAGCCGAAAATGAATCTGATGCAGAGGTTTTGGAGACGCTCAAGTTTACCAAACAACTCCTCAGTGGCATCCACGTAGCAGGTGTCGGCGTGGTCTAAACGGGGGAGGAGAAGTGTCTGAGCAAGAGTAATCTTAGTTTTAAGAGGCAAGAAATTTTGAAGGTATTAAAGCGAAAGAAAAGAGAAAAATACTTTACTGCTGACAGCGTTGACCTGCGCAGTCCAGAATTGAGAGTGGAATCCAGTAAAATACCAAGGCAGTTTTTGTGAAAGCTATAGACGCGCCGTTATAAATGACGTTTAGGATAATTGGCTGGTCCACTTGCCTACACACACATATAAGAACTACCTATTAGCATGACCTGAGATTTTATTGGGTTGACCACGAGACCGAAAAATTCAGCCCATATAGCAATTTTGCTGAGGTCATTGTTGATAGCTTCAGCTTCAGTTGTACTATTTATATCATCACAGGTGAAATGACGGTAAATCTGCAAATTGTCTGCGTAAATATGGAAGATAGAAGAGAGGAGTAACTGTGTTAATGACAACAGAAAAAAGAAGAAGTGAAAGGACGCCACCTGTAGGTACGCCTGCAGAGAGATTACTCCATTCCGAGAAAGCCTCATCAGAACGGAGCCGCTGCAAGCGACCCCGAAATTATGAATCAAACCAAGTTATTGGCGGAGAAGAGATGTTAAGAGAGCGAAGGATAGCGAAAAGTACATCAAGATCAACTGAGTTGAAGGCATTACTGAATTGAAGTAAAATAAGAATAGTCAAAGGCTTGTTCTCATGGTATGGTGAATATTGTCGGTGACTTTGATAAGTGCTGTCACAGTGCTGTGAGCAGCACAAAAGCCAGACTGATACGTAGAAAGAAGACTTCTAGATGTGTTGAAGTCAGATGCCTGCTTGTGGACAATGTGTTCAAGGATCTTGGATAGGAATGGAAGCATGGAAGTGGGATGAAATTGGGAGACCGATGAAGGATTGGAAACTTTAAGGAGAGGTATAACAATTGCACGTTTTTATGCTGAGGGGAAAGAACTCGTTACCAGAGCGAAATTAAAGATGAGTGTGAGGATTGGCAAGAGTTCGATAAGGATAAGGGAGATCATACGGGAGGAGAGACCATCATTGCCCACGGCAGTAGATTTGATGGATGATATATGTTAATTAACATCGTCCTCGGCAACAACTTTAAAAGAGAAGAAAGAACACTGTGGAAGTGGTGACGGTTTATGTTAGCGATAATCGTTGCTTTGACGACATCAGTCAGTGTGACAGGAGGAGACGAAAAATGCCGGTTGAGTGCTGCCAATCGATAGAGTCATCAACGCATTGTCGCATCCCTACACAGACGACTACACCGATTTCTCAACAGTTTGTTTGAGCAGCCAAGAGAATTTGAGAATCGAGGAATGTGGAATGTTGATGAAAAATGTCTCTTTATAGGTGCTACGCCTTTCGGAATCGTGGGTGAAGATACCACAGTGGAAGTGAAATGCCCAGTTGAAGCCTCAAAAAATGACATTCAAAATGCTATAAAATAAAATAAGGTGCAAATATGATAAAAAGCAAGATCGAGTTACTGTGAATTAAAAATAGTAATTGGTTTTTCCAAGTTCAGGGAAAATTACGTGCGACGGGAAAGATTATATGTGTTTGATATGGAGAAAACAATCTGATGAAATGGAGACAGTATATAAAAAGATATGACAACTTTTGGTGAACTGAATAGAATCATATTCTCCCGGAATGAGAATGGTAGATTCTCGTCGAGCCCGTGGGATGCCTCTGAGAGTTTCTAAAAAACCGGCTATATAACCAGGAAAGTGGGCGCTGGACTGTCAGATCCTGTTTATTGGGGCTGTTATAGATTTCCTTAGTTCAATCCCTTATTATTTTGCCAATTCTATTTCTATGTCTGTTCGTTTGTATGCCTCGCCTCGATAATTTCAACAGACTACGGAAGGAACCCTAATTATGGGCGTCAGTAAATGAAGCAGATATCTTAATTTGAATGTATTTTTTTTGTCCTGTAAATGAATTTTTATTACATTTTGATGTATATTATTTGAATTTTTCCCCATATAACATAAATTATCAATAATCATACGAATCCCTAAACATTTTTTCTTTATAAATAATTCTGTACATACCTAACTATGACTGATTTAAAAATGGTTTACATGTCTAAAAAACATAAACATTGAATAGGTATATCATATAACATTAAAAAAGACAACCTTTCAATGAAACAAATAGTTCAATTATTAGCACGTTTACCCTACGCGGGATACTGTCGTGCGCGGGAGCCTGCTACGCTCTACGCTGCGTTTGCTACTTGCCCGTGCGGGGGGGTACACCCCGCGCCTGCTCCGCCCGCGCGGCTGCTTCACCCCCTTGAAAACGCGGCTACCTCGGCCAGATTTTGCCTTAAGTATCGTTCACTAGTAAAAATGCACTTTACAGAATTATATGCATACAGCATATTATTATTCAAGTTGGTAACACCTAAACCCTAACTACATTATTATTCTACAAAAAACCTATAACAGTCATTATTCTGCCTCAATTTTTCGAATTTTCACCATAATATTAGTTTTTTTAATGCTTTCCCGCTTATTTTATTTCAAATATCACTTAAAATTACGAACAAAATATAAATATTGTTGATTTATCAAGAAAATGTAACATTGGCACATTTTATAAAAAATATTTTTGTTTTCAATGTTTCTATGTTCCCTGGGAATATTCCTCGTGCCCGGGAAAGTTACTGGGAATATTCCCAATATTTCCGGGAACGGCACATTGCTAGTTGGTTCCCCTTGTGTGGTTCAGTTGGTCTTGGTCCCCATGTCGTCAAATGATAATACTATCCTACATTGAATTAAGTAAATTTTATTATCTTTTTACAAAAATTGCTTATTTTGGGGCTAGATAGCGCTGTGCAACTTGTCCAGGGATATTTATTTATTTATTTTTATGAAGTCTGAAGCTTACACCATGCAGATATGGATAACGCAATACTTCTATTATTAAAAAAATGTTAGTCACATCACAGTAAAATATTGAAATAAAATTGCAACTCCCAAATTATTTGATTGCAATACGATGAGCAGTAAATTAGGAATAGTTGGGAAAATTTAAGATAATTAATGTAAATCAGTAGTAAAATAATGTATTCAATAAATATTAAGAAAAACAACTTACCGTACTGGCGGATTTAAAAAATTTCTTTTTCTTTTCTTTAAAGTGCATTGACGAACGCTGGAAATTATAAGAAAGACTTTATTTACACAATAAAATACAATATCTGCGTGTTTCAATAAATTTGAAGTCACAAATTGTATTTTATATTAGACTAGCGGCCCGCCGAGCGGTTTCACCAAAGGTTTCACCCGCTGCTAACCGATTGCCCACGGGAAACATACCTTCTCCCGACATAAATCGTACATAAAAACCTTCCTCTTGAATCAGTCTATCTTTTAAAAACACCTCATCTAGATCCGATAGGTGGTTTTAAAAATTTAAACAAACATAAAAACAGACATAGGGACAGACGCGGAAAGGGACTATATTTTATACTATGTAGTGATGCGCACAGAGTTTTATGGTGCAGAATAGAATGTGAGACAGCCACTGTCTGTAAAAAGTTTTTTTAATCATGCAAACGCCTTTATCCCATTCGGGGTAAGCAGAGCGAAAACGGCAGTAAAAACTTTGGTTATCGTCATCTTTGACATATGTTTTGAGAGTAATTGCAGGAAATTCGGTAGGTAGGTATCACTTAGAAGCAGGTTGTCAGCCCAACGTTTTCAACCCTCGAATCCTTTAGTCGCCTGTTCCTTTACGACACTTGCGAGAAAGAAATGGGTTGACGCTACCCACAGCCGGCATTACATAGCGGAGCTGACATCACAAGGCAGTTATATAAATACCCCTTGATGGAAAAACATGGAAGTGGAGTGTTTCCGCAGCATCGTCATTGAGAGATTTGTGTCCGGCTTCAGTCTTATGTAAGGCCAGAAGATTTCTCCTTTCCCATGACATCGTGCAAGTTCCTCAACTTCGCCGTCTCGAGAGGTAGTGCGGAGAATAGCTTCTATCTCGAGCTGTTAAAAGGAGAATTATAACAAGAATCAAGCTCCTAGTAAACTAAAATGCACGCAGGTTGTTGGTCAATGCATAGTTTTATTTTTCCAACAATGAAAAAAGAAAACTATGTAACGACTGGTGAAGAGAGGAGCTATTGGCTGGCGAGATGAGCAGTGTAAAGCGAAGTGGTGTGGAGCGATGTAATACAAAGAGGTGGGGTGCGGTGAGGTGCGGAGGTGAGGTGAGCATAGACATTTGTGTCTATGGAGGAGAGGAGAGGAGGAGAGCATAGATGCGAGACAAAAATGACGTTTTGATTCGAATTTGGAGTTCAGTGTGTGACAGCGGCGTTTTTACACACTTTTTCGTATAAATAGAGAAATTGTTTTGCCTAATATTAATCCAATATAAAGCATTGTGATTCCAAGAAACTCTTTTATTCGCTAAAATATCCTGACGATAATAGTCAGAAGCGGGATGATTCCAAGTCCACTATGAAGAGAACTCTGCAGGAGGGATCAGGCGAGAAACCTGGACGGTATGTACGGCAAAAGAAGAGGCCAGGAAATGTGAGTAGTGACCAGATTTGGAAAGCTCATTAAAACGCTACGAACAGCTCTGCAAATTATGTTAAATGAGGAAGGCAGTAGCCAGTACCGAATTGAATTACATTGAAAATTTCAACACCGTTCATCTTATTCTTGATTTTGACCCGGAAGACCAGGAAATTAATGGGAAATTAACCTACAACTGGAGTGTTAAGACGAATTCCTTTATCTTGCAATCGAAGCTGCAAGGTCACGTACGCATTTGGTTAAATAATCTTGAATCTTCTGAATATACGTGGCAGGAATGGAAAACGCTACGCTTTTGGAAGAGATGATGCAACGTAAGAAATTGACCAGTGAAGGTATGACTAAATACTACCAAGAGAATTTGGCTATGTTCTATCGATGGCAGTTAAGTGAACGGGCCGCGGTGTCTTGTATAATACTGGGTTTACCCGACGAGCTGCAAACTAATTCTCTAGCGTTTCTATGTTCGACGCCAGACAAAATATATGAAAGATTCTTGTCAGCTTTTGATCATTATCAATCCGATCAAGGTTTTAACATCCAAGAAGCAAGAAGGGTTGACAAAAATTGGAAAATGACACCTTTGAGACATTTTGATGCCTAGATTAGATGTAGATGCCTGTGATTAAGTTTCTGGTTATGGAGTACAGGTAGCTGAAGACAAGGTGCCGTAGGCAACAGCTTATTAAATGTGGTTGTAGCATATACGCCGCAAGGAGACATGTGTGCAAGACATAGGCAGCACAGCAATGGCTGTACTCACTATACTATGGCCAGTTCTATTATTCACGATGGAGTAGGATACTTGAAGGTGTGTAACATGGGAGAGGATGCCATACACCGGATTGAGGGCGACATGATCACACGAGCTGAGCAATGTATTTGTGAGGTGAGTGGTTATTTTTAATTACTGCGGTGAGGGAAGAAAGAGGTGCAGACGACAAGCGATAGAGATGAGATAGGGTAGAGTAATAGTGTTGATACAGTTAAGATAAGTAACATCTTTAACAAAATTTGCTACTTTATTAAATACAGTCTGCAAAGGAGATAGGGTAGCATCATAGTACAGTTGGCAAGGAGATAGGGTATCACCTTCCGGACCATAAAGTTGAATTCCCATTTAGTTGAATTTATTGAATTTCGAATTCCCAATAAGTTGAATCCTAACCAAAGCTAGCAAAGAACAGTGTAATGTGTAAATACAAGCGTGGTTTCTCTCTTATTGGCTTATACTTAAAGCGTCCCGTTAGCCACACTACTGTGGTGATAGTGATATAGAATATAGTGGATCAAAGTGATGGATGAGGAAGTTGTATTTGGGGATGATCTTATTTATCTGCTGTAAAGTTAACGATTTTTCCTGCGCCAATTGCGGTGCAATTGGTTTCAGGATGGCCGACTGTAACGACTGGTGAAGAGAGGAGCTATTGGCTGGCGAGATGAGCAGTGTAAAGCGAAGTGGTGTGGAGCGATGTAATACAAAGAGGTGGGGTGCGGTGAGGTGCGGAGGTGAGGTGAGCATAGACATTTGTGTCTATGGAGGAGAGGAGAGGAGGAGAGCATAGATGCGAGACAAAAATGACGTTTTGATTCGAATTTGGAGTTCAGTGTGTGACAGCGGCGTTTTTACACACTTTTTCGTATAAATAGAGAAATTGTTTTGCCTAATATTAATCCAATATAAAGCATTGTGATTCCAAGAAACTCTTTTATTCGCTAAAATATCCTGACGATAATAACTATTTCTTTGAAGAGGTCCGTCAAACTGATGTCTTTAAAAGTCTGGATTCGCAAGCAAGGAGCTTTTAATGATTAATTCGTTCCCCTCAAGTTCACCTCGTGATATGAAGTAAAGAACTTACGTTAGGTGACGTAGCAGCAGCCCTGAAACTCACGGCTTCAACTCTAGAAACTGAAATCTGTATCCCACCCAGTATGTTTCTGCGGTTTGGTATGTACATCTCGTCTATATGCAGCTTCGATGCTTGGCTAAGAGGCAAGATAACGCAAGAATTGTCTTCGTTGTTATCACACACGTGGAAAACATTGTTCATTGACGTGAGGACGGTCAGTTGCCAGTGTATGTCGCCGCTATAACCGAGAGGTCGCCTTGACGAACCGTAGCCGAGGACTGTGTACCTGAAAAAATCATTTTAATTTAGTCACAAAATTATAATCGACACTCGAGGATTTTTAGGTTCTTAACAATGCAACGTAACTGACCCATAGATGTTTGGATGGATATCAAATGTAATATGAGCATTATAAGCTTGAGGTAGAATCTCGCCCGTGTCGTTGTCATAAATCTGAACAATGCTTTGCTCTATGGCACCGTGAACATCGAAATGAGCCTTCACTGGAGCGTGGCAGTAGAACACCCCTTGGAAGTATGGGATCCACTTGCATATCGGGGTAACTGGAGAAATGCCAGTATGTTGTTGCAGTCCTCGGAGGCCATTAAGCGCTGATGAAATTGAGTACGCGTGAATTGCTCCAGGAAACATGAGGAAAAACTCATTCATCAACATAGACAGCATGTCATGATTCCCAAACACGTGATCGATTAGCTGAAAAACAGTTATAAAGTAAAGAATAATTACAATGCAATAAAATAATAAAAACCTGCCAGTTAATCAATCATTTTGTAATCAGAATCTGCAAAACAATAAATAAATCCCACATTGGCTCATGATATTATGTACGGCGGAGTAATGTAGAAAAAAGACTCACAATTTTTAAAGTTTCATTAGTGACATGCACATGCATTTTCAAACATTTTCTTGCAAATGTTCCTCTCCAGTGTGACTGAATGACAGTTGCAGCTTCATGTTTTCTGATCAGAATTTCTCTTTGTTTCTTGAGCTCCTGACACGGAAACTCATCGGTAGCATATTCACAAATGTGTGATGTTACTGGGGGTTTGGGTTCTTTCAAAAGATCGGTCATTATTACTTCACTGACTTCTGGTTTCTTTTCTTCTTCAGGGGAAACTCCTTCGTTATCCTGACGAAACACAAAAGTTATGTAACCACTAGTGTCCCACACGTAAAGGAAAAAAAAGTAATAAGTTAAAATACCTAGGAGAAGATGGCGTGATGATTTTGAAGCCTTTCTCCAAGACTGGCATTTGGAAGCCCAAGACCGAGACTCGTGGCGTGAAAGAGGGGAGGCCTTTGCCCTGCAGTGGGACACAGAAAAGGCTATGTAAAAAAAAAAAAAAAGTTAAAATACTAGTACTAAATTGCAGTGTCTTTTGCCATCTAAAAATTCATTTAATGATTTATTCATTCATTCCTCAGCCCACTGCAGGGTATAGGTCTCCTCTCTACAGCGCCAATCCTGTAATGATTTATATTTGTACCTTATTTTCTTCATTCAGGCGCTGCTCTTCTGCATCTTCACTACCTTCCTCTTCAATTGAAACACAGTCACAAGGATCCTTCTGAACGATATCTCTTAATGACTTGGGAGGTTTCGGCTTCGGTGAAAATCCAAAATTTGGATCGTTAAGGTATCTCCTCAAAACAACACAGACCAGGCGATAGTCGTGTGGTAGAAGACGTTTAAACAAGTGAGACTGGAGCGCTTGACGGAACATCCAATGAACGAACGCTTTATCGTAGCCAACCACTTTTGGGTCCCAATCAAGGTCAGGCTGGTATGATCTGATAAACAAAGAAACTTTATTTATAATTATCACACAATTATATTGAGAACGCGAAAAAAAATAGTTGGTATACTTACAAAAAGAAATCACGGTCAAAAGTCATGATGTTAGTGATCGATCTTGGAGTTCTGATCAAGTTACCTAGAGCAACACCAAGACCATTAAGGAACTTGGCTGCCCAAGGGCACTCCACGACCGAGGCCGCCTGGATGACATCACGTGTACCCATGATGATGTTGGAGTCGCTGAGCAGGCTCATGTGCCAGTTCATACGTGAGTGTACCCATAACCTGAAAAAGAGCGTTTTTGGCTGACAAATGAGCAAATTTAAGAGGTTTATGTAGATCAGTGGCTAATACAGGTGCGACAAAAAAAAAACACATCGCTACTCTATTTCAGTACTTAATTTCTCTCCCAAGGAATTTCAATTTCACATAATATTGCTGGTGATCCTTAGTTTATTGATATGATGACAACCATGAAATAACCAGCAACGTATACTGAATTGCGCTGCGCCGCGTTGATAACTTCTTTTTCTCTCGTTTACGTGTGGGACACCGAGTCATCTAACGACCCCATGAACCCTAGTGTCAGAGTTGGTAACTTCAGATTTTGTAATTTTCAAAAAGTACACTACGGCTGTTTTTTTGTCAATAGGCTCTTTATAAGGAAACCTTTCACGCCATTTCGGCTTTAATTGTCATTCTGCAACACGCGGTATGCCAATAACGACATTAAAGACCTAGTTTGCAGTTTTACAACAAGAGTTAAAAGCGAAGCAGGTTGATAGCACTCACCTGCAGTAATGCCTTCCTGGCATTAACTTAACTTCAACAGAATCATAACCTCTTGTATAAACATATGCTTTCGGTAAAAGCAGCTCCTGATCAATAAACCAATGAAAACACTCTAAAAGAACGTAAGCTTTCTCAATATAATCTTCTATAGGATAGTTAGCATTGGTCAATACCCGTGGGTGTATCATGCTTATGGATATTCTGAGTGTGATTTCCTCTGGGCCGTCAATTTGAAGGTAAAGAGGGCTAGTCTTAGGCGCTTGGATATCGAGAGCACGGTTTGGTACTCTGGTGATTCGGTATGGAGGGTTGCTGCCTGCGGTGCTGAACTCGAAGGCTGAAGGGTAGTACGCCACATTGATACACAGAAAGAGAGAGTGGATCTGAGAAACAAAATAAATTACACATTGTTTAAGACTTTCGCTTTGTACCTACCAAAAGATTAGGGTGAAAAAAGTATTTATTTTGTAAAGGTATGTCCCAGTCAATAATTATTTATATAGGAAAACATATAGGAATGTTGCCAATAGCATACTGGGTGCGAGTACTTCAGCATACAAAATGATCAGCCTTTACAAATTCTCTTTTTTATGACCTTACATGACATCACACAACTTTTTTGGCAAGGGTTTAGCAATAAGATACAAGTCTCACAACAATTATTTATCATTTCAAATATAAAAAAAACTATTAACTGCCATACATTTTAGCCGTTAGAAAATCACATAATTCACCTAAATATTTGCAACTTCAGCGGCGCACTGCTCGTTGGCTAGTACATCTTTTGAAATATTTGCTGTATTTTTCTGACATTTTAAATGTATTTTCTCATTATCAACGACGTCACCAGCCACAACAGTCCATTGTTGGACATAGGCGTCTACCTGAAGTCGGTTTGGTATGGATTCTTTAATTGTCTTAAGTCTTAAAATTTTACTGGTAATACTAAATTATATATTTATTATAAGAAAAATAAACTCACTACATCGAATAAAATCCATTCTCGTAAATCTTCTTTTATTTTTTGCAGTTGTAACGTCAGCAATGAAAATTTTTCCGTGTTGTCTCTCTCCTTAGCCGATTTTGTTCTCTACAAAATGTGAAATATTGAACTAAAATTATATGATAAACAAATCATCTGCCAATGTAAAAAAATAAAAGTTTATGACACAAATTAGCAAATAAAGATGCTTGTGCCAAAGTACTTGTTTTTGGTTTGTATTATACAGGGAGTAACAAAAAGGAGTAACAATAAAGGTACTCATCAAACTAAACAACTTTCCCCATTAAACATGGGTCGAAATATTTTTATACTAATTGGACCTCCCGTACAAAATTACCGATCACCTGGTCAATTTGCTATGGGAGGTCCAAATTTATAATGCATATTTTGACCTATGTTTCATACATACATATATCAGCCTATGACCCCTTACGGAGTAGGCAGAGCGTCAATGGCAGTAAAAAACGGACATTTACACCACGTCTGACAAACATTTGAGGATTATTTGGAATATTGTGTATCACCCAATGGTGATAATAATCCTAATAGGTTGTGAGCCCATCGCCTAAATTTGCAAAACACACCCTCGAGTCCCTCAGTCGCTTCTTATGACACTCACGGGAAAGAAATGGGGTGATGCTATTCTAAATATGTTTCATGACGATAGTTATTCAGTTTAATTAGTACCTTGATCTCCTTTCAGCTTGTTACTTTTTGTTACTTTTTGTTTAACTAGTGCTCCATATTTTAGCTATTAGACCGGGTCTATCGCAATAGTAATAAGGTAAATATGAGTAATTTACCTGTGTCCCGACGCTTCAATACAGTTTCATGTATTGTGGTCCGGGTTGACTCAGGCAACTATACTATCGCGATAGACCCGGTCTAATACTTAAAATGAGTGAAAGTGATCGCGAGTGCTTAAAAAGTTATAGTGCTCCATAATTTCAATGCCCTTTTATTGAAATCTAAATAACATAGTTATTCACTCGATGTTTCTGACTTTTATTTGAAAAAATAAAATATTAAAATAGTTCGGTACCAATTTAGTGATTAAAATGAACGGAAGGAATGGCGAATAATGGATATTAGGCTTGCCGATCCTGCATGCATGCATATATCACGCCTATACTCTCTTGCGGGGTTGGCACAGCGTTAACGGCAGCAAAAACGAACATTTATGCCACGTCTGACAAATATTTGAGGGTCACTCGGAAAATTGTCTATCGCCATAGTGACAGGTTGTCAGCCCATCGCCTAAAATACAATACACACCCTCGAGCTCGATTCCCTTAGTCGTCTCTTACGACTCCCACGGGAAGAAACGGGTTGATGCTATTCTAAGCCGGCATCACACGGCATGGATTTTACTACAGAAAAATTATACTCTGAACCTTTTTGGGAGACAGGAGTAAGCTTTGAAATTAATTGGTAGGATAGTACTATTACTTATTGATGTCCTGATTATCATTATAAAAAAATATAAGAATTATATTTTAAAACAATTTTGTATTGTCGTGATACCGGCTTGTGCGAGAAAAAAAAGGCACTGCCTCGGAGCTGGCTAGCTTAATCACGGCATGTAACTTGTCGCCACCACCACCAGTAAACGTTATTTGTTTCAAATTGAAATCTTAATTTTTATAAAGTGTTATTTACATGCATTTTCGGTATTATTTACATGCATATTGAGCATGGTACAACGTCGTCTGCATCATAGCTTAAGATTAGTTGAGGTGGTACATAGGGAATTGGCTATGTCTACGCTACATTACTAAATAAAATACAATTATACAGGTTAGAATAAGATAAGACTTACGCGTTTTTGAAGAATAAAAGAAAGTAAACTAAAACATACAAAATAATAAAATAAAATGATAAATGATTTATCATAAAGTAAAAACCTAAATAAGTACGAATTTAAATATTAATCCTAATGGCTGGTAACTAATGAAGTATACACACTACAGATTCAACGTGATTTGATTTATCAGCGTATACTTTTTCAGTCTTTTGCTCCTCTCGGAAGGTTTGCGTGATCTGAAACGAAAAAAAGATATTTATGTTTTTGACTTGTACTTAAATAGTTCCCTCACTTGTGAGAAGCGATCAAAAGATAAATAGCAAACAACATCTTACAATGTACTCGCCCTCTCACTTGTTAAGTATGGTGAGTAAGGCAGTCACCCCAAAAGTGAGGCCTACATTCAGCAAAAGAATGATGTGGCTGGTGGTGATAAAGATATTTATTGTGATATTCTATTAGCTTTGGATCGGAAGAAGTGGAAGACCGCGGGGGAGGCCTTTGACCAGCAGTTGGATCTAGTAGGCTAGGTATAATATAATAATTCTATACATACAGTTTGCCGTGTGATGCCGGCCTAGAATAGCATCACCCCATTTCTTACTCATGGGTGTCGTAAGAGGCGACTAAGGGACTCGAGGGCGTGTATTGCAATTTTAGGCGATGGGCTGACAACCTGTCACTATAGTGATACACAGCTATCTGATTGACCCTCAAACTTTTGTCAGACGTGGTGTTAATATCCGTTTTACGGCCGTTAACGCTCTGTCTACCCCGTAAGGGATAAAGGCGTGATTTATGTCTGTATGTATGTATACATACAGATTCAGTACTCTGCACATCGAGCAGATGCGGCGCGTAGGACAGCTTCATTAGACCGCTGATCTTACAGAACTTGGTGCGTGGACACTCGTACGCCTCGTAGAGCCCGTGACGACGAGCCCAGTCTATCCACCGGTATTGCTTCCATAGAGCTACCTCTGTAAGAAAATGGACGAAAAAGCAGTAGAAGCAAGGAGAACTTAAGCAGAATGAGGAAGGCAAAAAATCAAGACGGAACCTGGAGCCATCAGGTCTTGCCCTCACTAAAGTGCAGAGTTCCATCCACAGGGATATGACGAAGTTCTTTATGACTTAGAGCAATTGCATAGCCTAAAAATTTACTCCACTGCAAAGCTAAGGCCACTATATCTTTGAGTCAGGTTATGCCTCTGATGTCCATTGCTCAAATAAACTGCTTACTGCGTCCTTCACAATAAGCTGTGCGTGGTTTACTTCACCACTAGCAACAATCTTCCAGGACATAATTCAATGCATCTCTGAGAATAAATAGAACAAGTAAATATTAATATATATATTCTACTTACCAGGCTCTGCCAAAGGTCTTTTGAGTGGTAAATCTCTGATCATGGTGACAATGACATCCATCTCTAGCGCGGGCGCTAGTCCGGGCAATATGTAAGAAGGAATGTCCTTTGTATCCTTAAGTGTAATTGTCGTCACTGCTCCTTTCTACAAGTAAATAAAATTATATATTACAATGGAAAAACAGCAATCATCAGCATTGTGTAGCCAATTCCGTTGCCTCTGCCGCAGAACTGGTGACGCTTCACAAAAACAATCATAATATCTTCATGTTAATAATACATAAGAATGTTAGAAATTTGCAAAATTTTTGTTCTGTAGACAGGATTTGAACCTGCGACTGCGCTATCAGTACTACCGACGTCTCTTTCATCTGAGCTACTGCGGCTCAATCGTTGCCTGCGCAATAAAGCAAGTGTATCTTTATGCTAATAATAACTCCATCAGTATTCTTTGCAGAAGTTTTTGGTATTATCTTAAAATTAAAATGTTAGCAACGTAAATGTAAAAAAACAATAGAAAATTAGCCGTAATTAAAAGTATTGGTAAAAATTGCAGAAAAAACTCCTTTGGGTATGCAATGATTAAGATATCTCCTATCCTTTTCTAAACCTACTCAACGGAAAGTGACAGCGCTAATTTGAGAAAATTTAATTTATTTCCCGAATTGAGGCCAATAATGGTGTAAAATAATGTATAATAAATATATTACATGAGATTCCTTAAGGTCCTTGAACTGAGATTTTTTCGAGTTCTTCGATTTGACTATAGACTGGTCTTTCTGTTGAAAAAAAAAAAAAAAATTTTATTTATAAAATAGGACCTTCTTGTTTTCTCTCGATGCTTTATTTATAAAGAACCACTAATGAAAACGAATGATTCAATGTTTTTCAAGTTCTAGGCGACAATTTTATGCCATGGTGATACACGTGTTTGAAATGGCTTCCAGCATTCTGTAGACGTTTACATACATCCATTTTTAGGCCGGTAGTCACAGTCAACCTAAGCTCCGGATCCGACGATCTAACAGCTCCTAAAGATATTTCATTGAAGGGAAAAACAAACATACATACACATACTCGTACATCAGTCTATTACAGTCCACTGTTGAACGTAGACCCCCTCCGAAGTACGCCATAGGGCACGATTTCTCGTTTTCGCAATCCAGTTGCCACCAGCCGCCTTTTTTAAGTCATCACGGTAAATACATACACATATCACGTCTCTAATCCGGTGCGGGGTAGGCAGAACGTAAACGACCACAAAAAGTGACATTACGCTACGTCTGACAAACGTTTGAGGGTCGTTCGGAAAATTGTGTATCGCCATGGTGACAGTATGTCAGCCCATCGTCTAAAATTGTAATACATGCTCCAAAGTCCCTAGTCACCTCTAACGACTCCCATGGGAAATAAATGGGGTGATGCTATTGTAAGCCGGCATCACACGGCAAAGGGAAAAACACGTTAAGAGTAAGTAAAGAGTGGGAGTGTTGCAAGGACTGCTAAGTTACGCCTGATAATAGGAGTCACTTAGGAATTACCACTAAGTCTGTCGTCTTACGGTCTCACCGTTGGTCTCAGATCCGAAGTCCCATGTTCGAAGCCCAGCAGGTCACAAAAAAAGTTGATATTTATTTTTTTGTCAATTTGTTCCAAATTTAGCTAGGATTTGAACATTGAAGGCTGAACCAGCTGATGGTCCGAAAAGAAAGATGGTTTCGTGCATTGAAGGCAAGTTAGAGGCGTTCACTCCGGCGAGAGGAACGCGCGTGCCGCCCGCGCGGCGGGCCGGAGCATTCTGATCTGTCTGAATTTAGAAGGCGCATCGTGCCTAAGTAGCTATAATACGGCGAGGTGTCGTCTTGTTCGGTTGGGTCACACCCGCGTCACGCAGCGCTACTATAAAATTTTGCCGCTCCACGCAGCGTTGGCTTTTACCTGTCTAAGGCCCAGTTGCTGTCTATGATAGATAACTAAGATGGCGGTTGTAACAAACCATGTTCGAAGCCCAGCAGGTCACAAACAAAGTTGATATTTATTTTTTTGACAATTTGTTCCAAATTTAGCTAGGATTTGAACATTGAAGGCTGAACCAGCTGATGGTCCGAAAAGAAAGATGGTTTCGTGCATTGAAGGCAAGTTAGAGGCGTTCACTCCGGCGAGAGGAACGCGCGTGCCGCCCGCGCGGCGGGCCGGAGCATTCTGATCTGTCTGAATTTAGAAGGCGCATCGTGCCTAAGTAGCTATAATACGGCGAGGTGTCGTCTTGTTCGGTTGGGTCACACCCGCGTCACGCAGCGCTACTATAAAATTTTGCCGCTCCACGCAGCGTTGGCTTTTACCTGTCTAAGGCCCAGTTGCTGTCTATGATAGATAACTAAGATGGCGGTTGTAACAAAAACCATGTCCAATTCTGACACCAGGGTACATCGGGTCGTTTTTCGACTCGGTTTCCGACACGACAGAAGAAAAATGCTAAAGAATTACCACAGATGTTTTAGCCACTTCTTTTTCTTTCTTGGTGGATCGCGACTTGATGGTGCTGGACTTTCCATCGTCGTACTCGTCTTCCCACACAAACGCGCGCACTTCCGCCACCAGCAACTTCCACAATGTGTCGTAATCTAAATTCAATTTGAATTCAATCAGTATCTAGAGATACGACATTTGGACTCGACACATATTGACACACAGTATCTCATAATAATGCAATATAGTTAGTTATACACATTAAACCCTCGAGTCTCTTAGTCGCATCTTACGACACCCGCGGAAAAGAACTGGGGTGATGCTATTCTAATCCGGCATGACACATTAGATGTAATACAGGCTGACATTTTACTAGTGACCGGAAGCAAAATTTCAAGATGGACTGGCGATAAGTAACAACTTTTCCCAAGAAATATAGGTTGAAATATGTCAAAAATATTTAGTGTCTATGGTAACTCAAATCAGCTGACAAGCAATTTGTATGGGAGGTCTTGATATTTTGACCTTTGTTCCTTGGGGAAAACTGTTCCATAACACCAGCCCATCTTAAAATTTCGCTTTCAGTCACTAGTAAAATTTCAACCTGTATGACATCTGATGTATGCTGCCAGCTTAGAATAACATCACCCCAATTCTTTCCCGCTGTTTGCTTAAGCACTAGCAAAATTAATGATGGGTTTGCTCTTGACTTTAGTCTAGGTCATAGGACAGAGAGAGAGTCTAAGATGGAGCGAGCTCACCCAAAAGAAGCCTGTTCACTCTTACTTTGAAGAGATTAGGGTTGTATGCGTTTGGAAACACAGACGCAGTTAGTGAGTAGTGAGTAAGATGTAGTTAACTACCTAAGTCCGTGTGTATAATACTGAAACAGCCAGTCAAAGCATGCATAATATCAAACTCGGGCATAGTTTCGTCTTCAATAACGAAATTGTCCTCTTCCTCTAGACCGAGTTCCTCATCATCGGTTACCATACTCGGCGCCGCGAGCTTCAGAAGCGCCTGTGAAAAAGTATATAGCAATCAACAATTAGAATTTTGCTCTTGTAATATAAACGGGCGCGACAGTAAACACAAATATAGGGTAAAATTTTACTACTGACCGATAGCGAAAACTTAAGACGGGCTGGTAGTAAGGCACATCTTTTCCCGAGGAATATAGGGACTTCCATATAAAATCGCCGATCAGCTGGTTTGAGTTACTATGCAAACTATTGCAAACTCAAAATATTTTTGACATATTACCTACAACCTACGTTCCTCAGAGAAAGTAGTTCAGTTTTTACTAACAGTCACTAGTAAAATTTCTCCCGGTATTTTTAGAAAATGACATAGCTTTTATACGTAATAAAAATATCACAGCTATAAATAGGTAAATAAACTACAAATCTGTACGTAAATAACACGTAGAGTATAACCCGGAATAACACATAGGCTACTTTTTACCGCTGGAAAACAACTGTTACCACGGGGAAATGAGTGGCAGCGGGTGAAACCGCTGGGTGGAAATCTAGTATATTATAAACTAGAAGCGTTGCCCTTCTCAAAAGTAAATGATATTTATAGCGATATAAATTGGGGCTCAGCACGTTATTACGCGGGAATCCCACACTAATTCTCAGCGGTCTACCGTGCCGGCACCTGGCAGCCGGCGGCCGGCGGCCGGCATTGACAAGCAGGCGGCAGACCGGGAGTGTTACTGAGGGAACTCTGTTACTAATTATTGAAGCCTTGTGTAAACTCGTCTCTATTGGATTTTGTGCGCGCAACACAATAGATATAGCAGGCAGGTTAGGCAGGCCGTAAAAAAAGATCGCTGTCATCACGTGTGACAGACATTTAAGAGCCGTTTTAAACAATATTACATGATGTCAACCTGTTGCCTAAATTGTTACTATTTACTAAGGGTCTCGCGGGTTTCATGTGTATTACAAGTTTAGGCGACAGACTGACAACCTGTCACTTCTCCATTCTTCTTCTTCTTTCAACTTGTTACTATAGTGATACAAGGTTAAACTAAAACGGTACTCAAATATTTGTCAGATGTGGCGATGGCGACCGTTTTTTACGGCCGTATACGCTCGGCCTATCATTGGGATAAACGCGTGGTATGTAATTGTATGTATAAATTGGAGCTCAGCAAGTTATTACGCGAGGATCCCTCACTAATTCGCAGCGGTCTGCCGTGCCGGCATGCGGCACCCAACGGCCAGCGGCCAGAATTCATAAGCAGTCATCGCGCAAGGATATGTTTCAGATAAAACCCTTTCAGCCGCGAGCGAGCGAATCGCGTTAGACCTGGTTTAGTACCAAAATTAAGTATGTGTTCACTAAAATGAATTAAGTCAGTATATTTTTGACATATTTCTACCTATGTTCCATAGCGGAAAGTTGTTCCTTATCACCAGCTCGTCTTGAGATTTCGCTATCGGTTACTAGTAAAATTTCACCCTATACAATATATATTATGTATACTATGTATACCACGTATATTATGTATACGGATTGATAAAATCACTTCTACACTTGAATTAGCGAATAAACTAGAGTATTGCGCTCCATTTTTTAGGCTTCTCTCTGGTCGGAGAGATGCCTCTGAATCATTTCCTTATTCTGACCAACAGACAGGCTTTAGCTTTTAATAGGTGTAGCGCCTGGGTCTTGTTTGCTGTCTAGCCGGAGAGTAATTGCTTTCATTTTTGAACTGGGCGTTTTATTTCACGTTTCAGGAAGATGTTTTATTTAACGCCCAGACCTTTACAGACCCAGTACTTGAATTGGTACTAGAAAATGTACACTGAGAAGTGGTTCTTTGCAATTTTTTGGTGGCAAATTTTCGATCGCATGCTTACTGGTAGAATCATATAACGAGAAATTCCGCCACTAAAAATCAAGCAAAGATTTCTAGCTTTAGATTGTTGATGCCGACTTAGTATAGCATCACTCCATTTCTTTTCCGTGGGTGTCATAATATGCGACTAAAGGACTCGAGGGTTGCATGTGCAAATATTGTCGTTTTAGATGATGTTCTGATAACCAGTCACTAACAGTGATACAGAATTTTCTGAATGACTCTCAAATGTTTGTCAGACATGGCGTCAATGTCCATTTATACGGGGTGTAATAGACAGCCCTTCGAATGCTGATAGCGTGCATGCAGACCATAAAATTGAACAACTTTCCCCTAGGAACATATGTCAGGAAACGACAAAAAAAAATTGTATTCAATTTGACCTCCCATACAAAATTAAGATCAGCTGACTACAATTACTATGGGAAGTTAAAATTATTTTAGCGTCTCCCGAAAAAAAAACATTGGGAGTTGTTCAGTCTGAATGCACGTTATAAGTATTTGGAAGGCTGACCCTTACACCTTGTATATGTATGTAGATATTTTATTTAGTTATTTGGTTTATAGATTAATTTGATTTATAGAGTTTTAAAACCTTCTCACCTTGCAAAGCAGTAGCGGCCACAGATGCACATAAGGTGAAGTCACCATAGCGGGGATCCCTTTGCCCTTCACGGGGGAGGGGCTGCTGAGGGGGGAGAAGGGCAGGAGGGGGGAGCCGCTGGCGTCCACGGGCACCTGGTCTGACACCCACACGCAGCGCCAGCAGCCCAGGTAGAACAGCCGCACCAGGTAGCAGCCTGGTGGAGCATGAAGATCACCATGTATTTAGGTTTAACCGTAAATAAAGATCACCTCGAATTTAGGTTCGGAATAGTATCACTTATCACTAAATAGTATAAAACGAAATCGCTTCCCGTGTATGTATTCAGGTGTACTTGCCAAAAACAAATATTTTGTGGAATAGCCACACTTTAAAGTTTTTAATGATTTTAATTTAGTGATTTTAACTTAAGAAACTAAAAATGATTAAAACATAGAATCGGGACTATTGTGACACAAACTATTCGATCGATAAAATGCGCTCAGTTACTTGTTCGAAGCTTTTCGGACTTGGTTGCGAAGGTCAGGCGGCCTCAGCTGACCACAGTGGTTTTAGCTTTGGGTATCAGATTTTGTTAATAAATGAGACTTTCTCTCTGTTTCAAAATTAACCGATAGTTGTCAACGTTTGTTTAATTTAGCGTTGCTATGCTGGGGTAAGTTAGGTATTAATGACGGTCTATGAATACGCCGCGATGCTCGCCCGCACGCATCGCTCTGGGCATATGTTGTCCCTTTCTCACTCGCGGGGCGAGGGTGGCGGCGTGCGCGCGGGCCGCCTGGTAGGCGCCAAGCGGTGATTTCTGCACCGCACTCAGTCACTCAAAACCGTTCGGACGGGAGGGTATCGCGTATTGTGCGGATTTCCCGCCACGCGTTTTGTGATGCCGCGTGTAATGGACGATTCAATTTGAGATCGCGCGTGTTGATGCATCGTATTATTGCGGTTCTCCTGGGTTATACTAGAATACCAGGCTTAGTGATTGTTGGATGTCTCGACGTCTTCCACGTGAGCGTCGCGTTGAATAGGCATCAAGTGGCCATATCGGCTCGCGTTTTGTACGGCCCTAATTCGTGTTGGGTCACGCGTAATGACTAATATCAAAGTGAAATACGAACAGAAGCTGTGAGTGGTTTGAAGTGAATAACGCGCCAAGGCTGTAGTGGAATGCTGGGTGTCGATATCTTTTCCACCCAGCCCTGTAAGTACCCACGGAATTCCTATTTGATCCATTCCCTGTACTTCCTTTCTCCGTTGGGTATTTTATGCATTTGGACCGGCACGTTGACTGTAAGTGTTAAACCTGGTTGTTTAGTATAAAACTGTTTATTCGTGTTAATGGTGTGTTCCCTTTAGTCATATTTGTTGTACCATATCATTGTGACTCCTTAGTACGAATTGCGGAATTCGTGGGGTGATATAATTTGGAGGTACTTACTTATAATCTAGTGCTAATACGTGTGACGTAACGCCAGATCGGCAGACGGTATTTACTACCGACTTGAGTTATGTAAAGGTCAGAACACATCATTTGCCAATTTCACTCAACTTAGTTAATTAAGTTAAATAGATTTAGGTTCACGTTTAATTCATAGTATGCGCTGCTATATTGTGCAGCGTATGCTATTTAGCGCTGCGTAACGCGGCCATTGTCTGCCTTCAGTTGAACTCCTGGTATTTTACTAGAGATTTACCTGTGTAAATCGCTTCCACTGCGCGAGTTTAGCTTGGAATTAGACAATTTTTGGTAGCAGAGCGTGGTTCAGAAAACCACTAGATTTAAGATTATTTTAGTATAAGATTTTTAATCTACCTACATAAAAAAAATATATTTATTGTGATTGTAGTGTGTGCCCTGTGTAGAATATCCTATCGGTAGGATCAGGGCCAATCAATTAGTGAATTGCTTGTTATTATCGTTGTGTTTACCCTGTGCGGATATCCTAACGGTAGGATCAGGGCCGATTGTCTATTTTTTTTTATTGTAAGGTTCGGTGTTACTTTGAGTTGGTACCATGGCTCCCACAATTACACAGCTTCAGGCAAAAATTAGAACGCACCTAATTTGGTTCGCGACTAAGCAGGCGATGGTCGGTCGCGGGGACCGAGAGGACGCACTCATCGCTTGTGCGCAACGGATTGACGAACGGGTCGCGGAGGTGTTGGATTGCCTCACTGGATGCGAGGAGTTATTTGATGGGACGCCTGATGAGGAGGTCAAACTTACGGTCCGGACGAATGTGACCCAGTGCATGGAGATGGGGCAGGAGATCCAGCAGGCGGCTGCTGTGATCACCAGGCGTAGAGCTGGGGAGCCGGACCCACCCCATGGTCCGCGGGGACCGGGGGTGCAAGTGCCCCTGCCGGCTGTGGCGATTCCGGTCTTCCACGGGGACTACACGGATTGGACCCGATTCCAGGATCTGTTTGACAGTGTGATTCATAACCGCACTGACTTGCAGCCGGCATATAAAATGGCACAATTGATGGCCAAGCTGCAAGGTGAGCCCCATGAGCTGGTAAAGCATCTACCAGTCGATGATGCAAGTTACGAGACGGCTCGCGGTTTGCTGATCGAGAGATACAGCAACAAACGTCTCATGATTGACCAACTCCTGGAACAGTGGCTCACCGTGCCGACCATCACACGAGGGACGGACCTCAGGGCCAAGGTCCTCAACCCTGTCTGCGTTGCAGTGAACGCTCTTGAGAGACAGGGGATGCCGGTGTCAGGCTATGATTATATCCTGGTCCACACGTTGTTGCGCCGCCTGCCGAGCGACATGGCCGCTCGTTTTGAACAGTCACACGGAGGTAAGACATCTGATTACCTCCCGACCTTCGAGGAGCTCAAGTCCTTCCTCGAGGCCGAGTGCAGGCGGGTAGATGCCCAATTTGGAGAGTCGCCTCACGCGGAGTCTGCGGCCGCTCGCCGCCCGGAACGGCCGGGTGCACAGGCGCGAGACGGTAAGAGTAGGCCACCCAGGCGATACAATGTCGCTAATTTGGAATCGAGGTGTGCCTACTGCAGAGAGGCGGGGCATCAGGTGACTGCGTGTGAGGAGTTCGCTGCACAGCGGGTGCAGAAACGTCGTGGTGTGGTGCAGCAACGGCGTTGGTGCTTTAGGTGTATGGGGCCGCATCAGGTGCGAGAGTGCCCATCAAGCACCAACTGCAGGTACTGTCAGGGTGCCCACCATCAGCTCCTATGCATGAACCGCAGCGGAGATTACGGAGGCAGAGCTGACGCGGGTCAGCGGACGGAGTCTGCCCTACCTAGACGGGAGCAACGCTCCCCACCCCCTCCAAGGAGGAGTCCTCTTCCACCAGGGTTTCAGGGACGAGGCCAGGGACATCAGCAGGTGATGCCCCCTTCACCACGCGCGAGACAGTCACCACCTCGGCAGCAGGTGCCGGAACAGGGTAGGTGGTCACAGGTCCAAGGTCAGAGGCACCCATCACAAGTACGTGATGCTACGGGCGGGTGCCAACACCAGGGCCAGTACATGCAGTACTCGGCGGGTCTGAACAACATGGTGAGTTCCCATGACCCACGCATGCCTCTCCCCTTGGCTGAGCACCCGCGGCTACAGGCGCATCCACGGTACGCGCGCCTGCCGCAGGGTTACTATAGGCTGCCAGCCATGGCGTACAGGACCAGAGGTCCCTATCAGCAGGAGTGGGACCCACTCGAAGGTGTACGGAGAGAGGGGACCCCCCCGCAGGACGCGGACACTCCGCGCTTAGATTCCTGCTAGGTAATCGCCGCCTACACGCCAGCTTCGGCCCCCCGGCCAATTACGGTATTGTTGCCTACGGCAATGATTTGGGTATGGGGATACGGTGGCCGCAGCATACAGGTAAGAGCCTTGTTAGATACAGGGGCTCAGGGTTGTATTGTGTCTAGTAAGCTGGTGAGTAGGCTACGCTTAAATATAAGGCCCACAACGGATGGGGCTGTAGGTATTGGAGGTGTAGATGTGCCTGACGTTCGGGGTCAGGTGAACTTCGAGTTCACATTAGGTAATACAGGTACAGGGGTCAGCTATCATGCCTCAGCAGTGGTGCTGGATGAAGTGGTAGGGAAACTTCCTCAGGTTCGGTTACCGTCAACGGTACGAGGGTTAACCACAGGCTTAGAGTTAGCTGATCCTGAATTTGATACTCCTGGTACGGTGGACGTTCTCCTCGGGTCAGACGTCCTCGGGAGATTCTGGTGTGGCAGAAAACGGGTACTTCAGCAAACTGGTTTAGTGGCCGTTGATACCACAGGGGGGTATGTTATTTTTGGCCCAGTTTGGAGACCTCAGGACCTACCAGAGGGCGATACGGTTCTCTATGGTAGTGTGTTGTCGGAGGTGCTGCAGAGGTTTTGGGAGTCTGAGGAGCCACCCACAGCGGATAGACGGAAGCCAGAGGATGACGAGTGCGAGCTGTTCTATCAGTACAACACTGCACGAAGTTCGTCAGGTAGGTTTGTTACCAGGCTGCCATTTCTCCCAAACCGCCCCTCCTTAAGTAGTTCGCGACAGATCGCGGAACGGAGACTACTGGCTATGGAGAGAAAGATGAAGCGAGATGCAGCACTTCGGCAGAAGTATATCGAATTCATGAGGGAGTACCTAGAGTTAGGCCACATGTCGGTGTCCAGCATAGATTGGAGGTGTGTCGAGCATTACTATATACCACACCTGGCTGTTTTGAAGTCACCGGAGGCGAAGATACGGGTAGTGTTTGACGGTTCTGCTCCTACATCGAATGGTGTGTCTGTGAACCAGTGTCTGCACGCGGGTCCCAAGTTGAACCGGGACATTGTGGACATCCTCACAGATTTTCGGTTGCACCAAGTAGCGTTCGTCGCAGACGTCAAAATGATGTTTCGCCAAACAATTATACACCCGGATGACCGTCGGTACCAGCTGATTTTGTGGCGTGAGAGCCCTGACGAGCCGATGGTCACTTATGAGCTTAACACGGTAACGTATGGTCTGAAGCCAAGTCCGTTTTTGGCAGTACGCACGCTGCGAGAGTTGGCCGCACAGGAAAGGGTAAGATTCCCTCGGGCCGCAGCAGTACTGGATCGCGACGTCTACGTGGATGACATCTGCACGGGTGCAGATAGCGTGCAACAAGCACTGCTACTACGAGACGAGCTGATCGCGATCATGGAATCAGGAGGTTATGAGTTGCGGAAATGGCTGTCCAGCTGTCCAGAGCTCCTGGCCGGGTTGCCAGGTGAGTTCCAGCAGGACCCGCACCTTTTCGAGAACCCGGACAATCCAAATACGTTGAGCATCCTAGGGGTGCAATATAGGCCAACGCATGATGTCTTTACGTATCAGATCGAGCCAGACCTTTTGCAGAAGACTTGGACGAAGCGTTCGGTATTATCGACGATCGCCAGAACTTTCGATCCTAACGGGTGGATCGCACCGGTGACGTTCATGGCGAAGTGCTTCTTGCAAAGGTTGTGGATAGCAAACTTGGGTTGGGACGACCAGCTCTCCGGAGAGCTGTTGAATGATTGGACCAAGTTTGTGACCACCTTACCAGGGATCGTACGCATCGCCATACCTCGCAAATTGCTCCCATCGGTGGGATGTAAGGCTACCCTACATGGGTTTTGTGATGCCTCGGAGCGAGGGTACGCGGCAGCTGTCTATTTGCGGACAGTCAGTTCAACGGGAACTGTAGACGTGCGTCTAGTTATGGCCAAGAGTAAGGTGGCTCCGGTTAGGACAAGATGGACCATTCCAAAGTTGGAATTGGCGGGAGCAGCGCTTCTCACGCGCTTGCTACATCATGTCGCTAGTAATCTACGCGGTACCATCACTTTGGATGAAACGGTGTACGCATGGACCGACAGTAGGATAGTTCTGTGCTGGTTACAGACGTCGGTACATACTCTTGAGGTTTTCGTGGCAAATCGGGTGTCACAGATTAAAGGATCGGAAACTCCGTTGGTATGGAGACACGTACCGGGAGAACAGAACCCAGCGGACTGCGCCTCACGGGGATGTAGGGCCCCTGATTTGGTAGGTCACTCACTGTGGTGGGGACCTCAGTGGCTGACTGAGTCACCTGAGAGATGGCCATACAATGAGTGCGGGTCGCCGCTTGGGCCACCTGATCGAGGTTTGCGAGTGAACGTAGGGCAGATCGTACCTAAGCCTAGTGCGGCTTTCTTGCTGGAACGATACAGCTCCCTCGACAAACTTCTAGGGGTGACAGGTTGGATCAAACGGTTCGTGAACAACTGTAGAAAACCTCAAGCAGAACGGAACTTGGCACCTGTCCTCTCGCCTGCGGAGCGGAATGCGGCTCTAAGTTTATTGGTTAGGGTCGTCCAGGCGGAACATTTTGAGGAAGAGGCCAGGCTGCTCAGGGATGGCCGTGGAAAGCTGAAGGGAGGTCTTGTGCGCCTCAACCCGTTCGTGGACGAGCATGGAATGCTCCGGGTTGGAGGTAGACTTCGGAACGCTAACCTGCCCTTTTCAGCACGGCATCCGCTGTTACTCCCAAAGAAGGGACCTTTGGTAGAATTTATAGTTAGGGATCGTCACCAGAAAAACTCGCATGCGGGCTGCAATGCACTTTTGGCTATTCTGCAGCGCGAGTTTTGGATCTTGTCTGGACGACGTACGGTACGGAGCATTGTGTTTCGGTGCTTGCCTTGCTATCGGTTGAAGGCAGCCACAATGCAACCTCAGATGGGAGACCTCCCACCGGACCGGGTGACGGAAGCCTGGACGTTTGCGGGTGTGGGAACGGACTTTGCGGGGCCTTTTATGGTAAAGGCATCACGCCTTCGCAACGCGAAGTCAATCAAGGCGTATTTGTGCGTGTTTGTGTGCCTAGCAACCAAGGCCGTCCACTTGGAACTCGTGGCCGACCTCACTACGGAGGCTTTCTTAGCAGCTTTAGATAGATTTGTGTCGCGAAGAGGGCGACCAGCGCTGATCAGGTCGGACTGTGGTACCAACTTTAAGGGCGCTGATCGATGTATGAAAGAAATTATAACGTTTTTATCGGAAAACGAGGAAGCTATCGGCACGAGCCTCTCCCGTCAGGGCATTAACTGGGTGTTCGATCCACCAGGATGCCCCCACTGGGGTGGTATATTTGAAGCGGTTGTAAAGTCCGCTAAGACGCATTTGATGCGCGTTATAGGTTTAACGATATTAACCTTTGAGGAGCTAGCGACCGTGTTTTGTAAAATTGAGGCCGTTCTCAATTCACGTCCTTTGTGTCCGCTTAGCTCAGATCCGAATGATCTGGAGGCCCTGACACCAGGGCATTTCTTAATTGGCCGACCACTTAACGCCTTGCCAGAGTACCCCTACACAGAGGTCAGTAGCAATCGTTTGACGCGTTATGAGTTGCTGCAGCAAATGTCTCAGAATTTTTGGAAGCGATGGTCGCTTGAGTATTTGCACATTCTGCAGCAACGCCTTAAGTGGACGGACAGAACTGAACCCCCTCGCATCGGAGATCTCGTTCTGGTTAAGGATGCCAACCTGCCGCCACTGCGATGGCGCAGAGGGCGCATTCTCAACTTGTTCCCAGGTAGTGATGGCACTCCTCGAGTCGCGACAGTTCAGGTAGGGGATGCAGTTCTTAAGCGAGCAATAGCAACGCTATCTCGTCTCCCCAGTAGTGAATAGGCCTAAGGGATTCGGCCTAGGGCGGGTGAATGTTTAATTTAGCGTTGCTATGCTGGGGTAAGTTAGGTATTAATGACGGTCTATGAATACGCCGCGATGCTCGCCCGCACGCATCGCTCTGGGCATATGTTGTCCCTTTCTCACTCGCGGGGCGAGGGTGGCGGCGTGCGCGCGGGCCGCCTGGTAGGCGCCAAGCGGTGATTTCTGCACCGCACTCAGTCACTCAAAACCGTTCGGACGGGAGGGTATCGCGTATTGTGCGGATTTCCCGCCACGCGTTTTGTGATGCCGCGTGTAATGGACGATTCAATTTGAGATCGCGCGTGTTGATGCATCGTATTATTGCGGTTCTCCTGGGTTATACTAGAATACCAGGCTTAGTGATTGTTGGATGTCTCGACGTCTTCCACGTGAGCGTCGCGTTGAATAGGCATCAAGTGGCCATATCGGCTCGCGTTTTGTACGGCCCTAATTCGTGTTGGGTCACGCGTAATGACTAATATCAAAGTGAAATACGAACAGAAGCTGTGAGTGGTTTGAAGTGAATAACGCGCCAAGGCTGTAGTGGAATGCTGGGTGTCGATATCTTTTCCACCCAGCCCTGTAAGTACCCACGGAATTCCTATTTGATCCATTCCCTGTACTTCCTTTCTCCGTTGGGTATTTTATGCATTTGGACCGGCACGTTGACTGTAAGTGTTAAACCTGGTTGTTTAGTATAAAACTGTTTATTCGTGTTAATGGTGTGTTCCCTTTAGTCATATTTGTTGTACCATATCATTGTGACTCCTTAGTACGAATTGCGGAATTCGTGGGGTGATATAATTTGGAGGTACTTACTTATAATCTAGTGCTAATACGTGTGACGTAACGCCAGATCGGCAGACGGTATTTACTACCGACTTGAGTTATGTAAAGGTCAGAACACATAATTTGCCAATTTCACTCAACTTAGTTAATTAAGTTAAATAGATTTAGGTTCACGTTTAATTCATAGTATGCGCTGCTATATTGTGCAGCGTATGCTATTTAGCGCTGCGTAACGCGGCCATTGTCTGCCTTCAGTTGAACTCCTGGTATTTTACTAGAGATTTACCTGTGTAAATCGCTTCCACTGCGGGAGTTTAGCTTGGAATTAGACAACGTTATTGACCACAAAACATGAAGAAACATTAGAAATATAAAATAAAAATGAAAAATATCAAAACTGTCCTGGTCCTAATTGTCTAACCCAGTCTGAGCTTGACTGTACATATTTTAAGACTATGATCATGTCTACTTCAAATACAGTTCTTAGACAAAGCCCCTCCTCTTTTCAAACCCGGGAAGTACAGGTGGTAGCAAGCCCTTTAGTTCTCAGGATCGTTGTCTCACTTTGTCTACTCCACATACCGTTCTTAGACAAAGTAGGTCGATGCTGTGGCCCTCCTCCCCCCTTCATCCCCGGGGAGTAGATGTGATAGCGCGCCCTCCATCCTTCAGGACCTAACGCAAAGTTGAACGATTCCCACTGATGCTCCACCTGGAGAAAAACAATAATTAACTTAGCTTGAGATATTACTACTTTTGGCTGTGTGGTACTGCCGAAATAGCATCACCCTATTTCCAGCCGTGGTTGTCGTAAAAGGCGAGTAAGTAAGTAGGGGGAGCTGCATGTCTAGCAGTGGACTGATGTTGTTTTTGTAGTTGTAGTTATTACTTCTGTGAACGGTGTACAGTATTTATAAAAGAGCCTTATCATACAAACAACCAACACATTATGAAGGTAAATTAGGATTGAATTGACAGGAAACGTCCATCTCATCTTTTGAAAAAATTACCGTCTAGTGGGCCTATATTCATCAAGGTATGGGAGATGTTACCACAAATTTAAATTTTCAGACAATGCCATCAAATCATCATGTATCTACGTCTATCTCGACTGCGCGTCTTATCTACAAGGTACTTAAACGAAAGTCCTCGAAAGTTTTCGAATGACCTTGTCGCGATTTTTAAATGTACAAAATAATTTGTAGAATGTAAATACTTTTTATCACGCCTCCTTATGCAAGATGCTGCTATCGTCGCTTAAAAATAATAAAGCTAATAATTCTATAAAAACGTTATTTATCAAATGATACAATATCGATTCAATCCTCAACGGGTCACTGTAGTTACCACTGAACTAAACGGAACCATTTATACTAATACAACATTATGTAAAGAAGCTTCAGTAACTGTCTGTACTGCAATTTTGGCTCGCGGAATTTATTTAAATTACGTTCATGTTTTTTTTATAATGAAGTCAGCACCTAGTCTGGCGAGGTATCTTAGCGTCTTGTACAACTGAAGACCTTTGTGGATGATGAGCGCAATCCCTACCAGCAGGTTTTCGGCTCTCTCCAGGTTAAAACAAGCCGACAGCACCTTCCTGCAGAAGGACGATCTCAAAAGCACTTGGGCATGGCTCAGCTGGTAGTCTACAATTGATATCTTGTTGACGCTGTTCTCCTGTTAAAACATTGACCAGGTTTCGTTTAGGTAAAAAACACACTTTGTTGTGGAAGTAAGAAATGAAACTGCAAATCTGCGAGGCATGGGTCTCATTAGTATATCACGCAATTTGATATGAGTTTTGTCCGCTACGATAAGATTCGCACCAGTAGCCATTGCATCAGTCATGAGGATACTTCTTTCCCCGAAGAGCTGAATAAAAGGCGAAATAGTCTCCTACTTGTATTGCAAATATACTGTTCTTCTTTTGTACTACGTTACTCTTACCAGTTCTCTATTTATTTATTTTTTATTTCTTATTTTGCATGGTTACGCCTGAAACAGTTTTGTTATCCTTGCGGCTCTTCAGCAATGGAAAAGACGTCCGTACCAACGTCAGTTTTTTGGATAGCATCCACTAGTGCTTCGTGAGGCATTGGTTTACATGAGTGTCATTACGACAACTTGTAAGTATGAATTTTAAACAAAAGCCCAGCAAAAAGTCATTAGTAAATATAAAAGGAAGAAAAAACAGAAGGCACTCTACGATGGATGTCTGATTATAGTTTATCATGATAGCACGTACGCAAAGACAGCAAAGTTGAGCACTACAAACGTCCACCGACTCTGTGCCAAGTGGGTCTTTTTTCACAATAGTTCGATTGCGTATTTTATGGTCAAACTAGTAAGAATCCATCTGTCCAAGATAGGCCTCCTTAATGGTGTAATTTTACACATTTTACACACCTTGGACAGATGGATTCCCACTAATTCGATAGTTTTCAAGGGTTGAGTGCATTCGTTGGATGCAGGTTTATAGACACGCCTGGGGGACACCGATGTCCAGTGGACGTCTCAAGGCTGATGGACTTACATCAAATACGTGCACTTCAGCCTCCCACCGACTTAGCGCCAGCTCCTCAGCGGGCACCCATCCATCCAAGAAATGTTTGATGGATTTAGGCAACGGCTGAGTTTGCTCATCCTCCCACATGATCGGTTCCTTGATGGACATCTGGGTGCTTTTGCCGGACAGCTTTGGAAGAAGGCTTGCAGTGCGGAAAGCCTGTGTGCCCTGAAAAACTTCACGGTGAGTACTACTTTGGAAAATATACCAGAGGAAACATAGAAGCGCAAATTGTTTGTGTCTAACCCAGATGACGTGAGTAAGTAAGTACTGTACTGAAGAAAAACTAGTTTAATCTCATGAAAGCTAGTAATAATGGTACTCATGGAGCAAATATACTAGGACAGGCAATCTAAAGCATTTTTCTACGCAATCTTTGAAATTCCTTCAAATGCTTGTTTGCAAATTTAGATAAATCTAGATAAACCTCAATACAAGCCGTGGGTAACATAAAAAGCAACTGGAGGATAAATTCATCCACGGAATTGGCAGCAGCGTTCCTTAAAAAAGCCATGTCTTGCACTTCGCTCGCCAATTAACCTGCCACGCGTTACAACATACGTACAAAAATCCTCGCCTCCTTCTCGGAGGGGTAGGCAGATACTACTTCCTTCCACTTACTATGATCTTGGCCTGACTATAAACCCCTTATTGAGGATCGCCCATGTCCAGCTGTGAACGGTTGTAGCTGTTGAAGTTGTAGGGGTTTAAGCAAATGTGCCATCACTTACCATACCCCAATATTCTGTGGATAGCTCGTTATCCCTGAACTCTCTGAAGGGAGACTCTAAAGGGCTAAACTTAATCGTTGGCACGTTAGTGGCGGTTGTAAAACCTTTTTTCCTATGCGACTTCATTTTCAACGCTAAATAATTAATAAATTAACTTATAGAGTAAACTACAGATTTTATTTTGTATTTTTATTGACCTGTTGTTATTCATTTAATTGACATATTCACTTGTCAACATTTGGCATTTGAATGTCAAATACCTAAACGTAATGAGGTTTCCAAAAAGATTTGATTTTGGGACAGCCGAGTAGATTTGAAAGTATCCTTAAGTATCAGCAAAAGCCAAAAATAATAATTTAAGTATAGTAAGGCCATTCTAATAAGCTATATTCGACAGCTATCCGATTCATGCTAATGCTATAATAACAGAAGGTACATTTTCCTTTGTTGAAATCTCTCTTAGTAATAGAATCAAAGATTTCAAAAGTACTCCTACGGTGTACGACTTAAATACATAGCATGAAACTTTGTAAAATCCTTGGTACATACAAGTTCTATGAATGGAACTGACAACTGTCAAATATGATTTATTGGAATGACCTAACTGGACCCACTTATTTTATTGTATTTATAAATTTGTAGAGTCTGGAAACTTTTGCTGAAGACTGGAAGTGATGATGGTTTGATTACCATTGATGATTAGATTACCACAACTGTACTAGTCTGGTGCATCTTACATAAATGTTAGCAACATGTTTCCCAAGCTATCGATTAACACTCATTATCGAGTCCAAGACTATTAAACTGGCGTTAAAACAACTGTTGGGTAATAATCTATACTTAAGTTTAGATAACTATCAGGTTTTAAACACTCTTTGCAGTTTTCTTAATTTGCTTTCGACAGCCAATTACAATTCAAACTTAAGTACTAAAGTTACGTAAACAGATTTTAAGAAAGTAGAAATGTATTGATTTTCAAAATAAAAGATAAATACATTTAATTACGTAATTAATAAACACCTTGTAAATAAAAACATATTTTCAACTATTAGAAGGTATGATAAACTTTGTGTTGTGGTTTCTTGATGGAACTCCATATTCTAGCCAAATTAAAAACGTTTTCGACTAGTTCCACTACTATATTTTTAAATTAAAATACGAAATAGTTTTATAGTTAGACCGGTTTATAGTTTAATTTTAAAAGTTGTGATTTCTTGATGGAGACCCCCTATATTACTATACTTTTTGATCGAACTCCATATTCTAGGTAAATTTAAAACTTTTTACACTAGTTTCACTAACATATTTTCAAATTCAACTATAAAGCGACCGATTTATAGTTTAATTTAAAATATATTAGTATAATGTGTGTGATGCCGGCCTAGAATAGCATCACCCCATTTCTTACTCATGGGTGTCGTAAGAGGCGACTAAGGGACTCGAGGGCGTGTATTGCAATTTTAGGCGATGGGCTGACAACCTGTCACTATAGTGATACACAGCTATCTGATTGACCCTCAAACTTTTGTCAGACGTGGTGTTAATATCCGTTTTACGGCCGTTAACGCTCTGCCTACCCCGTAAGGGATAAAGGCGTGATTTATGTATGTATGTATGTATGTATGTAGTATAACTAGTGTAAGAAGTTTATAGTTTAATTTAAAAATATATTAGTGTCACTAATGTAAAAAGTTTTTAATTTGGCTAGGTATAGCCTTCGTAAGGCAGTGGACTGTTATAGGCAGAGTGTGTTAGTTGCGTTACAATCATGTAACTGTCGACAACATCAAGGTTGATTTTCTTTCAGAATTTTTATTTTGTAGTATAAATTCGAATCGGACATTTTGCGTCAAGAGGTTCAAGAATAGCACGTGCTATGTGACAATTTTACCTCAATACTAAATGCACCGTACATAATTTGTGTCAAAACTGTTCAATAGCACAAAGTAAGTATTGGCGGCTGTCAATAGGATACTGAAACTAGTGACACAATTATTTTTGTTTCATGATTTTGAATACTTATTTAATTATATACTACTGAATAGCCAAAAAGAATAATAATATAGGGTGAATTTACTAGTGATCGACAGTGATTCAAAACGGGCAGGAACAACTTTTCACAACTAACATAGGCCGAAATATTAAAAAAAAAAAATCGTTTAGGACACCGAGTCTTCGAGTAAACATGTTCAAAAATGTGTTACTTTGTATAAAAGGTCCACTTTTTTTATTTGTAACGTAGACCGTAACACCTTGACATTATAAGAATTAGACCACAGTCTGTGCACTACATATCTACACCCATATAGTAAATATGTGGGTGGATATAGAGCGACATTTAGTGCAGGAAGTTAATACCGGTCTGCCGTGAAAGCCTGTGTGTGGTACAAACCTTGTTTATATGTGACAGAGAGACTGAGAGGGCGTGTAAGGGCTATATGATAGTACAAGAGATCCGTGACGTGATGATTGTTTACTGGTCTGAGGCAGACACTATGATATTAGCAGACGTATTCGCCAGTACTGTAGTCAAAAAGCCTGTTTGTGGTACGAGGCTTGTTTATATGTGACGGAGAGACTGAAAAGACGTGAAAAAAAAGCTATATGATAGCACAAGAGATCCGTGACGTGATGGTTGTTTATTTTTCTGAGGCAGACACTATGATATTAGCAGACGTATACGCCAGTACTATAGCCTGAGAGCCTGTTTGTGGTTCGAGGCTTGTTTATATGTGACGGAGCATTTGAGAGGTCGTGTAAGGAAAGCTATATGATATCACAAGAGATCCCTGACGTGATGGTTGTTTATTATTCTGAGGCAGACACTATGATATTAGCAGACGTATTCGCGAGTACTGTAGTCTAAAAGCGTGTGTGTTGTTTGAGCCTTGTTAAATCTACAGAATATAAAAATTTATCAGTTTCATGGGCTGGTCCACCTCATTAACTATTTGCAGTTAGTTTTAACGCACTTTATATAGGACTGTACTTGAGATCACCCATGTGTCAACAAACAAACTGTTTTGTTGAATTTATCAGGAATGCAGGTAGACCTTTTTGACACTACTCTCGTTAGAATGCATAAAGTAAGTGCACCAATTATGGACAGTATAAGTTTTTTTTAGGTTTTCCTTAATAAATCGTATATTTAACAAAGCACGTACTCAGATTCGGAGGTAAATTAAGAATCATATTCTTAATAAAAATTTGATGTTTACAATGAGCTTAATACTAGCGTTAATGAAATATAATTGAAAGAAATACTCTCAGTGTGTCTCCATTGATGAATAATTTATGAATACCTATACTTTTGTTCTGTTTTGTGTGGCAAATAAATGGTTTTATTAGTTTTAATGCTTTCTATTCCCTACGAATATATATAAAAACATAATATGCCAGTTAAGAAAGGCAACGTAAGGAGTACCTAATTATCTACATATACGTTTACCATGCTTATATCTCTTGGGGTGTAGGCAAAGCAAAAACGACTGTAAAAAACGGACACTTACACAACAGTCTGACAAGCATTAAGAAAATTGTGTATTGCCATAGTGACAGCCCATAGTCTAAAATTGCTATACACATGTATGAGTCATGTCCCTTAGTCGCCGCTTACCTCACTTACGATACCCACGGGAAAGAAATGGGGTGATGATATTCTAAGGCGGTATCACACGGCACCTAATTGTCTATACTGTTTGCTCAGAGAAATGAATTTGGAGAGAAAATCTAATTTCCGTTCGCCTGTTGGGTCTGGTCAAGCATAAATGCATTTACTTTAGCTAGCCCCCAGTTCAAACCTTAACTAAGATCTTGATATTGTCCATGTTACTTAGCACACCACGTTTCAAATTAAAGTATCATTTAATTGTGTTATTTGTCAGCAATACTTTGTTTGACTATAACTGTACCTGTTTGCTTGTTATTTTAATTTACGTTTATAGTACTGCAGCTGTTACAAACAATTCCATCTTATTGAGCTTTCTAATATAAATAAATAAATGAGTAAGTAAATTAAATGAGTAAGTAAAAAAATTACCTGAATTTAAATTAAATAGATACTTACAAAGTAAGTGTAAATTGAAATCCTGCGAGAAACATCACTGTACCATTCAATTTGTCAATTCAATTTCGAAAATGCAACATAACGACACGAATGCAACTTTCATAAGAGCAAAAGTTCATAATAAGTATGCAGCAGTTGGAACAGTAATTGTCTCAGTGCAGAAAATTAAGGCCACTTGCAAAATGTACCAGCCAGTGAAAGTAGTTCCACCGACCACCTTAGCCAGACCTGCCACTCCACTCTGAGATTTGCCAACTGTACAGCAAAATGGGAGCAATATTTATAAGCTAGGTTCTTTGTCGGCTGGTTCATTAATGGTTGCAAATCTTCAGGTTATAGATTTTAAGAATTGTAGATAATTCGTGTCTAGTTCAACCTATCTATCTTCTTCTTCTTTTCGTGTGGGACACCGAGTCATCCAACGACCCGATGAACCCTGGTGTCAGAGTTCTTCAACCGCCTACTACCACTAGTAGGCCTCTGACATGGTTGTGTTTCGACCGCCATCTAAGTAATCATAGACAGCAACCGGGACCGACGGCTTGACGTGCCCTCCGAAGCACGGAACCATTTTTTTTTCGGACAATCAGGTGGTTCACCCTGCAATGTCCTAACCAGACCAGGAACAAATTCACAAAGAGATAAATATCAACTTTTGTGAGTGTCCCACCGAGAATCGAACCCGGAACCTTTGCGTCGCAGGCAGTCGCACTACCACTGCGCCACATCGGTCGTCATCTATCTATATTACAAGATTGTAATTATTCTACAGGGCAGAATTTAAAGAATCCAAGTTTTTCAAAAGTCTGAAGAAGTATTTTTCTCTCATATCGACCCTTCGAGTCTCAAATGTCGTAAAAGCCATTTTGGCCAAAATGGACTTTTAATGCTATCATATGCAGTTTTTTGAGCTCTATCGATCTGTACATTTAGAATTTTGATATCGTGAGAAAAATGTCTTTTACTACACAGATTTTTGAGCGCCAAAATTCAGTTTTTTTTAAATTTATAGTCGTAAACACCATTTTTAACATAGATAACTGTCGTAAAAGACGTCTATATATGAACAGGGTTTTTACAACATTTTTGCTTTTGAAATCCAAGAATGTAAAAACGGTTAAATAGTCGTAAAAGACAAAGAAATTTGCAATGATGCTATTACGACATTATTTTTACTGGGATACCTGCAATTATTCGAGATTATTTTGTCGTAATGAACAATATGTCTGAAAAAACACTTTTACGACAGTAACACTATACATAATGTTAATGTCGTAAAATGTATTATTTTCCATTTTTGAGACACTTTAATTATCTAAATGTCTAAAATTGAATTCAAAATCCAACTGAAGTAGAAAGTTTAACGAACTGAATCGAGCTGCAAATGTTATAGTTATTTAATTAAAGATAAATATTTTTGATTTTTCGATTTATCACTAACAACATTTTGATTTCAATTATTTATTTTTGAAATTGCTTTTCTTCAAATCGGACAAATGTCGTAAAATAAATCTTTGTCTGAGCATTGTTTATACAGCAATTGATTTTCATCAAAATTAAAATCATACTGATGGTTAATTCTTGATTTTTGGTCCAAACTACATGTAATCATAAGAACCTGGTAAAACATCAATTATAAATAATATCAGTGTGGTTGTTTTGCACGATACCGCAGTATTATGCCGGTCTGGGTGGTAATTAGGAAAGAAGTCGAATGAAACCGTACCTATTATGCACTGACACATTGATTCGGGTAAATAACTGTTATTAACACCGGTATACATTAAGCGTAAGACCTACTCACTGATAACTTCCATACATGAAGTTTTATCACCTGGGGACCAAAGAATAAATCTATGAATCTTAAAAACTATAAATTAAAGTGACAAGGTATTTGTACAGTTTGAAACTTTTTCATGTTGAGAATGAACAACTAGGCAACTTTTTAAACATATTAACTGTAGTTTTTAACCTTAACTAAGATTAAACAAGAATATCTACGTAATAAACTATGTTTCTATATTTTCACAGCTCGTGTCATTTCAGTATTTAGCAAAGGAACTAGTGAGAGAAATCATGTAAAAACTTAAACATTTACCTTACTTATTATTATAAAAAAACAACCATCTTTTAGAATTAACTTCTACTTACGTAATCATCTGAAAAACTCTAAGTTTCTCTATTTAAAGAAAAAGGCAAACTAAATAATTATAGGATAATCCCTTTGTTTTCCTTTTCCTTTTCCCTTCCCTTTTCTTTTTCCCTTTCCTTTTTTACTTGGTTTTTCAAAAAGCGCTACTTTTTCAGTTACTGCTTCGGGTTTCATCGAGTATTTAATCTCCATTAAATTCAAATTCTTTTTTTTTAAGTAGCAGCTCGGATATCTTTTAATTTTACATTTTTTAAAGTACTTTTAGTGAATGCTTTTGCTGCCAATAGTTCCCAATCAATGAAGTCTGAATGCTCTATTACCGTCACATTGTAGAGTTTTGGATTTTTTCTAGCACTTTCAAAGTATGAGGGCCATTGTGAGGGCACACTATAATCTTTTTAACCTCTGCTTCTATGGTTGCGTGAATCAAATCAGCTGGCAAGTAGGTGTGACCAGGGAGCAAATAATTAATCTGAATTACTTGCAGGTTATCCGAATGTTGTAAAAAGTAATTGAGAACTGACAAAACGATTCTATTTTTGTTTTGCCCAGTGCAAGAATCGCAGTACATAAGAATATTCTTAACACCAGTTTTGTCTAGCTTTTTGCGATAATGGTACAAACATGATGCTCTTTCAATACTTCCTCTTTTACTATCGCACTCTCCCCATGTAGAGCAAAAGATATTTTGTGTACCACTTTCATATATAGTGAAATTATATACAGCGTACTTTCGGGAGTAATACAAAAGCATACTTTCGCCATAAGGAGTATTTAGCACCTTTTGTAAGTCAAAGCTACATGTTACAGTTTCAACATCATTCAAAGTTTGATGAGCTTTAAAAATAGAATGTGACGGTAATGGAGCATTCAGACTTCATTGATTGGGAACTATTGGCAGCAAAAGCAATCACTAAAAATACTTTAAAAAATGTAAAATTAAAAGATATCCGAGCTGCTACTTTCAAAAAAAATAATTTGAATTTAATGGAGATTGAATAATCGATGAAACCCGAAGCAGTAACTGAAAAAGTAACGCTTTTTGAATAACCAAGTAAAAAAGGGAAAGGGAAAAGAAAAAGGGAAGGGAAAAGGAAAAGGAAAAGGGAAGGGAAAAGGAAAAGGGAAGGGAAAAGGAAAAGGAAAAGGAAAAGGAAAGGGAAAAGGAAAAAGAAAAGGGAAGGGAAAAGGAAAAGGAAAAGTAAAAGGGAAGGGAAAAGGAAAAGGAAAACAAAGGGATTATCCTATAATTATTTAGTTTGCCTTTTTCTTTAAATAGAGAAACTTAGAATTTTTCAGATGATTACGTAAGTAGAAGTTAATTCTAAAAGATGGTTGTTTTGTTATAATAATAAGTAAGGTAAATGTTTAAGTTTTTACATGATTTCTCTCACTAGTTCCTTTGTCAAAAACTGAAATAACACGAGCTGTGAAAATATAGAAACATAGTTTATTACGTAGATATTCTTGTTTAATCTTAGTTAAGGTTAAAAACTACAGCTTATATGTTTAAAAAGTTGCCTAGTTGTCCATTCTCAACATGAAAAAGTTTCAAACTGTACAAATACCTTGTCACTTTAATTTATAGTTTTTAAGATTCATAGATTTATTCTTTTGTCTCCAGGTGATAAAACTTCATGTATGAAGGTTATCAGTGAGTTGGTCTTACGCTTAATGCAGTGGTTTTATGCCAGACCGGTGTTAATAACAGGTATTTACCCGAATCAATGTGTCAGTGCATAATCGGTACGGTTTCATTCAACTTCTTTTCTAATTAACACCCAGACCGGCATAATACTGCGGTATCGTGCAAAACTACCACACTGATATTCTTTATAATTGATGTTTTATCAGGTTCTTATGATTACATGTAGTTTGGACCAAGAATTGAGAATAATTCATTATTAATTTGAAAATAATTCAGAAAATGACTGAATAAATGCTGATTTTTACTACAATAATCTCTTTGTTTTATTTCTAATTTGTTTTTTTACTACCCAAAGTAAGGCTGTTATTTAAAAAAAATGTATTAACAACAATTTTGATTATCCCATAAACTACGAATTTAGTCGTAAACACCAATTTTATAAGAAAAAAAATGTAGTAAAAACCACCTATCTTTTAAATTATTGAAGATACCTTTTCGATGCTTACACACTTTTAAAGGGATTTTTGCGCTTAATAACATATATCGACGGGTTCCGGTCTATTTGTATTAACCGTCATTTAAACTTTACATCAGAGCAGTTTAAAGTTTCGATTTTTTTTTTTTTTTTTTTTTTTTTATTAATGATGGGTTTGCTCTTGACTCTAGTCTAGGTCATAGGACAGAGACAGAGTCTAAGATGGAGCGAGCTCACCCAGAAGAAGCCTGTTCACTCTTACTTTGAAGAGATTAGGGTTGTATGCTTTTGGAAACACAGACGCAGGAAGTGAGTTCCACTCTTTAGCAGTGCGCATTATAAATGATGACTGGAAGCGCTTAGTCCGAATTGGTGGAATGGCTACCAGGTACGGATGGTATCCGGCGGTGCGTCTGGATGTCCGATGGTAGAAGGGAGCTGGTGGAACAAGGTCGTGAAGCTCTTGAGCACACTCTCCGGAGTACAATCTATAAAATACCGACAAGCAGGCAACCTTGCGGCGATGTGCCAGGCTATGTAGCTTGGTGTCCACCAGTTTTATGTCGCCTATGAGCCTCTTGGCCCTGCGTTCCACCGAGTCAAGAGCGGCAAGTTGGTATTTGGCTGAGCCATCCCAAAGGTGACTGCAATACTCCATGCAGGATCGGACTTGTGCTTTGTAAAGAGTTAAAAGCTGTCCAGGCGTAAAGTATCGCTTCACTCTATTCAGGACGCCCAGCTTTTTAGCCGCCGTCTGAGCCTTGTACTCGATGGTCGCGCCGAAGTTTAGATTTGATGTCAACTCCATGCCTAGAAGCTCAAGCCTGTCAGTGACTGGGACAGATGTACCCCGAAAAGTAGGTGTCCAGTCGAAAGGACTCCTTTTTGCAGTGAAAAGACACGCCTGTGTTTTGGTGGCATTGAATGAGACCAGATTGTCGTCGCCCCATTGGGAGACAAGACTTAAGGTCAGATCTGTTCGCTCTACCATGGCCTTTCTTAACGAACGTATTTCATCCCCACTGGTCCCTGCACCTGTAAAGTATCTCTCTGAAACGGTACTATCATCTGCGTATCCAACAATACCATGCCGAAGGAGGTCATTGATGTGCAGCAGGAAAAGAGTTGCAGAGAGAACAGACCCCTGAGGAACTCCGGCATCAATGGCCATTAGGTCAGAGGAGCAGCCGTCAACGACTACTCTGATGGACCGTTCACTGAGGAAGTCTGAAATCCAAGTACAAAAATCAGCTGGGATGCCATAAGCAGGAAGCTTGCTGAGCAGACTTGCATGCCAGACCCTGTCAAAGGCCTTCGAGATATCGAGTGAAACGGCAAGTGCTTCGCCGTTTTTCTCGATGGCTTCGCCCCAGCAGTGCGTGACATACACAAGAAGATCACCAGTAGACCGCCCCCGGCGAAAGCCATATTGACGGTCACTGAGAAGATCATTGTCTTCAAGGTAGGTCAGCAACTTACTGTTAAGTACCCTCTCCATGACCTTGCATAGGATGGAGGTAATGGCAATTGGACGGTAATGGGCAGGGTCGGCACGGTCGCCCTTTTTGGGAACTGGTTGCACATTAGCAAGCTTCCAGGCCCCCGGCACCGTTCTTTCTTTAAGAGAGAGGCGGAACAAGCGTGTCAGCACAGGAGACAGTTCAGGCGCACATAGTCTTAATACTCTCGCTGGTATGCCATCAGGTCCGCTGGCCTTGTTCACGTCTAGACTGCACAATACTCTTCGAACCTCTTTAATGTGTACTGCGATCTCCGACATCGAAGAATCGCAACGAGGTACAGTAGGTGGGTGTTTGGAGCCAGCGTCCAGACGTGAGTTGCTTGCAAACAAGGAAGCAAACAAATTTGCTTTCTCACTTGCAGAGTGAGCCAGCGATCCATCAGGTTTCAGCATTGGAGGTAAGGTTGGACGACAGAAATTAGTTTCAACCGCTTTGGACAGGGACCAAAACTTTTTACTACCCGGAGGGTGTGATGCTAGTTTGGCCCCTATTCGTCCGACATGGTCAAAACGTGCCTTACGTAAAACCCGTTTGCAGGACTTAGTGGCAGAGTTGAAGGTTCTTTTCTTCGCGCGAACCCTACGTGCTCTTAATTTGCAGTCGCGAGCCTTGACCCAAGCTTGGTATGCCGATTCTTTACGCGCCTCAGCTTGGGCGCATTCTGCGTTAAACCAAGGCTGGGCTTTGTGACCGAGCGGGATGTCGGAGAATGGAATAAAATATTCCATCCCCTGCCGAATCACGTCCGCAACCGCATCTGCACAACACGAGGGGTCACGCGAAGAGAAGCACACTTGACGCCACGGGTAAGATGCAAAGAAGTGCCGCATCTCTTCCCAATCTGCTGACTCGTATCTCCAAACTCGCCTCGTGCCCCTGGGGCTGTCATCGAGAGGAGAGCAGGTCGATACGGATTTCACCAGACAGTGGTCGGACGTTCCCAGCGGAGCTGAGACCGAAACTGAATGACTGTCTGGATCAGTTGTCAGCAGCAAGTCCAAGCAATTGGGTGTATGGCCGTCGATATCCGGTATCCGCGTAGCTACATTCACCAGCTGGGTCAGATCTAGCGATAATGCAAACTTGCGCGCCTCTAGCCCAGCATGGTCAGTTTTCTGGAACGGGAACAACCACTCCTTATGGTGGGCATTAAAGTCCCCCAGAAAAGTTAGCTTCGCTGTCGGGTATCTTTGCTGTGCTACGTCTGTCGTTTCAACTAGGTAATTGAAAAGCGCTGTCGTCTCCTGGTCACCGCTGTGCGATCGGTAGACGCCGACATATAGAGTTTTTTCCACGCCAGAGTCCTCCAGTAGCCAAATGGCAGAAAAACCCGATTTCTCAAAGCAACGGAGACGACGACAACAAATGTCATCGCGGACATACACACAGACCCCAGCTTGCTTCTTGAACTTATGCTCAAGAGAGTAACCCGGGTAGTTGAGGTACGCCACGTCCGACGGTGTTGTTATCTTCGTCTCCGTTAGGAAGAACAGGTGCGGCTTCTCGGTCTCAAGGTGGTGATGGACCGGATCGAGATTGGAGTGCAATCCTCGGATGTTAGTGAGGTGCACTTTTTTTGGGAGGAAGTGCAGCCGTTGTATAAACCTATTCTTCTTTTTTACTTTTTTCATAATTTTAGAGTTTGTGGGGAAAAAGTTGAATTGTCGAGGCGCATTTCAGTTAACCACTGGAACACTAGAGCTTAACCGACCTATGGGAAACTCATTTGGAGACTGCGGGGACGCCCGAACCCCCCCGAATATGGCCACCGGGTCCTCCCATCCAGTCGCCAGCTGGCACGGTGGAGCATATCGGGATTTTTCGCGAGTTGGCGGGGCAGCCTTTGGCACGTGGCTGGCGTGCTACTTGGGCCCCCTACTGACTGCGGTCGGCCAACGGCTGGCACCGTGCTTCGGATCCCGCTACCCTCCAGAATGAGTTACCCGGTACAGTATCGCCCAGAGTCCAAGACCGGTTCTGAATAGCGCAACTGACATCCTCCAATTCCCCCAAAGGCACTGGCACTCCCACACACTGACGGAACGCAGCAAGCTACTTGGCGCCAGACTTCGGTGGGATGGTGGTCGCGAGCCAGGCGGCCCCTTACGGAGCCTTCCACCGCTTGTTGGGATCGTTCAGCCGGACTTATCCACAGGCAAGACTGTGTTGCCGTTGCCCGGGGTGGACCGCTAGGAGGTAGATCCCATACCACCCCGATTTTCAGAAAAAAAATCATAACATTGCTAGATTGCATTATTTTTTTAAAGCAAAGGTAATTTCTGTTTCTTTTACATATTACCCATAATCTGATTAATGTTTTCTCCTGATTTTCCTATTTTTAACGAAAATAAGTGTCGTTTAATACAAAATGACCCAAATATTACTTTCTCTTGTTACAGGCTAAATGACGTAACCGCCTCAGATTATTGTTTTATGTTCCAGGCTAAGTGACTCAACTACCTAAGGTTATTGTTTTCTGTTCCAGGCTAAATGATGTAACCGCCTTAGCTTATTGTTTTTTGTTCCAGGCTAAATGACTTAACCGCCTAGGTTTATTAATACATGTTCCAAGCTACTTGACTTAAGTGCCTAAGATTTCAAATTATAGCTCTAAGCTTAGTGCTTTAACCAATAAGTTGGTCATATTTCAAGCCTAAGCTAATTGATTTAAATACCATATCTTGAAATTATTAATGTATGGCTAATTAGTTTATGCGACTCATTTATTTTTCTTTTTATTGTATGATTATTATGATTATACTAAAATAATGGGATGCGTTTTAAGCGACACTGGACATAAATTTGACTAAGAGGCTAATTGTATTAAGCGACACTTGATATAAATTTGACTAAGAGGCTAATTGTATTAAGCGACAAAAGACAAAAAAAATACTAAGAGGCTAATTGTATGAAACGACATGTCTTTATATTTATATGGTCAGGCTAAATGCTTGAACCTACGCTGCCTGTTAATTTTTGCTTCAGGATAAAAGGTTTAAACGACTGTGTGATATTTTGGCAGTGAGCTTAAGTACACAAGTCTTAAATTTGACAATAATTTTGTGTCGGTTCATACATTGCACTGCAAAATAGGCCCGAAAAATGCGGTTGTATTAAGCGACATTTTTCTGCTCCGATCTTCACCAAACCGAGCTCAAACGACGCAGAAAAAATTGCTGATTCCAAATATGTATAAAAGTCTATATCGCAAAAAATGTCGCTTAATACAAATAGCCCGGAACCCGTCGATATAAATAGCACGAATATAGCTCAAGAAATGTAAAAAATACAAACAATTATTTTTTTTCAATTTTGGTTTTTTGCGATTTTCCAAAAGTAGTGATTTGGCTTTTACTACATTTGAGACTCGAAGGGTCGATATTAAGAACAATGCTCTTGTCGGTGGAGTTTCCGTCAGTTTTCTCTGTCTTCTGCCTTCTCCTTGACTTTTCCTGTACGACATGATCATTACTTTTTACAGGACTGCCCAACCAAAAAAGGAGTGCAATGTTTTTTAGAGTTCATGTATGAATGTATATATGTGCGATTCTTTAAAGGACTGAAACTCGTTAACCACTGAACAGATTCGAATAGGAATTGTATCGGAAGAATCCTTACATCATCCTAAGTGTCATAGACTAGGTTTTATCTCAAAAAACAGTCACGTTTTAATTTTTTTAGATTTATCATGCTTGTTCTTTTATTCGGTCTAAATAACTTCTTCTTGGTCTTCCTCTTTTTCCTTCGATTTCTCCCTTAACAATCGTTTCGAAATAAGTATCAAGAATATTGTGACGGTTGTATTGGGGTGATGCTATTCAAAGCCATCACACGGCAAAGGTCATCAATAGCAAATTTAGTCTTCTTCTTCTATTCGGGTGGGACACCGAGTCATCCAATGACCCGTTGAACCCTGGATTCAGAGAGAATGACAGATTACTATAAGTTAGATGAGTACATTAATGACAAAGAGGCATGGAGCTCTGAAATTCCAGCGCAGCACAAGAAACACGCACTCATTTTTAATACCAAATTGGGGCGTGCGTGGAGTTTACAACTGACATAATTTTATAAATCTGCATGGATGTAATTTCAATTGTTTAAAGTTAATATTTTATAAGTTAAAACTAGGTTTATTTATTAACCGGTAGATTTATCTACTGCAATTTTTACAAAAAATAAATATGTTGCCATTTTTGGTCTATACATATTTTTTTTTACTTACAGAATTAGCTAGGGTAGCTTAGGGGCTAGTACGATTGTTAATTTAGAGTAGGAGCACTTCTGGGCAGGTTTTTTGGTGGGTTTTTCCTGTTCAGGAGGTCCGATTAATTATACGCATGTAAACTACACGCTTTAAAAATCTTGACTTCAATTTGAAACAAATATCGTTTTCAGATGGTGGTGGCGTAAAGTTACATGCCGTGTGATTAACCTGGCCAGCCCTGTGGCAGTGCTTTGATTTTTATTTTTTTCTCCCGCCCGAGCCGGTTTTCTATTAGGACATTACAAAATTGTTATAAAAAAAAGAAAATTGTGTAATACAAATTTCTTTTTTTACAATGACGGTTCATGACGTCAATAAGTGATATGATAATACTATCCTACATTGAATAAAGAATTTCAATTTCAATTTCAATTTCAGAGTTTTTCAACCGCCTACTGCCGCCATATAAGTTATCATAGACAGCAACTGGGACCGACGGCTTAACGTGCCCTCCGAAGCACGGAACCATCTTTCTTAACGGTCAATCTGGTGGTTCATCCTGCAATGTCCTATCCAGACTTGGAACAAATTCACAAAGTGATAAATATCAACTTTGTGAGTGCCCACCGAGAATCGAACCCGGAAACTTTGTATCGCAGGCAGTCGCACTACCACTGCGCCACATCGGCCGTCCATCGTCGCCTAATTTAGTGAAAGTGATCAACAATCTATGATCGAATATGATATTTTAATGCACAGAACTACTAACGATAAATTCTGTTGTATATTTCTCAAAATAAATATTAAGGATATTGGATATTTGTCAGACAAAAGTTAATTAGAAATGAAACAGAAGATATTCTTCTTAATCTATTTAAAATAAGAGTCAAAATAAACACGAATAATAAAGCTATTTTGACCATGCCACAGCCGTTTAAACCAAGGTGACACGCTCAATAAAAATATATAATAGTAATTACATAGTAGGATATCGCCAAAAATGGCTTATTAATTTGTTGCCTAAATAGGCAAGTCTAGTTTTAAAACATAATGTTTTGCCTAATGTGAAGTTTTATTGATTAGCCAAATTGTGTTGTGCTAAATTTATAACATCACCACACTTTTAAAAACTAAGCTTCTGATGGATAAATGATTAAAAGTTATGGACTATTTCACAGCAGTAAGTATTGTGTATTGTGTTTTTTTTTCATGTGGTACACCGAGTCGTTCAACTTTTAGTAGTAGGCTTTTGACATGGTTGTGTAACGACCGCCGGCTAAGTTATTATAAACTGCAACCGAGACCGAAGGCTTAACTTACCCTCCGAAGCGCGGAACGGACAATCAGATGGTTCAGCCTGCAACGTCCTAACCAGACTAGAAACAAAGTGTTAAATATCAACTTTGTGAGTGCCCTACCGAGAATCGAACCCGGAAGCTATACGTCGCAGGTAGTCGCAATACCACAGCGTCAAATCGGCCGTCAAAAGTCATCGGCAGCTTGTGGTTAAAATCCAGATTTATAGTTACAGTGACATTTTGATTAAATTCTTACAAAACCTTGACAAAAAATCCCTTAATTAACCTATTATCTTTTGTTATGCTCATCATCTCAATAACCTAGTCGAAAGTAATTCAGTTTTTGTTAAATCAATCGTACATTCAAGGGCGGGGCACACCGGCTCCGTATCCAGCTCTCGTCCGTAGTCACGCACGAACTGATGACGTTGTAATGTATAGGACTGTATGAGATACGGCACACCGCTTGCGTGCAGCACGGAACGGATACGCAACGCAAGCGGTGTGCCGTATCTCATACAGTCTCATACATTACAACGTCATAAGTTCGTGCGTGACTACGGACGAGAGCTGGATACGGTACGCATACGGAGCCGGTCTGCCCCGCCCTTCACCTCTGATGGTAATCTTATCAATTTATCATCAATTGACATTGACAGGACACCGTCAGCCACACAAGCCCGCGGCATTTTGCAAAACGAATCAATTGAAAAGTGAAAGCCGGTGACTTCCGCCGCCAAAAATGGCGGTAGAATGCACGCCATTACTCACTAGGCGGGTAATGTTACATTATTATATTTTATAGGTTTTAATTTTATTGAATTGTTGTTCGGGTTGTTTTATGATGTTTTGAAACTGAACTGATATAATTCTAAAGGTAGTTCTTTGTTCTAACACATTTTTATGTAGGTACCTATATAACACATATACACACACACACACACACACACACACATATAACGCCTATAATCCCTTGCGGGGTAGGCCGAGCATAATCGGCCGCATAAAACAGTCAATTTTTGCCACGTCTGAGGGCAATCCGGAAAATTGTGTATCTCCATAGTGACAGGTTGTCAGCCCATCGCCTAAAATTGCAATACACACCCTCAAGTCCCTTAGTCGCCTCTTACGACTCCCACGGAAAAGAAATGGGGTGATGTTATTATCACACCGGCATCACACGGTCACTTACCGGTTTACTTATTATACCTACAATAAAAATAAGTAGGTAAGCACGACAGAGTAGTTATTTTATCCAAATACATTTTTATTTGAAGCAGAAAGCAAAGAAATGAATAAAATAGAAAAAACAATGGAGCACAAGACGATGTTTCGTAATGTCGTTTCGTGGATTCAATTATTTGCTTCATTTCATACAAGACAAGACATGGGGAATACTTAAAAATACAGCGGAGTTTTTTCGTATTGTTAAAATATGTAGAGTCTTGAAAACAGGTATTCTTTTTTGATGATCTTAGAATTTCATTTTTTTTTTTTTATTTTTTTTTTATTAATGATGGGTTTGCTCTTGACTCTAATCTAGTTCATAGGACAGAGACAGAGTCTAAGATGGAGCGAGCTCACCCAGAAGAAGCCTGTTAAGGCACTGGCACTCCCACATACTGACGGAACGCAGCAAGCTACTTGGCGCCAGACTTCGGTGGGATGGTGGTCGCGAGTCAGGCGGCCCCTTACGGAGCCTTCCACCGCTTAGTGGGATCGTTCAGCCGGACTTATCCACAGGCAAGCCTGTGTTGCCGTTGCCCGGGGTGGACCGCTAGGAGGTAGATCCCATACCACCCCAAAATTATTTTTTTGTCTTTAATGATTTTTGTACTTGTTTCGTTACTTTTTGATGTCTTTTAATACTTAACTTTATTTTCATCTGAATATTAGGCTATTAATACGTAAATTGATAGTAAAAATACACTGTATCGTACATATATCACTTCGATATCCCTTACGGGGTAGGCAGAGCGTTAACGGCCATAAAACGGATATTAACACCATCATCATCATCATTCAAATTAAAGAGCTTGGCTCTTGTCGGTGGAGTAATTGCCATTTTTTTCTATCTTCTGCCAGCGACTTGACCTCTTGATATGACACGGCATTAATCTTCTCCTTTACTTGAGTGAAGAATGTGCGTCCAGGTCTTCCTCTTCCTCTCTTTCCTTCGACCTTTTCTTCAATGTTTTTTTTTTCGTAATGGTAAAATATGTAGAGTCTTTAAAATTGGTATTCTTTTTTGATGATCTTAGAAATTCATATTTTTTTGTCTTTAATGATTTTTGTACTTGTTTCGTTATTTTATGATGACTTTTTATACTTACTTTTATTTTTATTTACACCTTAATACTGCTAATGATACGTGAATTCATAATAAAAAGTACACTACAGAATAAGGAAGAACGTACAGAATTTTAATACATGTGTACATACATATTGTTATATCACGTCGTTATCCCTTGCGGGGTAGGCAGAGCGTAAACGGCTGCAGAAACGGACATTTACGACACGTCTGACAAAGTCTATCGCGATAGTATTTAGGTAAATATTAGTAATTTACCTGTGTCCCGACGTTTCAACACAGTTTCATGTATTGTGGTCGCGGGTTGACTGACGTCCCAGCGAGTTGTCATCTAGGCGGCGGGTGACGAGATGTTCTGCTACCCACATTTGTCTTTATAATTTTAATATTATTGATTGTTTGTAAACATTGCACTAGGCTGCCGGCACACAACACTCACAGTGTCCGACGATTGTTCCGATGATAAATCGCGCGGTTTCAACTTATCAATGACTGGACTCCATGCGGATGACAATTTAAACCCGTCCTCCCGGTTGAAATTATTAGGGTTCTTCTTAATTTCAATAGCCTCGCGAACGATCCTTGGGTAATAGTGGCGTTCCACAGAGAGGATTTTCGGGGCATGAAGTTCAATCCAATGATTCGGACCGGATGATAGAAGGTGTTCTGCTATTGCCGATTTATGCATCTGTCGGTTTTTTACAGCTGCGATATGTTCTTTGACCCGTTCGCTGACACTTCGCTTCGTTTGGCCAATATAAGATTTACCGCAGCTGCATTGTACTTTATACACTCCTGCATTCTGAAATGGAATGACATCCTTCGGCGTGCGTAAACAGTGAGATACTTTCGACAATGGACTGAAAACAGTCTTTATTGAATTTTTACTCAACACTGTCCCAATCTTATCTGTTACTCCTTTCACATAGGGTAAATACGCTGGCTGTCTGTTCACCTCCGGATGTTTTTCTTTCCTGGTTTTCATGCGACGCTGAGCTCCTGAGTAGCCATTTTGAACCAGCACTTTTTGCACATGGTTTAACTCGTCGTTCCGATGTTCTGAGTCACACAAGTCGTATGCCCTCTTTGTCAGCGTCGACACTACAGACTGCAGGTGGCGCGGATGGTGATGGGAGGTCGCGTGTAAGTATCGATCTGTGTGTGTTGGTTTTCTGTATACAGAATGTGCAAGGGACCCATCAGGTCTCACCATTACCTTGACATCCAAGAAGGCCAAAGTTCTATCATCTTCTATCTCACATGTGAATTTGACCTTTGGATGGATAGAGTTTAGGTATTCTACATACTGCTTCACTGTGTCAGTGTTTCCTTTGATGACACTGAAAACGTCGTCAACATATCTCTTCCAGAGCTTAATAGTTGAAGGACCGGCACCCAATGCCAACTCTTCAAAGTATTCCATCCAGATGTTGGCAATAACCGGTGCCACGGGGCTACCCATTGCCACTCCATCGATCTGTAGGTAATACTGCTCACGGTAAAGGAAATAGTTGCCCTCCAGACATTGCTCCAGTAAAGTGATGTATCTTTTAGGAATATTTTTCTCTCTTATCCTGCCTTCGATAACCTTCAGACATTCTCTTATAGGAACATTGGTGAAGAGTGACTCAACGTCAAAGCTCACTAGGATCTCATCTGGTTCCAGTCTTAGGTTGCCTATAATGTCAATGAAATGACGAGAATCCTTCACATAAGATGACGTCTGACCCACCAAAGTTTGTAGTACACTTGCGACATGTTTCGCGAGATCGTAGGTAGGTGAGCCGATTTGACTCACAATCGGACGCAAGGGAACGTTGGGCTTATGTACTTTGGGTAGGCCGTACAGTTTTGGTGGTTGTACCGTCCTTGGTCTGTGCAAGTTTTGATAGTCATCCTCTGTGAATAAGTCTTCGTGATCTTTAATGAGAGTACGGATGCGATTGTATACTCTCGCTGTTGGGTTGTAGTTAACGGGCTTGTACACATTCACGTCTCCTAACAGTACCTGGATCTTCTGGTCGTAGTCCGTGGTGTCCATCACTACAGTGGCGTTACCTTTATCGGCTTTTAGCACTAACACTTCCTTGTTCTCACGTAGTGTTTTTAATGCTTGACGCTCTGCTGCAGTGACATTACTTGTGGGTAGCCTAGCTTTTCTCAAAATAACCGCTATGTCCTGACGCATAGTTTCCGCGTCACTGCTAGGTATTTTGTTTCGTATGAGTGCTTCCTCTACCCCACTTATAATGTTTTCAACCGGTACATGTTTTGGTGTCAAGGCAAAGTTCATTCTTTTCGACAAAATATTTATTGTGGCATCATCAAGAGAAGTTTTTGACAGATTAATAACAGTGCTAGATAGATTTGACTTACTGTTACGGGATGTGTCACTGTCATACTTCCGTCTCGAGATCAATCTTTGGAACTTGCGATCCTGTGTAGCACAACTTAGCTCATGTTTCCTTGCAGCTTGTTGATAGGTAATTCGGTCACAAACCTCAAAATCAAGTTGTGTTAGCCACTCACTACATTCCAGATGTAACGCATAAAGCTCACTCTGTATACAAAATAGTTCCCGCCTATGGTTTTGTATTAATTTACGCAGCAATTTGACACTCGCGTTACGGAGGATTCCTTCGGAATAAATAATATCCGGACGTGGTTTTATGCGAACGCACGTAGGTATCACTTTTGATTCGCGACATTTCACTAAAAACGATATGGATGTTTCTAGAAAAACACGTCTCTTCCGAAGCTTCTCCAGATGTTTAATTTTATTTGCATTTTCCTGCCCGTATCGGTTAGCAATATAACTTTTTAAGCACTCGCGATCACTTTCACTCATTTTAAGTATTAGACCGGGTCTATCGCGATAGTATTTAGGTAAATATTAGTAATTTACCTGTGTCCCGACGTTTCAACACAGTTTCATGTATTGTGGTCGCGGGTTGACTGACGTCCCAGCGAGTTGTCATCTAGGCGGCGGGTGACGAGATGTTCTGCTACCCACATTTGTCTTTATAATTTTAATATTATTGATTGTTTGTAAACATTGCACTAGGCTGCCGGCACACAACACTCACAGTGTCCGACGATTGTTCCGATGATAAATCGCGCGGTTTCAACTTATCAATGACTGGACTCCATGCGGATGACAATTTAAACCCGTCCTCCCGGTTGAAATTATTAGGGTTCTTCTTAATTTCAATAGCCTCGCGAACGATCCTTGGGTAATAGTGGCGTTCCACAGAGAGGATTTTCGGGGCATGAAGTTCAATCCAATGATTCGGACCGGATGATAGAAGGTGTTCTGCTATTGCCGATTTATGCATCTGTCGGTTTTTTACAGCTGCGATATGTTCTTTGACCCGTTCGCTGACACTTCGCTTCGTTTGGCCAATATAAGATTTACCGCAGCTGCATTGTACTTTATACACTCCTGCATTCTGAAATGGAATGACATCCTTCGGCGTGCGTAAACAGTGAGATACTTTCGACAATGGACTGAAAACAGTCTTTATTGAATTTTTACTCAACACTGTCCCAATCTTATCTGTTACTCCTTTCACATAGGGTAAATACGCTGGCTGTCTGTTCGCACGCCGAAGGATGACATCCGTGCGCACGCCGAAGGATGTCATTCCATTTCAGAATGTAGGAGTGTATAAAGTACAATGCAGCTGCGGTAAATCTTATATTTTTTTTTTTTTTTTTTATTAATGATGGGTTTGCTCTTGACTCTAGTCTAGGTCATAGGTCATATATTGGCCAAACGAAGCGAAGTGTCAGCGAACGGGTCAAAGAACATATCGCAGCTGTAAAAAACCGACAGATGCATAAATCGGCAATAGCAGAACACCTTCTATCATCCGGTCCGAATCATTGGATTGAACTTCATGCCCCGAAAATCCTCTCTGTGGAACGCCACTATTACCCAAGGATCGTTCGCGAGGCTATTGAAATTAAGAAGAACCCTAATAATTTCAACCGGGAGGACGGGTTTAAATTGTCATCCGCATGGAGTCCAGTCATTGATAAGTTGAAACCGCGCGATTTATCATCGGAACAATCGTCGGACACTGTGAGTGTTGTGTGCCGGCAGCCTAGTGCAATGTTTACAAACAATCAATAATATTAAAATTATAAAGACAAATGTGGGTAGCAGAACATCTCGTCACCCGCCGCCTAGATGACAACTCGCTGGGACGTCAGTCAACCCGCGACCACAATACATGAAACTGTGTTGAAACGTCGGGACACAGGTAAATTACTAATATTTACCTAAATACTATCGCGATAGACCCGGTCTAATACTTAAAATGAGTGAAAGTGATCGCGAGTGCTTAAAAAGTTATATTGCTAACCGATACGGGCAGGAAAATGCAAATAAAATTAAACATCTGGAGAAGCTTCGGAAGAGACGTGTTTTTCTAGAAACATCCATATCGTTTTTAGTGAAATGTCGCGAATCAAAAGTGATACCTACGTGCGTTCGCATAAAACCACGTCCGGATATTATTTATTCCGAAGGAATCCTCCGTAACGCGAGTGTCAAATTGCTGCGTAAATTAATACAAAACCATAGGCGGGAACTATTTTGTATACAAAGTGAGCTTTATGCGTTACATCTGGAATGTAGTGAGTGGCTAACACAACTTGATTTTGAGGTTTGTGACCGAATTACCTATCAACAAGCTGCAAGGAAACATGAGCTAAGTTGTGCTACACAGGATCGCAAGTTCCAAAGATTGATCTCGAGACGGAAGTATGACAGTGACACATCCCGTAACAGTAAGTCAAATCTATCTAGCACTGTTATTAATCTGTCAAAAACTTCTCTTGATGATGCCACAATAAATATTTTGTCGAAAAGAATGAACTTTGCCTTGACACCAAAACATGTACCGGTTGAAAACATTATAAGTGGGGTAGAGGAAGCACTCATACGAAACAAAATACCTAGCAGTGACGCGGAAACTATGCGTCAGGACATAGCGGTTATTTTGAGAAAAGCTAGGCTACCCACAAGTAATGTCACTGCAGCAGAGCGTCAAGCATTAAAAACACTACGTGAGAACAAGGAAGTGTTAGTGCTAAAAGCCGATAAAGGTAACGCCACTGTAGTGATGGACACCACGGACTACGACCAGAAGATCCAGGTACTGTTAGGAGACGTGAATGTGTACAAGCCCGTTAACTACAACCCAACAGCGAGAGTATACAATCGCATCCGTACTCTCATTAAAGATCACGAAGACTTATTCACAGAGGATGACTATCAAAACTTGCACAGACCAAGGACGGTACAACCACCAAAACTGTACGGCCTACCCAAAGTACATAAGCCCAACGTTCCCTTGCGTCCGATTGTGAGTCAAATCGGCTCACCTACCTACGATCTCGCGAAACATGTCGCAAGTGTACTACAAACTTTGGTGGGTCAGACGTCATCTTATGTGAAGGATTCTCGTCATTTCATTGACATTATAGGCAACCTAAGACTGGAACCAGATGAGATCCTAGTGAGCTTTGACGTTGAGTCACTCTTCACCAATGTTCCTATAAGAGAATGTCTGAAGGTTATCGAAGGCAGGATAAGAGAGAAAAATATTCCTAAAAGATACATCACTTTACTGGAGCAATGTCTGGAGGGCAACTATTTCCTTTACCGTGAGCAGTATTACCTACAGATCGATGGAGTGGCAATGGGTAGCCCCGTGGCACCGGTTATTGCCAACATCTGGATGGAATACTTTGAAGAGTTGGCATTGGGTGCCGGTCCTTCAACTATTAAGCTCTGGAAGAGATATGTTGACGACGTTTTCAGTGTCATCAAAGGAAACACTGACACAGTGAAGCAGTATGTAGAATACCTAAACTCTATCCATCCAAAGGTCAAATTCACATGTGAGATAGAAGATGATAGAACTTTGGCCTTCTTGGATGTCAAGGTAATGGTGAGACCTGATGGGTCCCTTGCACATTCTGTATACAGAAAACCAACACACACAGATCGATACTTACACGCGACCTCCCATCACCATCCGCGCCACCTGCAGTCTGTAGTGTCGACGCTGACAAAGAGGGCATACGACTTGTGTGACTCAGAACATCGGAACGACGAGTTAAACCATGTGCAAAAAGTGCTGGTTCAAAATGGCTACTCAGGAGCTCAGCGTCGCATGAAAACCAGGAAAGAAAAACATCCGGAGGTGAACAGACAGCCAGCGTATTTACCCTATGTGAAAGGAGTAACAGATAAGATTGGGACAGTGTTGAGTAAAAATTCAATAAAGACTGTTTTCAGTCCATTGTCGAAAGTATCTCACTGTTTACGCACGCCGAAGGATGTCATTCCATTTCAGAATGCAGGAGTGTATAAAGTACAATGCAGCTGCGGTAAATCTTATATTGGCCAAACGAAGCGAAGTGTCAGCGAACGGGTCAAAGAACATATCGCAGCTGTAAAAAACCGACAGATGCATAAATCGGCAATAGCAGAACACCTTCTATCATCCGGTCCGAATCATTGGATTGAACTTCATGCCCCGAAAATCCTCTCTGTGGAACGCCACTATTACCCAAGGATCGTTCGCGAGGCTATTGAAATTAAGAAGAACCCTAATAATTTCAACCGGGAGGACGGGTTTAAATTGTCATCCGCATGGAGTCCAGTCATTGATAAGTTGAAACCGCGCGATTTATCATCGGAACAATCGTCGGACACTGTGAGTGTTGTGTGCCGGCAGCCTAGTGCAATGTTTACAAACAATCAATAATATTAAAATTATAAAGACAAATGTGGGTAGCAGAACATCTCGTCACCCGCCGCCTAGATGACAACTCGCTGGGACGTCAGTCAACCCGCGACCACAATACATGAAACTGTGTTGAAACGTCGGGACACAGGTAAATTACTAATATTTACCTAAATACTATCGCGATAGACCCGGTCTAATACTTAAAATGAGTGAAAGTGATCGCGAGTGCTTAAAAAGTTATACGTCTGACAAACATTAAGAGTCATTCAGATAATTGTGAATCGCTATAGAGATAGGTTGTCAGCCCGTCGCCTAAAATTGCAATACACATATATCCCTCGAGTCCCTTAGTCGCCTCTTACGACACCCGCAGGAAATAAATGGGGTAATGCTATTCTAAGCCGACATCACACCGCAAAGAAAAAATATGTTAATATGTAAAGTTAATAAGCTATTTGAAGTATCGTTGTCTTTGTCATACAAACAATGACACGCGTAGGGGGTGAAAGGAAACGATTAAGAATTTTACTTTGACAAAAAGCCTGTGGGAAGCAAAGAACAAACAGTTTTGATACTTTTAATTAAATTAAGATTACAGACTAAAAATAATCTCCATTGATTTATGATTCTTTTTTCCAGTGAAAGATACGTAAATTCAGTCGTTTACATCTTCAAACTTCTTCAGCAGCCACAACAGTCCACTGGACACGGGCCTCCCATTTACCATTTACATTATTTATTTTTATATTAGGTATTCAATTTAATCAAAAAAGCTAATATTTAATAAAAATTAAATAATAAAACGAATTTTGTATGTTCATTTGCGAAAATAGCTGAAATAAAAATGTATAAATAATATTCATTACCCGGTTGACCAAGCAATGCTAGGCGTTTTTTGTAAGTAAATAGTGGTTTTTGGAAATATTTTAACTAGCTTGATGTATCGGCCTCAGAACTCCCTTCATACTAAAATTCATAAAATTGTTAGAGGTTTTTTTCATAATCCCGATTATAATATATAAACAAGAGTTGCTCGTTTAAATGTATTAGATAAATCTATCATTTAAACTTTATTTTATTGACATAAAAAGCATCGTGTTTTTAATTAATAAGGTTGGTTACTTACTAAACCACCTTCAGGTTTAAATATACAGACTTATATCTACAAAAAGCCAGTCAGTTATCAAACAATAGCTCAAAACCATAAAATATCAAAGAACCTTCACTTTCATTTTTACTATTATTTAATATTCCTATCAAGTACCAACACAGTTAGACCGGCGTACAGTCGCACGCGCCGCAAGAATCGCTAGCAGCAAAACGATCTTGATGCTTTCGGTCGGCATTCAGTCCACGACTGTCTTTCACCTCAGACAGACGGACAGACCTGTCGGCATGCTTTCTATATATATATGAAAATATTTATGCTTGTAGTTTGATCGATTTTCTCGACTCGATAGACTGTTGTATTAAAATCTGTGTTTGTGTTGTTCCGTGCTGAGTGAACGCCAGTGCGATTGTTTTGTGACGGAGATTTCTATTCCCTTGGAGTGTCTTTAGTGAAGGAATTTTGAGGAAAATGGTAAGCTTTAGTTATTTAAAAGAAATTTTAACAATACTTTAATGAAAATTTGGTGCTATGAATTTGTGCCGATTTGTAAGTAAGGTGCAGATCTTATACAAATAGAAAGTAGAAAGTAAACTCGAGCTTTTATACGGTTGCGTATGCTGTATGCGTATAAAATTATAATTTAAAAATTGACTGTTATAATACGTAGTATTATTATTCTTGGTAATAACTTCTACATTAAATATAGATACAATTCTACATAGACAAGTCCCTACTATCATAAAATTTTGGTTCATTATTCGATAGTTATTTGAAATTAAAAATATGATAAAAGAACTTAGTAGCTATCTAGGTTCCCACCCAAAAAATCCACACGATAAAACTAATATCGCAATTAAATTAATTAAAATAATACTTTTAAGATTCGTTTACGTTACTCATTTTAAAGTATTTAAAAAATACTGCACACATATTTACGAATAAACCAGTCCACCGTCCAACCAAACAACATTCCCCAAGAAACTTGGGTCAAACAGATTTTTCAAAAATGCACCTACCTACCATACAAAAGTAATTTTGTATGGCGTACAATGCTGTTTTGATATTTCGACCTTACGTCCTAGTTTATCAGTTTCATAAACATATTAAACAGATAAGTGATAATCCTACATTGAATAAAGTAATTTCATTTACATTCATTCCTTGAAATATTAGCAGCATTTTTTCCGTACCAAATATTAGCTTTATTCTCAACCGACAATGGCTAATGGACAAGAACAGTCGGATTCGCGTTTCACTGAGAGAAAGTGGTAGCGCGGATAGAAATCAGCGCGCGCGCACCGCGGCGCAGTCTGATTCGAGAACACTGCGTTTTTCATACGCGCGAACAGAGTGAAGCACAAAGAGCGAAGCTTTCTAGCAATTGAGGTGTAATGCGTGAAATTGTTGAGTGTATGATATGACATTCGACACGCTTATAGTTTTTTTTAATAACTTACGGTCTTATTACAAAAAAAAGTTAGGGCGAGTGTAGCCGTGAACGGCCTCGACGGTGCCTAAAAACGGCCACTTTTGATATTAATTGACATCATTTTAATTATATATTATTCTAAAAACTTGCTAATACTAAAAACTTGAGCAACGGACATTCTGATAGATTGTTTGTATAAAGAGAAAATATTTTTTGTAAAGTGGCGCCACTGTCGAGGCCGTTAATGATTTAAGCTTTTTGACAGCAAAAACATTTTAAACACTGTCTAAAAACGCGTGTAACTTGTAATAAACATGGTTAATGATTGTCAAAGAAATATATTTTGCTACAGTGATTCTAAAATATATTTGACTGGATTTTTCTTCTGTCATATTTTACCGTTATTGAACTACGAGTATGGCTTTTATATTTTCAATTATTTGTACACTGCTGGACATGAGCCTCCCCCTAATTATTCGTACTTATACAAAGTTATTTATTTTAGCGATTTGTAAGTTCGCTTAATTATTAATTTCACTAAATAAGGCCTGTTTAAATATTGCGATACATAGATATTTAATGGACAAAAATACCTATTTGCTTGAAGGCATTATTTTAATTACGAGGTACTTTAAAACATCATTATCATACAAGTACATCAAGTAACTTTGCTGACCTACTAATTATGCAACTCATATAGTTTTTAATATTGATCTACCTACAATTTTTAATGCCGTATGATGTCGGCTTAGAATAGTATCACCCCATTTCTTTCCCGTGAGTGTCGTAAGAGGCGACTAAGGGACTTGAAGGTAACATGTGTTTTGCAGTTTTAGGCAATTAAGTGAAAAGTTATCACAATAGCATTATACAATTCTCTGAATTACCCTCAAATATTTGTCAGAAGTGGCGTAAATGTTAATATTTTACGGGCGTTTGTGCTCTGACTACCCTTCAGGTATATAGGCGTGATGTATTATGTATGTACTATTATTTTATTACAATTTTATTAATCCTGGTGAATGTATCCATGTAAAATTGCGTCATTTAAGTTTTCATTTTACAAAAACGCTCACAGTGTAGATTGTACGAAATCGAAATTTGATATAGAAAGTTGGAAATACAAAATTTAATTTTAATAACACCAATCGAATCTGTGTCGCTTATTAAGTTTCACAAAACTTTCCCAAACAAAGACTATTTTTATCGTTTACATTATACACACTTTCGATTTAATTTGAATGCTTTTATTTGTATTTTGTACACAACATTATTATTATACCATTAAGTATCAAATGTAGAACTTTCCAAAGATGTGAACGTAAAGAAGACTTCCTGTCCTGAACCAAACGACGTCATCATTATTAAATTTATCGCTGACGGTGACAGTAAAATATTAATAATAAAAATAATTAAACCAATATCATACATATATCACACCTATTTCCCTTGCGGGGTAGGCTGAGCGTAAACGGCCAGAAACGTACATTTTTGCCACCACAATCAGAAAATTGTGTATTGCCTTAATAATTGGTTGTCAGCCTATCGCCAAACACTTGTAACATAGCCAGCCCCGTGGCAACATCTTTTTTTTCGCCTGAGCCGGTTTTCTATCAGGACATTAATTTTTAATTTGTTAATTGAATTAAGTTAATTTCAATTCAATTGAACCCTCGATTTCTTTAGTCGCATCTTAAAACAACTACGGGCAAAAATAAGGTGATGCTATTTTAAGCCTACATAACATGGCATTATCAAACCACCGAATTATACTAATAACATGACACTTAAATATTGTTCTAACCAACAAACCGGTCTGTTAACCATTCGACATAATATTATTGGATTATTACCAACTACTTACTAATTAAAAAACAATTAATGATAATTTAATGACGAGTCGCAAACAATGCTAACAGTTTAATGATGATTGGCGTTTAATTGTTTTGCAATTAGAAATTATAAACCAACTCCACGTGCAAAATGCGTTTTTTACAACAAATTTTTGCTTGCATAAATGGTATGGTAACTATCTTTTAATTTTACTTTTAAATAACCAAAACTGTCCATTTTGTGTATATCCCTCAAAAGTATGTTAGACGTGGCGTAAATGTTCGTAATTACGGCCGTTAACGCGTTGCCTTCCCTGCAAGGGATATATGTATGTAAAGTGACCAAAATAATTTGGCAATAGAGCATAATTATATCTTTGCTGTTTGAAGTTTGAGCAATATTAGTTCAACGTTTAAAAAATGTATACCTAACACGGGAAGTGTTTTAAAATTTGGTATTCAAGTATAACGTAGTAAAAATACCGATAGCGAGTGCGTTGATGTCTTTTGTATGACCACTTCAAATTGATACGATACAGTAGTGGCAAACAATTTATTTTAAGAGTCAAAACGGGGTTCTGTGGTGTTGTTCAAACAACCAGCCTCGTTCAATCGCGTCCTTGTTGAGGCTACTGGTGGGCTGCTTTTTCATGGCCCATGAAACTGGGCCGAAATATCAAAAAAAATAACAAAACCGAGTATCGCGATAAGCACCGCGTTGTAGTATTTTGATTCATTATGTGTCACACATAAAGAATCAAAATACTACAACGCGAAAGTTTCAAAAGTTTAAATTATTTTCATAGCTATGTCCTTAGTCTACCAGTAAATAAGGAAACAAAAACCCTTATTTATAACTAAGCATTATAAATGTGTATTTTGTTATTCTCGTGAGAACTAGACAAGACGACATTGAAAACCAAATGTGTCCGCCGTATTTTTGCGTAACGCGATGAATATGCAACTCTGAATGTAGTTCAAGAACTCAGTTCCAACTTTTACTTATAGCCTGCGTTGATTGAAACTTTTTAATGGACCTCATGTAAGGATTTTCTAAGAATCATTTAATAATAATTTTCATTTGTAATTATACATAATGTGCCCCACAACAGAGGCGAATCTTCTACGGGGCGAAATTACCCATGAAACTAAAAAAATAAAACCAAGGTACAAAGGTTGACTTTCCATACAAACTGTCTCGATTGGCTGGTACAGTTTGCAATTTAAATTATGAACAAAGGTTTATATAAAGAACAAATATATAAAATAAGTACTACCTACTAGAAAAATTGTATACCCAACACGGCAAGTGTTTTAAAATTTGGTACTCAGAAAGTATTTTGTGAATGTTGAATAAATAGTGCCTAACGTTTTACTTTGTATGACATTTTTGTACAAAATCTTTGATGTCATATATTGAAAATGAAAATGAAAATGAAATAACTTTATTCAATGTAGGATAGCATTATCACTTATTTATTATATTCATTACCTAGCCCGATACTTATGTTGTTCTATTCAAGTGTTGTTTGAATAACTCACAGTTCCAGAAACAACTAAATTTGAATTGGATTTCAATTCCTATTGGCAGCCACTACAAGACACTACCCAATTTTAGTTTCACTAACTATTGACCTACAAAACAGACAATTGAATGAATGAATGAATGAATTTATTTATTAATCAATTAAGCATTCTTAAAACTAAAACATATCCCCACAAAACCACTACTCGGGGTTTGTATGTGGTATTGTTTGTATATTAAAGTCTCTATAATTATATATGTATTCTAATTAATATTGTCCTCTACAATCATCCTTTGGTTTACTGATTTACGAGTAGTTGTTCGAGATGACTGATAACTTACTAAATACTCAATCAAATAAAATATAAGCTTTAGATGTGCTTAATTTGCTAAGTACATAATTTATTATGATATTATCATGAAACTAAACTCATTGGGTCATTTGTACACTCAGTGTCTCACACAAAAGAAGAACATGAAAATTAAAGCTATTCAATTATGTGACCGCTAATTATGTGATCATTTACTTAATCTAAATACACCCTAAAGCACTCAATATTGTGACGATAAAAAATAACTAGCCTGGTAAACCAGGTAGTACCTCAATTACATACATACATATATAACGCTTTTATCCCTTGCGGGGTAGGCATAGTGTAAATGGCCGCCAAAAACGGACATTTACGCCGCGCCTGACAAACGTTTGAGGGTCATTTGAAAAATTGTGTATTCGCATAGTGACAGGTTGTCAGCCCATCGCCTAAAATTGCTATATACACACTCGAGTCCCTTCGTCGCCTCCTACAACTCCCACGGGTGATGCTATTCTAAGCCGGCATCACACGGCACAAAAATTGAGGACAAAATTATATTTACATACAACAAGTAAAAAGTTTGCTTACGGGCTCATCTTTTTTGAACTTGTGTCAGTAAAGATGCTCATTCTACTTTGAAAACACTCATTTATTTTGATTTCAATGTTTTTCAACTAAGTCACTACTCCATTGTCCCAAAGTGGACCCAAAGCAGACACCCAGAATTCTCACTCATAGTAAAAACATAACATTCTCGTTATACAATGTAACAATCGACCTAACATTCCCAAGTACCCGCATAGCTCATGCCGCTTAAAAACCGGTTCCCTCAATATATGGGTCACGAGATCGACCCGTTAGTACCGGCGTCTCCCGTCGGGCGCGGCGCTAGATTCACCGCTAACCGCTGCGCCCGCGCAAACCAAGGTGCATTCCAGTTGAACCCGGCTTACACTGTTGGTCATCGTAAACACGTTTGATTGCATATACAGGATAACCAGTAATATACGCCAAATTTAGGCCTGTTGACAGAATCGTGTCGTTGGGGTTTTGTCAGGGCAGGATCGTAATTCGTATGCTAAGGATTTTGCAATGTAGGTTTATGATTTGGTAGAGAGTTTAGCGCTCTACGTTTTGGCTGGTTAAGACAGCCTTCTTCACGGAGGTTGAGAGATCTCATACACCCGCCCGTCAGCTGTTGATCAGCCGAAACGTAGAGGACTTAGCTCTCTATCAAATTAATAAACAAGTAAGTCGCGTAGCCTACATCATGAGAGATACTTGTTCGTTGAATAATGAAAAAAGGATTTAGTGTTGTAAAATCTTTAGGGATCGTTTTGAACGCTATCAGGATACACTTTAGAAACAAGACTTAATTAAAGCAAAAACTAAACAAGAGATGAATTTCTTTTGCCTTCACAAAGTTACATAATATTCATGTTTAAATTTTCTTCGACAATGGTCATTATACAAATTATACCTGAACCTCTGCGAGTTTACCATGGCATTTTAAATGAGAGGCAAAAATGAAAATAAGTGTTTGATTCTTGTTTCTTTTTCTGGCATATATATGTAGGTACATTTTATACATCTCCACACATATACATACAAACAAGTTTTTGGAGGTTTTAAAACTCAAAAACCTGCTGAATCTTATAAATGTTATGTCATTTTGCGTAGGAGGAATCGACAAACATAAAAATATAAAACTGTCACCTTTGCTCTTTATATTTTTTGTGATTCTTGCCATTTATAGATTGCAAAAACTTCAAACTATTATTAATTAATACTCTTAATGGACCGTGGATAAAAGCAGTCACAGAGTGGTGGCCAAAAGGGTCAGTGGACAGACCATCAGCCCGGTCCGATGACATCACCAAGTCGACTGGATCTCTATGGATTGACCGTGAGGAGTGCCGCAATAGAGGAGAAGTGGGTGAATATGGGCTGATGATGATGATGGTGATGACTCTTATTGGATGTTTTCTTCTTGAAGAACAAGTTTTGCATTATGATCGAAACTCTCGTGCATCAAATATGCTCGCGAAATTTTGCATTGTACGAAAAAATTACGCGGAAAATCTATAGCGCCATACGTAAACAATTTAAAATTACAAAACTGAACTATACAGGGAGTAACAAAAAGGAAATAAGAAGTGGAGATGTCAAGGTACTCATGAAGCTGAAAAACTTTCTCCGTTGGTCGAAATATTTTTAAAAAATTGGCCCTACAATACAAAATTGCCGTTCAGCTGGTTAATTTACTACAGGAGTTGAAATAAAATTATAATATTTCGACGTATGTTGTACGTGTATTGACCTTCTTTCGGTTTGTATACCCTTTTTGTTACTTCTTGTGGGGCTGTATTCAGCTATTTGAAAAGCGTCTTAGTTGTGGTTCAATAGAGTGTCAGTTGGATGGTTTTGGCCGTTTCGTATTCTGCTAACAGTTTGAAGTATAGAAAATCACAATGGTAATAGAACGACAATTGAGTATTGATGGCATTAAAATGACTAAAGAATAAGAGAATCGGGGCTGGTGTGATGCGAGTTGACTTTGGAAATATGAAATGTCTCCTCACCATATCAGAATCAATCTATGCAGCTATAATAATCTGCCAAAACAGCTACACCGATATATCACTGGCGTTCGTGCAACGCGCTTGGGCAATGCTCGTTACGTGCAGCTTACGTAACCCCGGCTGTCTGTCGAAACCCGACACTAAAGGGTGTTGCTAACTTCGACGCGGTATGGTTACTGACCTGGTGTGTGGTCACAGTTTTTGACCTTCGTCCATTTCGAGGAGGTGTCAAATGAAAATGGAAAATGAAATAACTTTATTCAATGTAGGATAGTATTATCACTTATTGACGTCATGATCCGTCATTGTAAAAAAAAGAAATTTGTATAACTCAATTTCCTTTTTTATAACAATTTTGTATTGTCGTAATAGGAAACCGGCTCGGGCGGTATAAAAATAATAAAAATAAAGGCACTGCCTAAGGACTAGCCAGGTTAACAGCACGTAACTTTACGCCACCACCATTTGTAAACGACATTTTCTTATTCATTAATTTTAGTAAAGATTTTCAAAGCGTCTGATTTACATGCGTATAATTAACCGGACCCCCTTGAACAGGAAAAACCCCCCAAAAAACCTGCCCAGAAGTGCTCCTACTCTAAAATGGGAAAGACTTTTTTGACTGGGGTAAAAAAGCTCCACATGGTCACGACCCTCAGGAATGAGGCATCGACTGATAAGAAGAAGAAGAATGTTTACATACGCCGTGTGAAGCACATATGACTACAGGCGTTGTTACTCGTGAAAGATCCAAAAGAAAAAATGCCAACAACGCGATTGTTTTGTATATGGTGGTAAATTTTTGGTCGTTACCTTTAAGGCGAGTGAGAATGTAGAGAATGGGAACTAATCTATTCAGCGTCAAATTATCACACATTTTTGTAAATAACCGGTTCTATCGCAATTGTTTTCGTGTTATAAACGATTTACCTGGATATCGACGTTAATCAACTAAAATGTTCGAAAGTAATCGCGAGTGCTTAAAAATATATTTAGCTATCACTATCGTAACTGATTACCGGAAATGCAATCCTGCACTCAAAACATGCGAATACTTCTAAACACATAAACTACTAATTTACGTGCATATTAAAATGTTCCGTATCTTACACAATTCACATTTCTTTTAATCGCTCTTATTTCCCTGCATACCATATTATTCCGTCACACGCAGTTGAAAGCTAATTGGCGAAGAGTATTCGTGGCTCATGCCAGCTTCTAACCTCTGCTAGTGCGTGAATTATACGTGCCAATCAGTATTTTCACGTTGAGATTGTTATCTTTACTGTTGTAAATCAAAGTAATTGGTAGCATCATAGCATTTTATTACGTATATATTTTTTTTATATCACGTTCTTTACGTGTACGTTCACAAACGCTTCTGTCATTTGGAAATATTTGTTAATTCTTTCTATTGTTTTTATATATTTGTTGTGATTTTTGTCATCAAGATGTTTTTTTTTGTGAAAATATCACCTAATGCACACTGTTTAACTTCTTGGTGTGACCGACAAAACATTTTATCCTTATTTTTATTACTTCATTAAATTATGTGACAAGTAAAAAAAATATATATTATTTATCTAATCGTCTTCATAAATTACAATCTATACAACATTTTTAGTGTATTTACAAAAAAGTGATTAAATCATTTGTCCGTCCGTTTGTTGATTTGAAGATTTCAAACAGCTTAAACCACGATAATCTTTATTGTAATAACATACAAACATTAATGAAAAAAAAATTTAAATGAAAAAATGAAATAACTTTATTCAATGTAGGATAGCATTATCACTTATTGACGTCATGATCGGTCATTGTAAAAAAAAGAAATTTGCATAACGCAATTTTCTTTTTTTATAACAATTTTGTATTGTCCTAATAGAAAACCGGCTCGGGCGGGATAAAAAAATAAAAATAAAGGCACTGCCTCGGGGCTGGCCAGGTTAATTACACAGCACGTAACTTTACGCGACCACCATTTGTAAACGAATATATCACGCCTATTACCCTTGCGAGGTAGGCAGAGCGTACACAGCCGTAAAAAAAACAACAATAGCACCGCGTCTGACAAACATTTGAGGGTCATTCAGAAAACTGTGTATCACTATAATAACAGGTTTTACAATTAATTGCAATACACATATAACCCTGGAGTCCCTCAGTCGTCTCTTACGACACCCACGGGAATGAAATGGGGTGATGCTGTTCTAACACGGTGCACGTTGTAATAACAAGTTAACACCAGGAACCACGCCTTTAGAAAGAAGCAATGATCTACCCAACACATAACTACTGGATGCCGCCGCTACAACGGTCATGGTTCATCGGACCAGCAGTTCTGCTTGCGACACGTCTTATTATTAACCTGCTGCCTAATGTACTAGCTGCAGAACAAATTGTAAAAAACAACTTGTCAAACCGGTTTCAGTACTTTCAACAACTAATAAAAACACTCTAACTTTTATTGGTAGGCTAACATGTAAGAATTTGTTTCATCTTTAATACTCTATCAAATATTTTTTTAAACTAGCAAAATTTTTAAGCGCGGAATGTAAATGAAATTTTGATATTCTGCTCTGTCATACTTAAAGTCCCCCACCAAGGGTTCCAAGAACGCCAGTCTATCATTAATAATTAATATAGAATATTGTGATTTGACATATATTTTAGTATTATTGTATTTTGACATGTATTTTATTAAAATATCATTTACATAGAAACGTTTTGATTTCTGGTAAATTGCTTACTTTTTGACCAGCTGGTTTCTAACCTTTACGTATAGATCGATTGCCACTAATGCCACCTATTGTCTCAATCCAGTAAACTGGTATTATGACTTTGTTTCGTCAGAGGTCGCAGGTCAGTGTATCTGGGCCGTGTAAATTGAAGTGTTTGCTTAAACACGGGTTTACGTATTGCTTATTGTCCTTTGCAAAGTCTTACCGCTCTGTTGCTTTTATATATTTTTTTAATTTTGTAGAGTATTGAACCTATAAAATAAGTTACATGCCTCATTTCTGCTACTATTCTCCCCCTTTTAACATGTCAATAATTTTATTGTCTTATCAAAAGCCTGAAAACAAAGAACATTTTGGTAACTGATTTACTATTACTATCTAGGAATGTTATTGTATTAGCTGTAAACTTACTTATGATAACTTTATTTTAACTTCGGATGTATCAACTGGTTAAGCCATTTTTACAGTCGGCTGTAATAACTACATTAAATTTTAATATAAAAATTTATTTCAACTAGCAATCAGTATGTTTGGAATAAAACCACAACTGTTTTAATTAGAAAAATGGCTCTAAAACGTGCTCAGACGCGATTAAATTTTTCAAACGTCACCATAGCAATGATCGGCTCCGCTGAATAGTCGGTAATTTTTGAGTCGACAACAATTCGGTGACTAGATTAGTCAGTAGTCCGCTAGTTGGCCAAAACCATAGTCAGTGCATCTCTTCTTAGAACCAAACACTAAGCATTTACAATAATCAAGAAAAATAAATGTAAACTATCCCTCGCGCTATTAATAAAATGTTACTTGCTATTTCTCCCTTGTGTGGGTTACTATTGCAAGTACATTGTGCCAGATGAAGAATCCGTATAAGGCGACCATCACGCATGTTACTGCGCATGATTTTCGAAACGACCTCAAAGCGAGCTTTAGAAAGACTGACCTAGAGGTCACTCTTTCATCGAATGACTTCGCTACATGTTGCTTAACTGAGATTTGTAAACATGTACCCATTTATGCAAGAAACGTATTTATGTGAACATGGATAATATTAATGTATTAATAATTAGACATAATAGTATCGAGACTAAACAACACGCGAAAGTGGACAAGTGAACCTCAAGGATCTTCAAATTTTTTCATTACAATCAAGCTCAGTGCAAATTCAAAGTCAAATTCCGTTAGCAACTTTTTTGGTTGAATATTGCCAAAGCAGAATATATTATTTTTAATAACTTTTTTTTTTTGTTGAAATATGTGTTAAAATATTACTTCTGGTGTTACACATATTTCAATAAAAAAAATTGTTATTAAAAATATATATGTCACGTTTAACTTTGAATACAATTTTTTTTTAAAATTTCCCGCGTTAGGGGCGTAGCGTGAGATTTGGGGGCGCTTCTGAGTTTCAGTATGAGGAAAGACAAAGCAATTTATGAGAAAATTATTAGTTCACTTTTTGCCCACGTTTTTTATCTTTCCGCACAGGCTCTGTAAGTAAAACATTTTCTAGAAAACTTGCTAAAGTTTATACTTGCAATTGTCGGCACTTGGTGAAACTCCATTGTTATGATTTTGATTCAAACACTTGTACTCGTTTCACTTATTTTTTATTTTCGTCCCAACCGGTTTCGCTTAAATAAGCATCTTCAGGGGGGCAATCACACTTTTCGTACTAAAATAAACAATTAAAATACATCGAAAACAGTTCGATACATTTGATGATAGTGCAACATTTTAACATTAACGATTATTGCATAAACTTGCTAAAGTTTAACTTTTATTCCAACGGTACTCCTGCAATTTAGTTTAGCATAGTATTTGTATACCTATGCGTTGGTTTGTTTGTGTAATGAAATCAATCGACTCGGAGGCACGGGGGCGGAAAATCGAATCACCTTTCACGAGCTCTTTTTGCTTGCCTTCGTCAACGTTGACGTGATTATTATTAAACATGATTATTCTGTGCGTTATTTTCTTGCTTTGCGTTTGTCAGAAATTTCATTTCCCGCCATTCGGTTTGTGCCTTTCAATTGTTCCGTCACCAATTGTACCTCCGCTTTAATCAAAGACTCTGCTGTACTTTGAAGTACGAAAAGTTTTGCATACAAAATGTATTTATTTACTACTGAGAGCATTTGATGTTTTCGTAGGTAATAAAATTTATACAGTAAGTCAAAATATTAACAGCAAATAGTTTAAGGGATGAACCAGTCAATGAAACTGAATAACTTTTTCCAAGGAATATAGATCAAAGTATGAAAAAAAATTAACCCCTCCCTCCTAGCCGACCGGGAAAACTTGTATAGTAGGTTCAATTTTATTTTCATTGCTTATTCCTTGGGGAAAGTTGATCAGTGTCAAGGACTGGTTCACCCCTTAAACATTAGCACCTGATATTTTTAAATTCTGTATATTATCTTCGACATTTGTATTACCTAGATATTTGTCCACAGCTACTACCAACCTTGTAAGCCGTGACATTTAAAATCTTGGTCAAAACTGCCATCTTAAATCGCAACATTAACTCAAAATAAATTATTAGCTCTATTGCTAAGGTACAGAAATACTACATTAGTATGTTAAACATTATGATTAGTAAATCTTAACGAAATTTACAGAATATAAAAAAAAATAACGTGAATCAATCAGTCCAATAATTATATGAGCATATTAAAAATTTTAATTACTTAATAATTTGTTTCATTCTTTGTATCCAAATGAGGTTCAGAGTTAGTTTACCATAATTTTATTTGAATAATGCAAATCTACAAGCGTAGTGCTGGACGACCTCCGGCCAGATGGACCGATGACTTAAAAAAGGCGTCTGGTAGCTACGGGATGGCGAAAACGGAAGGCGTGCCCTATGGCGTACCCTGGGGTAGGCCTAAGTCCAGCAGTGGACTGCAATAGGCTGATGATGAATGCAAATCTATATTACTTCTTATATATCAATAAATTGACTGAGCTGTATTTAGCCTCGGACGACTCGGCATACCACACGAAAAGAAGAAGAAGCATCTAAACGCACCCACTTTTTGTCCAATTGCAAAATTCTATAATGTTTGATTATAAAAAAGAGAAGTTATTGTAACTCATATTATCTAAAATTTCGCGGTAGTGCTATTTGTAGTGACTTCTAATACTTATGAAGTTATGAATTCTCATTTGTTTATTAAATAAACCTAAAATGATTTAATATTGTCTTTTACTGTTTGATAGTACTACAAAATACAAGACTTAAGGGCATACTTAATTACCAACTATAATTAATTTTGTCAACTTTACAGTAATAAAATGTAAATGTTTTCCGTTCTCAAACAAGTTTTTGACGAAGGTTCCGACCAGCGTTACGCAAGCTGCAGACCTTTAACCAAATTTGCATTCATTAATTTGACCATCGGTTTGTTTGACCACTTGATATAGGCAAAGCCTGTTTTTTTATTTTATAGTACCTACTAATTTATGTGCTTCCAGATTGAATGTTGGCTATAGTCTGCAGATTTGACGATAATAACTATGAGTTTGACGGAAGTAAAAAAAATACGAATCCGTGTAGTCAGGGTTAGTTCAGCCCTGCATAGTTCATTAAAGTCCTAGTCGAATGAAGGATCAAATTGATAAACTAAAAACAAGCAGTTTCGTTTAATAAAATTATAGTCTTGATAGTTTTATGCCATTTCTCCATAGCTCACATCAGAAACTAGGTTATATCAAAAACACTTAGCCAACACAATTAAAACACGTTACAAAGCAAATAAATTACGTCTCTATAACAATTACGCGACAAAACATAACTATAATGTGTACCTACGCAACGTATTGTTCTATACTTCCTTTTACACCCCCTATTGCGTGATATTCTAGAATCTAGAACAGTATTATGTCGTCTTATAAAATATGACGAAAACCATTAGAAGAAATGCACTTTTCTTACGTGATCGCAAAAGGAAGACGATTGAAAAAAGTGGGCTAAACATTGCACCCTGCTGTAGTGCAGTATCATTTCCCATTAAGCAACAGTAATTATGTTTACAATGCGTAGTAAATACTGTTGCGTACACATAACTGCAGTTTAACAGCCGTTACATTCTAAATAATAAAACTATGCGGAATAACTATATGTTTTCTGATACTGTTAAATTGTCAAAAGCTTTAGTAGTTTTGCAAATCTAATATATTATTTGATTTTATAACTTTTTTGTAATGATAATGCAATACGGATATTATCAATGGACGTCTTCAAATGTCTTCACGGTGAAACTCTTCCGTACATTTAGTATTTAGGAAGCATATAGACAAGTATTCTAAGTTCATAAGGTTGTTTGCGTAATTGAAACCGCACCTTTGTAGGAAAGGAACATACTCGTAAGCTTCTTGTATTATTTACATAAGCCATACGACATGAAACAAAACGTATCGTTTTTATAACTTTTTTTATGTTTTTATATAAATATTTTTTATGATGGGTTTGCTCTTGACTATAGTCTAGCTAGGTCATAAAACAGAGACAGGGTCTAAGATGGAACGAGCTCACCCAGAAGAAACCTATTTACTCTTACTTTGAAAAGATTAGGGTTGTATGCGTTTGGAAACACAGACGCAGGTAGTGAGTTTTACTCTTTAGCAGTGCGCATTATGAATGAAGACTGGAAGCGCTTAGTCCGAATTGGTGGAATGGCAACCAGGTATGTATGGTATTCGGCGGTGCGTCTGGATGTCTGATGGTAGAAGGGAGCCGGTGGAACAAGGTCGTGAAGCTCTTGAGCACACTCTCCGAAGTACAATCTGTAAAAAACCGACAAGCAGGCAACCTTGCGGCGGATATATACATTAGTCTTGAGATTAGAACTTACCTGACTTATTTGGCGAATGGTTGAAGAAAACAACAGATAAAATTCGTAAAAGAGTAGGCATATCATTTCGAGACCTTTTGGAATACAAGCGTCAATAGCTACGTAAGTATGAAAAAGGAATGTTAACGTTACAAAGTATGAAGTAATCGTGGTTTCCTAAACGATTTGATAGTTTTGTTCATTTCATTGCAGTTTATTTGCGGTGGTGTCAATTGCATAATAAATTATCTCCAGTTGATTGTTTTGAGAGTTATTTCTAAAGACACTGTTATCGTGTTATGAACGTGCCTTGCTCAATTATTTTAATTACAAGTAACGAAATCATTACGTATTGTCGTTTAATGGTTCGCAACAAAGAATTTTTACTTACTTACGTCTCGTTGCATTCGATAATTACTTATAACTCTGAGTATAAGTAAAGTTTCTTATATGAGTTATGGGTAAACAACTAAATGAATTAATAATCTTTCTTCTCTATCATACTGCCGAGAGTCGGTGGACATATAAGGCTCTTAAAAGTCAAGGCTTTAAGTTAAAAAGTTGAATTTAAAGTGATCGCCACCATTACAATTACTGTCAGGTTGTTTTTTACACATAATTTATCTTCAGCAATATGCATGCACATATCATGTCTTTATCCCAAGCGGAGTATGCAGAGCGGTAACGACCGTAAAAATACAGTAGCTATCGCCATGTCTGACAAATATTGGAGGGTCGTTTCAGAAAAATCTTTTACCATTATAGTGACAGATTTTCAGCCTGTCGCTTAATTGTTTACGTATGTTCCTCCAGACCCTAAGTCGCCTCTTACGAAAACCTCGGGAAAAAAGGGGTTACGCTATTCTAAGCCGGCATCACACGCAAGCTCTATAAATAAAACCAGCTACTAATTACATTTCTCACAAAGATCATTCCACCTTTGTTCTGTGTTCTCATCTTAATCTGCACCAACATGAAAGGCGGCTTATCTCCATTTATTTAATTATAACATTTGCTTTTATGAACTTAGCGTGAACTTGCTCCCGCGAGAAAGCGACTGTCGACTCGTGAACCGGGGAAAGTTGACATCACACGGTTAATGTAGACTATGTTAACATGAGTATAGGATAAGAACATATAGAATGTATTTAAGCTTATAGGAATTCCGTTATGGCTATGAATTCAACGTTCGGCCTGAAATAGACCGAGACCGATGGCTTAGGGTGCTCTCTAAATCACAGAATCATATTTATATCCAGTAAAGTTGTTTGACTTGCAATTCTATAACAAGGTTATTTGATAATTAATTAATTCCACTAAGCAATAAATTGACAAACTTGTGCGACTCCTGATAACATACTCAGTCAGATTGCTAGATCGTTGATCGATTTCGTAAGCTACGATACAGCAAGCCAAAAAATCTTCATCATCATCGGCCCACTTCTACCCACTGCACTGCAGGGCATAGGCCTCTTCTCTGTCTTCACGGTCCTGTGCTAAACTTATCCTTAAAGATCCCGTCGTATATTAGCTATAATATTTTCTTGAGTTTGCACAACTATTACTCATCACAATAAAACAATTTTAAACGGCTTTAAGTTGTGTTTATTTTGGATTTTACAATTCCTACGTTTCGACCTCTTTACAGAGCCCGTGGTCACGGATGACTGTCATCCAAAATAAACACAACTTAAATCCGTTTAAAATTGATTTATTGTATATTAACTAATTTAATTCTGTTTTTACTCTTCTTCTTCCTATTTCTTCATGTAATCTTTCAAACAATACTTTACCGATTTTATAAAATGCTGGTTTTAACGAAAAGAAAGTGATGCCTTTCGCTGCCGTTTTTAATATCTCATTGAGAGATTGTTCATTCATTTGTGCCGTATTTCAGTTCGACATTCATCAGCCGACCTTGTATCGAAGCAATCACTTCTTTCACCGTCTGGCTAGTTGATTCCACGCAGTTAAAATATTCGATTCAATTTTATCCTACCTAACCAAGACACTTTAATTAAAGTGTGCAGTTTGCAGGTGAACTAACATACTTACATATTATATCACGCATATAATATCATAAGTAGGCAGAGCGTAAACGGCCGGAAAAACGGAAACTTACATCATGTCTAACAAAAAATCAGAAAATTATGTTTCGCCATAGTGGCAGGTTGTCAGCCAATCCCCCAAAATTGCAATACATCTCTCCCTCTAGTCCCTTAATCGCCTCTTACAACACCCACGGTAAAGAAATAGGGTGATGCTTTTCCAAGCCAACATCACACGACTAGATGAATCACCCTAAAAATTTTATCATCTTTCTTCAAGGAGTATAGTTTGAAATATGATTTAATATTTGGAACTTCCGTAAAATGTACTCAAGTTTTATGGAGAACTAAATATTTTCAATTTATTTGAAATACGTATTTCATATAAATTGCCTAACTAACCTTCGGTATTAATATTAAAAATTCTAGATTATGTGAATAGTATACATTTCGGAAGCTTGCAACATCGGAATTATCCGTGCTAATTTAGTAGAGTTAACTATTTCATGGTTATAGTAAATTAGTTTACTGTCAGTTAAAATTCTTCAATTCTTTAACTGACTTCAAAATAGGAGAAGGTTCTCAATTCGTCGTGCTTTTTATTTATTTGTTGTGTCATTCTTATTTGATTATATTAATTTAAAAAACGTATGAGAGGGTACATAACTCAATAAAATCATTATAATTGAGTGACTTGAGAAAATCCTTGAATAAATTTTATTGCTGTCGATATTATTTATTCACCAATATTTAACCGACTTGTTTGATATTTTATTGTACTGCGCTTTCCAATCTGTCAGCCAAGCGTAGTGGGTATGGCACACCCCCCAATAGGAAGAGGCTTATGTCAAGCAGTAGACTGTTGTGGCTGTTAGTTTGAAATTATGTTTTCATTTTGTAATGATTTATCTGAATGACTCTCAGATGTTTGTCAGGCGTTGCGTAAATTTTCTTTTTTACGAACGTATACGCTTTGCCTATATATAGGCGTGCTATATATATTTATTCATTTACTTCTATACATTATGTACACAAGTGAACTTGAAGTCGTAAGCATTATTTACTAGTCTAAATTATACACACACACATACACATACATATTGCTTCAATTATTCATGTAAAGCAAATAACCACAATTAATACTTGATTTTACTCAATACTAAAATCTTCAAAGTCATTACTTTATTCAGAAAATGAATTACTTAGAAAAAGTAAATTGTCATGTTTTATCGTCAAAAAACTCAAACAGTAATAAACAGTGAAAACGCAAACTCACGATAAGGCAAATCCCACACTGTGACAGACTGACGGATGCGTCTGTCGAACACCTTGGTCAAAACGCATGCATTACAGTGTGCCATAATATCTGTTTTGTATGGGAACTCGAAATTTGCTTTTGCCTGACAGACATATGCGTCAAAAATACGTTCATCAGTCTGTCATAGTGGGAGAACCGCCTAACTTTCAACAGCTTAACCAATTACGGTGTATATTGCGTATTGGCTACAGTAACTACGTGTGGCGAATCAGACAAGCGCAATGTACATCGCCCTTGGTGCCACAGATCTTGAACTAGTCTGTTATTTTCTTTTCGTGATATTGCTATAGTTTCGAATGAAATTGATCTTGAGGCCATTGATCGACTTTAGATTAGATTTAACGCGTGTTAGTAAGTTTTTTATGAATGCTTTGTTGCCGATAAACTGTGAATGTTACTTTTTATACCCTTTTCATGGTAGCTCTGTTTTTTCTTTTATATTGTAAACTAGCGACCCGCCCAGCGATTCACCCGCTGACACCCGTTTTCCTGATAGAACAAAGCTTTTTACTTAAAAGATACAAGGTAAAAGGTACCTAAAAACCTTCCTTTTCGATCACTCTATCAATTAAAAAAACGTATCAAAATCCGTTGCGTATTTTCAAACATCTAATACAAAGGGACACACGGAAAGCGTCTTCATTATATAGTGATTGTTAACGTAACTTCAAAATGGTGGTCGCATTAGCTAATGCTTACTTTCCTGTTGAATTTGCAAGAAAACAGCAAAAACCTAAGTTGCGTGCACACTTGAAATTTCACTGATTCAAAATTACAATTTTCCATCTGTAATAATACAAAGCTTTGATTGGGAAGGGTATACATTGTAATTTAGAAAACCAAATAATGCACTTCATCACAATAAAACGCCGTGTCATGCCGGCTTAGAATAACATCACCCCATTTCCTGTGGGAGTCGTAAGAGGCGACTAGGAGACTCGAGGGTGTGTATTGCAATTTAAGGCGATGGGCTGACAACTTGTCACTATGGCGATACACAATTTTCCGAATGACCCTCAAATGTTTGTCAGACGTGGCGTAAATTTCCGGTTTTTGCGGCCGTTTGCACTATGCCTACCCCACAAGGGATTATAGGCGTGATTTGTGTGTGTGTGTGTCTGTTTACTTCCAATATTAAAAGATCTTATATTACACCGTAACATGAACACTGATACTACAATTGGTTTCCATCGCATGCGCGCGCGCCGCTTGTCCTTACCACAGCGGTTGACCTTGCCCAGCCCTGATTGGCCGGCAGCTTTCCACACGGCACGGCGTGGTCAGCTGATAGCGCAATGCGATTTGAACTGTGGAACAGACAGTTCATTGGCTGGAAGGAAGCGGAAGGAAATTTGCACCGTTTTGTTTATGGAAGGTGGAGTTATTTAAATCTTCAGAGATTGCGTTTGAGCAATATCGAAACGACACTATATTTGTTCTTCAAACTTTTCGCATAGTAACATTAAAAATTATTTGACGTAGAGGTCTTTGTATTGACAGACAAATCTTTTTGGATCATTTTTATTGGTACAAGATATTTTAATTTAAGTAAACAAGAAGTATCTATCAGAATTGTAACCGCGTTTACTCGATATCAATGCCGTTTTGTAGAAAGGGTCAATACAATTTGGTCTTGATTTAGTACCAATTTGAAAGACCTACTTATCAAACTTTACGATTATTGGAGACTAGTTTTTACACTAGATTGGGTCTAGTGAAATTAGTAGCTTATATTCACAATTGTCAAGAACAAGTTACATTTTTAACAAGTGTATTATTTTTAAAGAAATAAATTGAAATGGTTTTTTTCTGGTAAATTTAATACTAAGTAATTTAATGCTATTGTCTTCGTAACTCGACGGTGTAAAGTAATGTCATACTTTGTACCTATTTGTGCTATTTGATAATCTGTTTACCTGTCGTGTGGTGCTTAGAATAGCATCACCCCAGTTCTACTCGTGGATGTCGTAAAAGCGACGAACAGTATATTAGGTAGTGAATAGGCAGCACCGTTCCCTGTGAATGTAACATCTTGTACTGCGCTCAATAGGGGGAGGGGAGGCCCATGTCCAGCAGTGGATTGTTGCGGTTGTCAATCTTAATGTTACATTTATGTATTTTTAATAATTCTTTAAGCTACCCCTCGTTTGGTTATTCATAATAACTGTATAACCAATTATAAGTTAATACCTTGAAAGGGTGACTCAAGGTGCTATGCCACTGATACTAAATGTGTTGGCCTACTGAATATAAACTCAACGACCTTTTACAATATTGCATAATTAATGTTATTAATATTTGACTAAACTGACTAACGTTCTTATATTATTATCTTGTTTATTCACGATTTTTCTGCCGCAAAACTAGGCTCCATACTTCGTCACAAAAAAAGTTCTTTATTTTTTTCCGTACCCAAAGGGTCAAAACGGGTCCCTTTTACTGAGACTCTGTATCTCATAAATCGTGATAGTTAGCAGTTGAAATTTTCACAGATTATAATAGATATAACAACAAATGCCTAAACGTACAATCTTTTTGCCTTTTTATGGAAAATGGTATGGAAACCTTCGTGAGCGAGTCTGGCTCGGACATGGCCGATTTATTTTCATGTTTTATTTTTACTATTGTAATTAAAAATGCAATAATTCTCTTAGAGATCTTTTGTCTTTTGTTTGAAATAAACTACAAATTCTATGGAAATGGAGCTTACAGAAGACTTGTACAAGTAGAAACTTGTTCTACTAAAATAGTTAGCTAATGCTTATGTTTCTGTTTTCATTTAATTCATTATTATTATTATTTTGAAACAGCTTGCCTTTGGGACTCAATTAAGGCCGCGCGCGGTATCGCGGGATCCGCGTGGCGGTCTGACATCGCCGCCATTATTACCCGTCCAAATTTAGAAGGCGCATAGTGCCTAGGTAGTTGTAAAATGGCAAGTGTCGTCGTGTTCGTACGGGTTATATTATGTCGCGGGTTGCTGAAGCCGCGGCGCGGGTGACCGCAGGCCGCGTCACGGGGCGCCAATCTTGTGTTTTGTCAAATCTGGCCCGCGCGGGACGTCCCGCGCGTGAAACCGCGTGAGCGAGCGTACGGCCTAAAAGCTGTCTTCTTTTCTCGAGCATCCTGTTCCTAATAACGTGACAAACGTAAACCTTATTAGTACCTAGCCATGAATGCATGTTCTACTTATTATTCAATACTATTATCGGTTGAGTCGCAGACGACGTAACAGCGACTTTCGTTTCGCATGATGCGTTTGACCCGAGTGGTTGTGCACGTTTGAACTGTTTATTAATGTCGGTATCGCTGTTAGATAGAGATACAATATACATATATCATGCCATATCCCTTACGGGGATAGGCAAAGCGTAAACGGCCGATAAAAACGGACAGTTACGCCGCGTCTGACAAATAATTGAAGGACATTCAGAAATTTGTGTAGTGTCTAATGCAAGAGTGATAGACGCCCACGGGAAAGAAATGGGATGATGCTATTCTAAGCCGACATCAAATGGGTAGAAATAAGGTGATACCACATGATACTATTTCAAGCTAGCATCACACGGCATATCATATCTATAATCAAATTAGTGTAATAAATAATAATAATAAAAATGATTTATTTAATAAACATAATTACTAATAGAAAAAACTATATAAAACAATTATGAGGCTTAACTATTTCCTAAACTAAGAATAGTCATTCATTCTTCTTGTTTTCGAGTGGGACGCCGAGTCGTCCAACGTTTGGACGAACCCTGGTGTCAGAGTTTTTCAACCGCCTACTACCAGTAATAGGCCTCTGACATGGTTGTGTAACGACCGCCGTCCAAGTAATCATAGACAGCAACCGGGACCGACGGCTTCCTGTGTCTTAGGTAAACAGTTTACTAACATAATCCCCTGCTTGAGTCATCATATCACTCTTATTGCCGTGTGATGCCGGCTTAGAATAGCATCATCCCATTTCTAACCCATGAGTGTCGTAAGAGGCGACTAAGGGACTCGAGGGTTAGATGAATTTTTGCAATTTTAGGTGATTGGCTGACAACCTGTAACTTAATGATACACAGTTAGTATCGATTGACCCTCAAACTTTTGTCAGACGTGGTGTTAATGTCCGTTTTACGGCCGTTAACGCTCTTTCTACTCCGTAAAGTATAAAGGTGTGATTTATGTATGTATGTATAAATTATTTATTTGATAAACATAATTACTAATACTTAGATAAAACTGTACAAACAAATTATGAGGCTTATCTATTTCCAAAACTAAGAATAGTTATTCTCGAGAGTCTTAGAGTGAGACAAGGAGTCATCATATCACTCTCATAGGTGACTTTCGTTTGTGACATGGTTTGACCTGCGCCGGCGTCGCGTGGCGTCGTTCGCCGGCCTGCTCTCGAAACAGTCATTTCACTTTTCAACTGTCACGGTTCGCCATCATTTTCTCGCACGTGACTTGACTAAACGTGTTTGTTTTTTTGGTTTGTATATTTGGTTTGTCAACTCGGTGTCCCATACGAAAAGAAGAAGTAAACTTTAATTTGTAACTTGAAAACTACTTTAAATGTATTTTAAAAGTTCGATAAGCCCAGAAATATGAGTATTGTGTTTCTTAAAGATTCCTCACCTTGATACGTCTTGTATTATACTTCAGTTAATATAGTTTATAGTTCTAATAAAAGCTTGATTGATATTAAAAATTCAAATGTTAAAGTCATGACATTTAGATATTTAGGTGATTATTGTTCATTTGTAATAGATATTTTAAACTAAGCATAGGTATGATCACTTATTCTATTTAGTTTCCTTTTATCATGAAACATTTATAAAAGAACTAAAGGATATTTATTTGTAAATTTTTAAAGTTAAAAGCCTAGCTTTTCTTTAGCAATAATCACAGGTAGGTACTATAGTTTTAAAATTAATCAATATTTTTTAAATATATTTTTATTTTTCTTTCAGGTATGTTGAACTTCGATTTGTGACGAAAACCTACTTATTTCAATAGTTTTTGGTAAGTTTATATAAAGCTTTTTCTGTTACACTATTTCTCATTTATTATCATCAGTCATTTATATACATTTTCAGAACATAAAAACATAATAGATCGATATCTATCTCAGATTAGAAGTAGAAAGTTGTAACACTAAGCGAAGGAAATTGAGGATAATTATTTGAGAATAAAATTTGAATATTCATGTTTGTCTGTCTTATGTAAAATGTTATTAGCGTCGGCAATTATTTGTGATTGACGGTTCAACTTTAATTACATTTTTAAACACAAATAGTCAGCATAATTTTAAGATTCAAAGATTAAAAAGTTTATTTGCGTATTATTTTTTATTTGTCACTACTTACTATGTCATTTTTCCAATTGAATTCTAATAAAAAACGATAAAGATTTCTGACTTAATATAAAATGTCATAAAATGCCCAACCACACTGTTAGTCGGAACGAGATGGAAGACCGTGTTGCTCGAAGCTGTTAGTGAATGGCTCAAGTAGGCTATACACAAAATTGTGGGCAAAACGAACTAATAGGCGAATTGCGTCAGTTAGTGAAACGATCAAAAAGACAAACTGCAACTATTGGCCAGGCTTACAACAGGTATGGGATCATTAGTCCGTTAGACTGCCAGACTGTATCAAGCACAAACTGATAATAATAAATAAATATTCTGGAAAATTTACACAGTGCCATCAAATTCCAAACAAAGCAATACTTGTACTGTAGGAACTCTATAGCTGGTATTAATACTTCAATTAGGTTATTTTTATTTTTTTAAATACATTATGTATACCTACAAAACACCCAGGCTAACCCCAAATGCTTAGCTTAAAAAACACGTGTCTTGAACCCACGATCCTCAGCGTAGCAGGCAGGAGTATATCCGCTACGCCATCGGGCTTAACGTAAACCATAATCAATTCAATTCAAGCCTTATTAAGCACATTTAAACTGTCATTCACTAAGCTTAAGTATATTGATATTGGCAATACGGTTGCCAAACGATTATAGGCCCGTACACACGACGACGCAACGTCCGTTTCTCGATCTGTCGCAATATGTAATAGCCTTTATAGTTCTAAGTGCACGTTCTTGGAACTACGTGATGTTTGACAATTGAACTAGTAATTTTGTTAAGGTATTTATTGGTAGTATTTAGGTCTGTTTCGTTCTTAGAAAAAGATCTAGTGTAATAATCTAGAGTTGTAATGACATAGATAATTATTTTTCTGACGTATAATCAGCGAAAGAGAACGTGTTTCTCGTTTTTTGCTAGATTCTACTTAAAAAAATATTTGTTTAAATAAATACTTAGCCCAAAAAACAAAGAATTGTAAATATTTTAACGGATGAACCAACCCATGAAACTGAACAACTTTCCCCTAGGAACGACGAGGTCGATATACAAGAAAAAAAGTTTCACCTCCCATACAAATTGACCCGGCCGGGTGCATTTTTTATGGGAGGACCAATTCTTTGTTTTCGACCTATGTTCGTAGGGGAAAAGTTTTATAGACTGGTTCACCGCTTGAAATATTTGCAGGTTTTTTTTTACAGCTGATTTACGTAAAAACAGAAACGTTAATTAAGTTCTGTACCAAATTTTTGTTAATAATGACCGTCTCTTTACATATACATAACACGACATTTCTAATAGGTATACAACTATTATCGTAAGAGCCTGTTTGGCCTCTCCTCAAAAAAAGTCTGTCCAAAAGCAGTCATTTTCGCTTTCTTGCCATTACCAGCTAATATCTTCCGAAAGTAATGATGGGCGCAAGTAGCGCGACGGACGGACAGACCAACCGCTCTATAATGTTGCTGCTCATTAGAAATGCTGAGGAAATAATAATAACAAGCAAACAAGTACTACTACATACTAAAAGTACTATGTATATAAGGCACATTTCAATTCAGTGCAAATATTTATTTGGGTGATGTCGTGAAACTGAACAACTTTTCCTAAGGAACATAGGTCGAAATATGAAAACATTTGGTCTTCCCATACAAAGTGACCCATTCTAACTTTTCCTAAGAAACACAAAATAGGCGCGCAGCCAATACTTACTTTGTGTAAGAAGTGTTAAGACAAAATATGAAAAAGATTTGGAACTTTCAAAAACGTAATTTGTATTTGAACAATAGTAATTTGAATAAAATTATTATTTTATTGCGACTTACTTTTATTAGGGAAAATTGTTTAGTTTTATGGGCTGGTTTACCCTTTGTTATATGTAATATAATTAAATTTTCTTAAATATTTCATCAACAAAATAAGTAAAATTCGTGTTTGAGTAGTAATTTCAATAATATAGAATACTATATAAGGTCTAAAGTCTTAACCAGGCTTTCCTCTTGTAAAATTAAATGTTACTGAAAACTCCTTTTACATTCGAATCACATAATAATTTGGAGGCCCCTCAAGTCACTCCTACAGGCTACAGCTCAAGTTCTGTACCCTCTGATTAAATGGTGTTAAGTTTGTCACCTCTTTAATTAAACCTTTTTTGATAATTAGTGACTTGCCCAAGAGTTTCATGTTTACGGGAACTTGTTATTCGGTAATTGTTAAATTGCTTCTGTTCTGAATTTCGGAGAAGTTAATAATTAGTTTAGTTAGACTAAAACAATTTTACCGTAGTCCTTGCTTTTACTTCACTAGGGAATTTCAGTCTCTTATTTCGATAAAATTACAATAAAATTAAGCATATTCAATATTTTGTTTTTTGGTTCAGATCTGAAATCAAAATTCATGTACACATCACGCCTTGCGGTTAAGGCAGAGTGTAAACGGCCATGAATAAGGGACATTTACGACAAAAGATATGACAAAAATTTGAGGGTCATTCAGAAAACTGTGCATCACCGTAGTGACATGTTGTCAGTAAATCGCCTAAAATTGCAGTACACCTATAACGCTCGAGTCCCTTACTCACCTCTAACGACACCTACGGAAAAAATGGAGTGATGCTATTCCATCCAGGTATGACACAGCATGAAATCAAACTTATATTTGATATATTATGACAAAATTTTTCAAATTTCAGATTTAACAATCCGAAGATCCATGTAATTAATTATTTAATTACACGCATTAGCATATATCATAAAAATGCTTTTAATTTAGGATGGATATTTTTACTACACAATAATATTACGCATTTGAGGAAAAGAACAATTTACCACTTCATCATCACAGCAGACAAAAACGGCACGAACTGTTAAATAAGTAAAAGTGGTGAACGAGTAAGAGGCTGTTACTAAAACCGCAAGTAAGTGAGTACTTGAGATAACATCCAGTGAAATGAGTCACGATTTCTGAGTAACAGTTACCGAAGTCACAGATACCGGGACTTGCGAAAGGGAAGGGAAGGTACTTACTCATAGTTAAGAATTTCTGCTGCTTATAGTGACAGATTTATAAATTATATATTTTGTCAGCTGAGAAATATTTATTGACTCATAAGGCATCTTTGAAAATTGATTAATTTAAGTATCCTTTAAAGCTAGAGTTTTTTTTTAAATAGGTAGAAAGTTGAACAATTTATTGCTTACAACAGAAACAAAACAAGCAAAAGTAAGCAAAGGCGGCCTTGTCGCTTGCAGCAATCTCTTCCAGGCAACCATTACATTAAAAATAGATTATTTTTAAAAGATTTGCAAGTAGTTGCAGAAGCAAACATATTACAGAACTTAAGTACAAAAGCCATAATTTTCGTCAAAATCATTTCAGTTGTTAGTAGCAGTAAATATTATTAATGTTGATGGATCATGGTACACAAATTTTATTATAACTTTTTAAGCACTCGCGATCACTTTCACTCATTTTAAGTATTAGACCGGGTCTATCAGTCAACCCGCGACCACAATACATGAAACTGTATTGAAACGTCAGGACACAGGTAAATAACTAATATTTACCTAAATACTATCGCGATAGACCTGGTCTAATACTTAAAATTTTATTATAATTAATGAAGTATGTATTTTGCACTACAGACATATGTCAGTCTCTAAGAAGCCAAAGATAATCTTACGGCTGCATACATTTTTACACCACACAGATTTTAAGTCTCAGCAAATATTTGGCAGGTTTTGCACACGCGTACCTTCTGACACACTGACACGGATATCGATATGTGAGAAAGCCACTTTCAAGGTGATTTCTACTGGAAGGACGTTGACTTTGACGAGGATATGAATTCCATTGATATTTGGGTTGCTAGATGAGTAGAATTTCAATGACACCACAAGAAAAATGTTTTTATACCTTCCATTTCAATTATATGTTATGATGATAAAGATAAAGATATTTCTCTTCTTCTTCTTCTTTTCAGCATAATAATGTCCACTGTTGAACGAATGCCTCTTGATGCTTCCTCCATTCAGATCTATTAGCGGCGATTATGGTCCAGGTCTAAAGATATTTAGTTACAATAAATGTTGTAAAATATGGTGTCAATTTATAAATAATATACATAGAATCATACATTTTGATTATGGTGAATAAAGCATACTTTATAATTTTAAATAGTTTCAAGCTTTCAAATATATATTTATAAGCTTTTATAAAAAATGAGTACTAAGAACTTGTTAAACTTTGGCTCAATGATGTAAAAATTGCTCAAGTAATCGCTAAAGTTGACAAAATAGCTTAAGTATTTCCTCAGAGGTCAAATTAACTTGCTCATAATGGCCCTTAAGGTTATATAGGCAAAGTGCTAATAAATTCTTCTTAGAAACATCGTTCACAATATATTCATCAACTTTATAAAGAAAAATGTCATCAATTTTACTGATAAAGATAAATTATTTCTTACTGATCATCATGCGAATGCCAAACTATGACGGACTGATGGATGCGTCTGTCAAATTGCGGGGCTACAGTATGCCATATCATCCGTTTTTTTTGGTAATTATAGAAATTCGAAATTTTCGTCTGACAGACAGATGCATCAAAAAAACGTCCGTCATTCCGACATTCTGGAAGTCGGCATATATTTTACTCGACCATCTTCTTACAAAAACGCTGCGTCATTTCATTCAATGCCCTGGAGCTGGCATGTTTGATTCAATACTTTAATACGCGCCATCCTTTACGCGCCCAAAATAAAAAGAGACCTCGATTTTCGACGTCCACATTTACACGTATATAAAAAGGTCTAAGTTATGTCTGCAGTAATAAAAGGTCGTTTACAAGATACGACAAAGATCTACAAATCTAGATTTCAGTTTTCTGATAGACGAATTACGATGCGCTAGCAAATATTAAACGGATTTATATTTCACGGATCATATAAATACAAATTTAAAAAATCGTGTCCGATCTTACCGCTCTTTTCTCCGTTCTTCCTCTAAATCTATCGAAAACTTCAAACTCACATGATTAAATACAATACTGAACTTCGACAGATTAAAGTACAAAGAACAGCCTACTATATACAATTTATTAGGTACATCATCAAATATTTGATGTAATTTGTTTCTTGAATACCAAATTTTAAAACACTTCCCGTGTAAGGTATACAATTTTTAAAAACTTGCAAAATTCTCAAATTTTAATTTGTTTCATACGATCTTTTCAGACCCCAAAAATCGCAGGGTCATAAGTTCCCTTTGAGTCCTTACCAAGCCTTCGGAGTGCGTCGACCCCACACTTGCCCGCTGGACCGTATCACTTGACATTTGCCTGGATTAGTCTTTGGGACGGATGGCCTTCGCGCCTTATTCAGGGAACCGTATTTTGGGATATCTTTAGCGTTTTTGGACTTTTCTATATTTGACAAAATCGAGACGACTAAGTAGCTAACGAGAAGGTCACGCTTAACATGTTTGCTGTGTTATTTTCATAGCTTGTCTTTTATACGGAGGCCAATGTCAGCATATTTTTATTATAAATAAATTTATTCAAAAATATGTCATCAAATTCTGTCCTGCTATGCCAAATCAACTAGTTATTCGTGAATTCTCAAGCAAACTGGAATTAAAATACTAGTTTCTAGAAGCTAGGATTCATTTTGCAACAAGCTATGCTTATTGATAACATAGCTAATGCAAACTTGTTTAGATTTCGTCTTAGGTATACTTGTAAATTTTAATGACGAGAGACTATATTTAGTCTTATCTCAAAAAGTTTACGCCAAGCATTAATTTCTAGTACCTAATACTCCATTTTTTGTATTATCTTATTATAAAGTATGTGCAGATGTACTTGTAATCCACACTACTAAATTGCATTTCATTTCAACAACGTCACTTCAACAATTAATAGTTTTGTATACATCCTGATTCTCCGCATCGATTCTTTTGTACTCAATTTTCTCATCGATTTTAGATTCATTTACGTCTCTCCAATTCCAATTCTCACGTATGGCAAGAATGCATACGTCCTCGGTTCTCGCTTCACCCGTAAAGATATATCGTGTATCTACTTCCGATCCTACTGTTTTGAACGGGTCAGTCTAGCAACCTTCAAAACCACCTGCTTTACTATAGTCATTGCTATTTTCAACAACCTTAGGATCAAATTCGTCTGCCACTGCAGGAACTGCGTTAGGAAGTTCAACTTTGAAAGTATTATCAGCTACTTTGCAATTCAAATCGTTACGCACTTTAAATTAAGGTTGATTTTAGTTTATATCATTACTGTAGATCAAATTTACAGCGCTACTGGCTGTCTGACCGATTGTTAATTGAAAATAATTGCTATTCCTGAGTGACTAAGGTTTTAACTTCGATGAAATATGAGGTTGACCTTAACTAATGGCAGTTTTGTTTCTAAAGTGAATGGGAAGTCTTGATTATTATGTTTCTTTTAATAGATCAGTTAGTTGATTGGTGCGTTGGTAAAACTAATCAATCATAATAATGTTAATTATATGCACAACGTGTGAGGTTTTTTAATTCTTCGTGTCTGTTACATTTCCTTATTGAGATCGACATACTGATTACCTTTAGGAAATTAAACCCACAATTTATTAATCGGTATGTTTTTAACAGTTCTGCTAAACTTTAAAACAGTTGAATGTTTTTAGAACAAAACTATTAATGTTTTGTGTAAGTTACACGAATACTCAACAAACAAAGAACTGTTTTTTTTCTTAATTTTACTCTCGACATCCGATTTTAACGTTCATAATTCATAATTAATTTAGCTATTTATACTTTTATACTATAGTTATAAGTAATCCAATTATTTCTCCTGTCAATTTGCAAACTGTGATTCAGACTAAAGAAAAAGATTCAGATCTGTTCTGCAGGTTCAGAACAATTATCAGTGCCTTTTTTATGAGCCACAAACTTGTATCAAGTATTCAATTTTATTGTCGTCGGTCTGATAGTTCTCAAGTTGTTGCGAGGCGGAAGTTTTAAAAGCTGCATCAGGTGTCCATGATAAACTGGTTTCGAAATCCTGTAAGTAGTGGCTCCGATACTTAAACTTCATCCCTCTTATAAACTTTTTGATATATTTTATCCATTACTTTTCTATTTAAGTGTTTGTTTATTACAACGAGTATCGATGCAAACTGTGCACCAAATCGGTAGAGGTGCAAAAGATGCACTGACTATAGTTTTGGCTGACTAGCCGACTACCGACTAATCAGCTTAAAATCGAAAAAATATAAAATACCTTCTTTTAATTAAAAAAAGGAGAGAAATTAAAAGAAAAATAAATAAATAATAATAATAATAAATAATAATAAATAAGTAATGTAAGCCGACAATTACATTACTTATTGGCGATTGGGAAAAGAAATCATGCCTGTGCACATTTTTCGAGCCTTGTCTACCAATTAAAATAGTTTTTTACTGGTTGAAATAAATTCTTGTATTACAATTTTATGTCTTTATTACAGGCGACTAATTGCTGACTATAAATATGACCGACTTTTCGTTTCAAAAATGTTTTTCATTTAATTATATAAGTTATTTATTTTCTTAAGTATTCTGAAATATCCACTCTCTTGTTTTGTACCTTTGTGAATAGAGCAGGATACGATACGCAATGACGCGATCGCTATCTTCCAAATCCGTGTTACAGTCTAGTCTGTCCAAATCGGTCGGCTGACTGGTCCGGTCGGTTGTCGCTAATCTTGCGCACGCGCAGCTGACATTTATTGAGGTGAACCAGCTCCCAGTTGCGTCACCAATCTCAGTCCGATGGCGTTTCGTATAGCGAACTTATGCTGCATTCATTAAGAAAAATTACTACTCGTCTTTAAGCATCATCTTTTCATACCAACATAAGTACACATATCACGCCTACCGTAAAAACAACAGTCACGTCTGACAAATAATTAAGGGCCGTTTCAGAATAATCGCGTGATACTATAGTGACAGATTGTCTGCCTGTCGCCTAAAATTGTAATACACACACACATTAAAGTCGAGTACCTTAGTTACATTGCCTCTAGGAGTCAAAATAAATTCAGAGTCTGTATACAACAATTATATTGGTGACGTGACTGTGTATGATGCACTTAATTTGTAACTCTATTTTAGCTTGTTTTAATAATATTTAGGCTGGTTTAAATTAATAGAACAGTACATACGACGATAAAGAAAAATAAAAGATAGAGCGTTATCACTGCGACGGGCAGGTATTTCACGATGAAACTTAACATTATGAAATAATTTGTAGGTTTCAAAGCCCCGGGCTATGATCGTAGTCCCCAGTCTGAAAAAAAACACACGTCTAAATATTATCCTTATATAATAAAGTCCATATCGATCATATGCCTCAGTACATATTTTCCCCAACGTCTTGACCAAAGCGCGCCGCTTATCAAGGCAAGACAGTCAACTACAACCTGCTACTAATGAATCTACACACGTTTGTGACAAAATTAAACCTTATCACAATAAAAAAAGCACATTAAAAAGTAAATTAATCTGTGTTGGACTGTACACAAGGCAGTATCAATTATATCAAGGCAAACGAGTTGGACATCGATTCGTTAACAGTCTGTTGGTCACAATGATCTAGATCTTTACAAAGAAACTCGTTCTTTGAGACGGAAATTCGATTGATTCTACAGCTCAGTTGTCACAAATAGTAATTGAAACTAATACTTATAAAGTACTTATTTTATTTATAGAATATTTACTTAGTGCCATCTTTGAAAAGCATAACCCTATTTCTTTCCCGTGGGTGTCGTAAGAAGCAACTAAGGGGGATAATCATCCTGGAAACGGGCAGCAGCGGTTCCTCTGAATGCAATATTTTGCACTGCGCTTGCTAATCCGCCTGCTAAGCGTAGTGAGTATGGTAATACCCCTCAATATGGAGAGGACCATGTCCAGCAGTGAACCGTTGTAGCTGTCAATGTAATGTTAATAGTCAGTTGAACGACTCGGGGCTCACACAAAAAAAAATAGTTTGTATTCTTCAAGGAATTCTTCTACTTGGTTAAAAAAACGTGCCATGCTATTGCAAATTGGGGGTAGTATGGGATCTACCTCCTAGCGGTCCACCCCGGGCAACGGCAACACAGGCTTGCCTGTGGATAAGTCCGGCTGAACGATCCCACTAAGCGGTGGAAGGCTCCGTAAGGGGCCGCCTGGCTCGCGACCACCATCCCACCGAAGTCTGGCGCCAAGTAGCTTGCTGCGTTCCGTCAGTGTGTTGTGTGGGAGTGCCAATGCCTTAACAGGCTTCTTCTGGGTGAGTTCGCTCCATCTTAGACTCTGTCTCTGTCCTATGACCTAGACTAGAGTCAAGAGCAAACCCATCATTAATTTTAAAAAAATAGCTGACGTTATTTCGTTTCCTGACAGTACAATACGTTTAATTATAACAACATAGTTACAAGTCAGAGGTTGAGATACACTTCATCCATTTAAATTATTAAACGTGTACAGAACAAATAGTTTTGTATCAATGAATAATAATTAGATACATACATACATACATAAATCACGCCTCTTTCCCGGAGGGGTAGGCAGAGACTACTTCCTTCCACTTACTACGATCCTGGCATATAGATTCATTACAATAACAGAACAATTGTCATTATCACTTCTACTTGGAGTAGGTAGTAGAAAGACTTGGCATGGAAATCTTTCCTCTGCTCGGGCCAGGCATGTACAACTGCCGCCGTAGTACATGTAGTAGCATGTCTTGTGTCCCTTCACTACCAGTCATCTACCCTTCAATATAGGGTGAAATTAACTAGTGACCGAGACGGGCTGGTGATAAGGAACGACTTTTCTTAAGTATCATAAGTTGAATTATGACAAAAGAGTTTTGAATTTCCGTAGTAACTAATATCAGATAATCGGCAATTTTGTAGAAGTGTAATTTTTATTTCGTATTTCGACCTATGATCCTTGGAAATTCGTTCTTTATCACCAGCTCATCTTGAGTTTTAGCCAATTTTATTTATACTTTTATGCACATCGTAAAAAAGTCGGGCCTAATGCCACATGGCATTCTCTACCGGCCAACCAGAAGGTAAACAGAGAGAGAAAGTAGCGGGTGCACTAATGAGAAATAACACCCATCGGTCGCTAGTAAAATTTCATCCTATTTATGAAACTTTATACTGAAAAACGTGATCCCAAAATGCAGCAGAACCTGCAAAATGTATTGCACAACCGATGCAACCCGCGCGGTGCGTACAACTTTTACTTTTACACGTAAAAACAAACTACTGGACTGGTTGGATAGCGGTTTGCGGCACTTACCTGAATTGTTTGTACTAACTGAACTGCTATAGGTAATCAGTAGTGATTTTTAGTCTTTTATTGGTTTGTTTCGGAACAAAATTCATCTGTCTACTACCCCTATTATACTGTTCCCGAATACTGTGCATGGCATATATTGTTGTTTATTTTTTAAACTTGGGACATTTTGCTAGTTTTCAAAAAAATTATACATAACACTGATTTAAAAGAATTAGGTATTAAATTGCTGGTTATTTCGAGTTATTTGCACTGACATCTATATAACAACCAGCAATGTATGCTGGACAGTGCACAGTTTTCAGCATAGTGTAATAAGGTCTTTGGCAACGGTAAACATCTACTTACTATACCTACGTTAGAAATGTAATACAATTTATTCGAAATTTCAAATGGCATGGGATATGACGAATCACACAAAACATATTTTATGTAATGTTAAAAAAATACTTAACACATTCTGAAAGTGACTTACCTACAGATATATTCGAGACCACAGATTCAATTACCATATCACATGTTTTTCTAAGTAAATAAATAATAAATATCCTGGATAATTCACACAGCACCATCTAGCCACATAGTAAGCAAAGCTTGTACTATGGGAACTAGATAGCTGATATAATACATAAATACTGTATTTATTTGAAGACATAAAAATCGCTCAGACTCAACACAAATATTTCAAAAGTAACTTTCGAATACTTGTGCTGTGTAGGGATGGAACCCACAATCTTCGGTATAGCAAGCAGGGGTAGTATCCGCTACGCCATCGGGCCAGCCGGTTTAAAAATATTTGAAAGTATATCATTACACTTTTAAACAGCTGGTTCAATCAATTCTGTTATTAATTAACAGTTGATATTGTAGTAAGACTTTCAAAAATCTTATAAAATGGAACCAAATACTCAAGTAATTTTTTTCAAAAGTTACTTTCCATATACTTAATTTGTCGACAGCTGCGTCTTGTTTGTTTTTGTAGACTGTTTTAAATTCTGAAAATGGACGTGATATTATAAAAACTCTAAAAACATGTACTTACTGAATACAACATGTACTTTTTATCGCAACAAACATTAATAACATTCATCTGTAAATTGGATCCAGTCCAGAAATATGACACAGGTTTTGTAAAGTTCGCCGAAATCGTGCAAAAATAAACAGAGGCAACTTTACTGTAACACGGTCACCTACAAAACTAGTCACATTTTTCTAAAGAAACAAGTTTATAAAAGAAAAAAGAAGCGTTTACAATAACTTTTCAATTTAACTGTTCCAATTTTGAAGTACCTAAATTTTTTCAAATCAACACTCTCTACGTTTTAAACTCTAATAAGATTTAATCCTATTTTGACGTGAATTTTCTTCTCAAGCGCTAATTGAGAAATGAAACGAAGTGTCCTGTGCGAATTCTTAAATTTCTTATGCTACATTAAATACAGTCTATTTAAAAATATTTCTGAAAGCAAATTTGAATTACAAAATATTTTTTTTCAAATTATACTGCAAAGATAAAAAGACGAACGGTGTCGTAAAATGTGACAATTGCATTTTCCATCATGAAAGCTACTTCATTATAAGAGAAAGTACTTAACTGTTTCAAAGAGTTTATGATTACTGTTTTATTTAGGTAGGACAAAATATATAATATAACTCAGTTGTCTCTCTCTCTTGTCGGTGGAGTTTTGCCAGTTCTCTCTGTCTACTCCCTTCTCCATTAGACTTCCCTGTACTTCTACAGCTGATTGACATATTCTAAAAATGTAACTGACCACTAAAATAAAAGTTAAAAGGTTCATCTTCTTGTGTGGGACACCGAGTCGTCCAACAACCTGATTCTGGTGCCAGATTTTTTAACCGTCTAGGAGTACACCTCTGACATGGTTGTGTAACGTCTGCCGTCTAAGTAATCATATACAGCGACTGAGACCGACGCTTCAGCCTGCACTCCGAAGCACGAAAATATTTTGTGGACAATCAGGTGGTTCAGTCTGCAATGCCCTAACCAGACTGTGAATTAATTCACAAAGTGATAAAAATCTACTTTTTGATTGTCCCACTGGGAGTCGAACCCGGAACCTTTGCACTGCAGGCAGTTGTACTACCACTGCGCCACATCGGCCGCAGTTAAAAGGTACTTGTAAGTCATATAAAGCGAAAACACATCTCTTAGAGCTACTCTCCAAGCTCCCACTCCACAAACAGAATCTCGAGACCGTCTGTTGTCAAGAGCCCTTGAGCTCCTATATTCTCTACTAATTGATACGCGTCTACGACTAGCTCGTCAATAGACTTAAATATATACTACATTTCTGAGTAAAATAGCTGGCTAAAGATATCACTGTCACTTTAATATAATATTATCATGTCTTTGGGTAGTTATCAATTACCCGAAGACATTATAACATTATATTAACAGCAATTATACAGGGTTCTTTTTTTCACCCCGGAAACTTTATAGGGCGATTCTACTCATAATTCTGAACAACATTTATTATGGGGTCACCTGCAAAATCGCGAAAAAAAACAGCTGGTCCATACATTTTGTTCGAGTAGGTATGAATTTTTCTATGGAACAGTTGTTTTTTTTTTCGAGATTTTGCAGGTGACCCCATAATAAAAGTTGTTCAGAATCATGACTAGAATCACCCTGTAAAATTTCCGGGGTGAATAAAAAATAACCCTGTATAAAGAGCCACAACAGTCCAAAACTCTGACGACTCGGTGTCCCATACGAAAAGAAGAAGTCCACTGCTGGACATGGGCCTCCCTCTACTGGGTGGTATTGTACTCAATACGCTTGTTAGGCGGATTGGCGAGCGCAGTGTAAGATGTTGCGTTCACATTCCCTGGATGATTATGCCTTTGTCGCTTTTTACGTCACCCATGAGTAAAATTGTGTTATCGGGAGGTAATTGATAAAGGAATAGAAAAATGTTTTATAGTTTATCAATTAAAACATGGTGTTACCAAGGTCTATCCAACATATATTTTTGATTTGTATCAGTCGCATCTTTAAGCCTTAAATTTTGCAGTTATTTGTAAAATATAAGTCAATTTTAGATATAATTATCTCTTATCTTTTTCCCGTTCACATTTCTTTCCCTAGTAAGAGACGACTAAGGGACTCGAGAGTTACATTACATATTTATTGCAATTAGGCGATGGGCTTACAACTTGTCACTATGGTGATACACGATTTTCAGAAACGGTCTCAAATATTTGTCGTAAAAGCGACCGTATTTTTACGATCGTTTACGCTCTTCGTACCCCGCAAGGGATTTAGGCGTGCTATAGGTTTGCATGCTTGTACGTATGTTTTTTTTTTCGATTTATGTGATAAAGATATGTGTTATTTCAGTCCCGTCACATACACTTTGAATCGACTATATCTTGATGGTGCTACCAATACACTCAAAGCCACTACAATTTCCGTCTGCGGTCGCCGCCTCGCCCCTCACACGCACAAAGCGCACTTAAACCCAGTTCCTGGAACTGGGGTTGCGAGAAGCTTGAGCCCTTTGACAGCACGAGTTCAACTAGGAACCAATTATGTTAGACATTGAAAGCAGGGATTTTCAGACATATTTTTGCTCTGAGTAATGCTTGATATTTTTAGTTACCAAGAACATGGAAATTTTAAAAGAGATTGGAAAAACTTACACGGAGTAACAAAAAAGGTAATCCGAAAGGAGGTCAAAAGAGTTTAGAATCCTCTTTTCGAATTGTGATACCCTTTTGTTACCCTTAAATAGAATTGAGTCATGGATACAATACAGTAGAATGAACTCGTAACTAAAATGCGATTAATTCAATTGTTGCAGTAAAAAAATATGTATTTACCTAACAAAATAAGAATACCGCAATTTCTACTACCTTCATATTTCTGATGAATTCCGCATTTGTGGCATTTAGTAAATACCTTGTCATGCCAACTTAAAGAGCCGTGTGATGCCGGCTTAGAGTTTAGTGTGATGCCGGCTTAGAGTGCCGTGTGATGCCGGTTTAGAGTGCCGTGTGATGCCGGTTTAGAGTGCCATGTGATGCTTTTTTACAACCTGTCACTAGGGCGATACATAATTTCGAATAATCCTTGACTGTTTGTCAGACGTGGCGTTAATAATAGTTTTTACGGCCTTCCCGACAAGGGATTATAGGCAGGATATTTGTATGTAGAGGTGTATGTATGCATTAAATACCGCCACCCTACTTATCAGGTGTCCACTTTTAAGCTCACTTTTAAAAGATAATTCAAGCTTAAGAACAGTCTTGAACGATTTTATCACCTCGTTTCCAACAGTTTTTCTTCTCGCCGCATTCAGTTTATTCGCGTAAGTTATTGAACGCGCACGTGCGTTTTACTGCCGCATGCCGACGTCGCAGGCGCACTAAAACACGCATAAAACATATCGGCCAAGGGTTAAAGAAAGACTCTTAACTGCTTTTTACGATGTACATTCGACGTTTGAAATATGGATATGCCAGAAGATGAATGAAAGTTTATGAAGCATTGAGGATATAATGCGAATGTTAATTTAATTCTCAATTACCGACATTGGATTTCTTCGGTTGAGGTCAATATAATAAAATTGCAAGTTCTTTATTCCTTACTCATATATGCTTTAGGAATGAAAATATACGTAAGAGTATTAATTCGAACTCATGGTCAGAATTTTCGAGTGTTTTACTTCTTGTCGTCCGTCGCTGCGTATTTTTACCGCACCCTAGCGCATGCGTCTGTCAGACGAAAGGAAATTGCAAATTGTGATGCTTGCTATGAGTTTATTAATGCACATTAAAAACTCATAACAATCATCACATCTTAAACAACCACAGAAAATATGTTTGGGGGTATTTGTGAACCTAACAAGTGTCAAATGTTGCAATCACAGGCTGCTGCCTATACATGAATTTATCCCTTGGTTGCCTTTTACGACACTCCACAGGAAAAATGGGGTGATGGGCACTAGAATTCTCTGCGACACATCTACATTTTCTTATAAAAAGTGGTTAAGTGTAAAATTTCCACGTCGGCTCCATAAATCTGCTGTTTTGTTACCGCCGAGTCAAATTCGTTGGCGCTTTAACTCCGGTTTATGCTCCCCCTGGGATTGTCGCTTGTTTTGCTGTTGTACAACCTACAACCTACCTACACTTGGTAAGGACACCATTTGGTTTCAGTAATATAAGGTTTAAAAAAGTCACTATTATAAGGTCAACAAACTAGTAATTTTCTCCCAGGGATATGTTTGAAATAATAAGAAAAATCTTAAATGTGCATTACTCCAGTTAGGCTAGAAGATATACCATACTTTAGTTAGACAGTACACAGTAGGCAATAAATAGTTTGTAAGGTTGCATGCATAGGTTAGTTATGTTATTAAGATAGATATTACAATTGTATGTTAAGAGTGCTATCTTGCCAACAAACTGTTTTCGCAGTTTGGCGAGAATATTAAAGTAAATTATTGTAATATCTTTAAGTACACAATAAATAAATAAATAACTACTCAAGCAAAATCCAAACCTCTTTTTTATTGCTTAAAATAATCTTTTAAGATAGCCAAGAACAACTGCATCTCTTAGATTAGAATGAAACAACTTCTTTAATATGTCTAGCCCTAGGTTATTACGGACAGACCTAATAAGTATTGAAGATCAAACGAACTTACCTGTAAGTGAAGTTCGATCATAATTATGTGAACAGCTTCATTCGACGCGATTTATTGTTAACATGGTGTAGATTCGCTCCCAAGCACTAGCCTTGCACGGATATTTTAGAGTTTTTTTTTTTTTTTTTTTTGAGCGGGTATCCCCATTTCTACGTCCCCACCTCGGCGGTCGCTCGACTGTCAGATTCATTTGTTTACAGTTTACATTAGTTACTCACCATTTCACATTTTTCCAGTTTTAATAATTGATTGGGTGGGTATAAGTGAAAACAAAGTTTGAAAAGAAAGATCCAGTGTGAAGAAAGTGCAAATTTTTTAAAATCATAATATGCCATTGTTGTTGGGTGGGTGTATGTAAATCGCGTCGAATGAAGCTGTTCACATAATTATGATCGAACTTCACTTACAGGTAAGTTCGTTTGATCTTCAATTATGTTTCACAGCTTCATTCTTAGCGATTTATTGTTAACATGGTGTAGGATGTTGAGAGATAAAAATGTGAATAAGAATGGCAAAATAAAACGGTAAGTTTTTATTTTATGCTATAACGTATATATTTTACACAGACTCAAATAATAACAACAGAATATAAAACATAGTTTTATAACAATCAACGTAACATTAATTAGGTATCCATACAAGTATTGCAACCAACTGTATTTTATTTTTCAGGTGGAATACGATTGCAATTAGAAAGAATAGTTCGAGCAAAATCACTAGTATCCGAGATAATTTCTCTGTTATAAAATTTGGCAAAGACTGAGGAAGATGAGCTCCATCCTGCAGTCTTTCTTATGACATCGACATTAACTCCAAGTCTGCTGGCTGAGGATGTGGTCGCGTGACGAGTGCTGTGAGCACTGAATAGTGAAGTATCAATACCACTACTGTGAAGTGTCTCCTTTATCCAGTGACTCAATCTTTGAGACGATATTCTCGAATGGGGTTTTTTATAACTTATAAATAAATTATTATCCTTACGTATTTGTGCTGTTTTATTTATATATGATTGTATACATTTTGCAGGGCAAATTTCAGGGTGTGTGTTATAAAAAGGTAGTCGAAGAACTGGCTGATATGAATTTGGCTTAGAAGTTTTAATTAAATCGGGAATTTTTATAATTATTTCAGAAGAGCCTTGTGTAGAAATATTACTAATTTTAATCAAAGACAGAGTCTGAACGCGGTGTGCCGTCACTAGTGCCAGCAGAGTTGCAGTCTTTTTCGAAAGAGTTTCTAGACTAAGCTCTTCGTTGGGCCACTTTTGGGCTAAATAATCTAATACAACATTGGGATCCCACGTGAGATTGTATTTGGGATTCGTTGGTCTTAGTCTGTAAACTCCTTTCATAAATCTTTTTATTCTCAGATCATCTAACGTTTTACCTACTAGCAACGTCAGTGCCGCTTTGTATGAATTAATTGTGCCATATTTGGCCCCTTTGTCAAAAACATCCGTTAGGAACTGAATAATAACAGGAATTGAAGGATTTAGGTAGTCGTAATCATGAATTTTACAATAATTTAACCAGGCTTTAATACAGCCGTCGTACTGTCGGTAAGTATTGTCAGTTAATGAGGCTAACATAATTTCGACTGATCGAGGTGAAAGGGATCGTCCTAGTAAAGAGCGCCTGATAACTTCGCGGCAACCAACGTCAAGCTCTTGTGCAGATTGTGTTGATTCCTGAAAGGAGAGACAAGTAATTCAGTATTTGGTTCAAAATACAAAGTTTTGGTACTTATAAGCTTCTGAAAAACGGGAAACCAAGGTTGAGTTGGCCAAAAAGGTACTACAACGATCCCTGACGCCTCTTCGGAAATGATTTTGTGAAGTACTTTGGTAATCATTGCAAACGGCGGAAAAGCATAAAATGACAAGTTTTTCCAGGACAGAGTGAAAGCATCTATGGCCCAAGCTTCTGGGTCATTTTTCCAAGACACGTAATCCTTGCACTTTGCATTGTTCCTACTAGCAAACAAATCAATGTCCGGAATTCCAAATGTCTCAGTAATTTGGTTGAACGCATAATTATTAAGTTCCCACTCTGTATCCTGAAATTTTTTACGAGATAAGTAGTCGGCTTCGCAATTTTCCTTTGTGTTTACGTAAGAGGCAAAAACTGTCAAGTTATGCTTTTCACACCATTCCCAGATGTCTCTTGAGATTTTGTTTAGGTGTCGATACTGAATGCTGCCCATTCTATTGATGCACGAAATTGCAGTTTTATTATCTAAACGTAATAAAATATTACAATCAAATAAATTTCTACAGAAACATTTTAAAGCGAGAAAAGCAGCTTTGAGTTCCAACTGGTTTATGTGTAAGTCCCTCTCATCATCCTTCCAATGTCCATAGCTTTCATCCCCATTACAAAAACAACCCCAGCCGCTGTTCGAGGCGTCCGAATACATTTCTAAATCAAAATGTTTACTCTCGAGTGAGGTTGATCCGTTATCTATGTGATCTAGCCACCAATACATATCTTTTTTTAATCGAGCTGTAATTTCAATAACCTGCTCATAGCTTGGATTATCAAACAATTGTGTGTATTTATGATACTCAAACTCTTTTGTGTACAGCCATGAGTATTGTATTGCCGGGCAGGCAGATACTAGCAATCCTACAAATCGAGCAAATTCGCGCAATTTGCATTGTCTCAAATTTAAGAATTTCTGAACGCAATCTTTTATTTTTAAACGCTTATCGCTGGGTAGGCGCATAATCATTTTTCTAGAGTCAAAAACAAACCCGAGGTACCTACATTGAGTGTCTGGAACTAAGCAACTTTTCTCATAGTTTATAACAAACCCAAGACTAGTTAAAAAGTTGATTGTCATGTTGACGTTATTTGTGCATTCAGTGAACGACCTACCTATACAAAATATGTCATCAATATAAATAATGGATATCATATTGTGCAATCGTAAGTACTCCATAACTGGTTTTAGTAACTTTGTGAAAACGTAAGGCGCAGTGCTTAAACCAAATGGTAAACAATTGAACTCGTATAATTGATTGTCGTATTCGAAACGCAGATATTTTTTATGAGATTCATGTATCGGTACGCAAAAATAAGCATCTTTTTATGATCTATTGACGCCATATAGCAGTCTCTAGTGACTAATTTTGATGTAGTACGGTAATCTTCCATTTTGAAGTGGCTTGTTTTTACGTATTTATTTAGACATTTTAAATTTAAAATGAATCTTTTGGTACCATTTGGTTTAGGCACCAAAAATATGCTTGACAAAAATTCGTTTTCAACGTGATGACATTTAGAGATAGCATTTATTTTTAAAAGATCCTGAATGCATTTTTTGAATTGTGTGCGATCTTTACTAGAACCTGAATGTGTGGCCGGTTTATCGGCACGCCGTGGGGTAGAACTGAAGGGGATTTTATAGCCCTTAGTCCAAGACAATAGAAGAGGATCGTTAGTGATACTAGACCACTTTTTAGTAAAATATTGAAGTCTACCAGCAAAAGGTACCTGTTGCATTAGTATCGGCGTTGGTTCCTCCTCACTGGCGAGCGATTCGATGTCTGGCGATAGCGAGCAGTGCTGGCGCTGGGGCGAGGTGGCGCGCGGGCTGGCTGCTGCCGCGATCGCATGTTGTTGCTGGTAGGCTTGTTGTCCGCTTTTCGATGTTGAGGCTTGAAGTTTAAATTGTTTTTACCAGTGGCGGCTCTGTAAGCAAAGTTACTTTTTGTGAAAGTGGACGTCTTGGTAACGTTCTTGAGTGCGTCGCCTGATTTTTGAATAGATTGTGCAGCCTTTAGTTTTTCTGCGACGTTCTCACCAAATAAAAGCTTGTCTCGTGTCGTGTTGATGAGAGTGTCTTTTAAATTGGTGTTTATTGCCGAGATAATAAAGAAACGTCTTGTTTTTGTTTCTGTGTAGTGGCAATCGCATAAAATGCGGCACGCATCACTTAACGGTTTGAGTATCTTCTGCTTTGAAGATTCGTTAGATATTATCATGTCAGTCACGTTTGCTAATGCAGCGAGGGCAATACCAAGTTGATGTTGTTTGTGCATAAGCGATGAATCCCTTTTCACGAGAACCTCGGGTATCGCGGCCTTTGCCTCCGGGTTTAGAGTTGGCGCTAGAAGGAGATCGCAGTTGCCCGGAACAAGATACTCTTGCATTAATTTTTCTTTTGCGTCTTTTTTAAGTCCCTTAGACAAAACATCCTGCCACCTACTGGCGACATCTTTATGGATGGGTTTTCCGAGAGTAGTGTCCTGTTTAGGAGCATCGCCTAGTAGTTCCAAAATATCATCGTCGAGAGTAATTTCTTCAGGAACTGTATCATCATCATTTGTTGTGGCAGGGAGATTCTGAGCCGTAATTTCTGGATCTGGTGAGGCACGTGGCGATCTGTTAGCACGTGGCGGTCTGTTAGCACGTGGTGAAGACATTATTTGAATTTCAGGCGATTGCTGACGCGGTGTCGGAGATCGACGATGGGACGACGTAGCGCGACGTGAAGATGGTTTGCGTGGCGGAGAGGCACGTGGACGTGGAGTTGGAGAACGACGAGGTCTTGCGCAGTTTGGCGATGGCTCACGTGGCAAGGAGTGACGTGGGACCACAGGGCTTTGTAAGGCCCTTGGTGTGGGGTGGCGCTCTACTTCCACCCTTATCTCGTTATCTGAAAATAACGATATTTTGCATTATTTTGTGACAGTAGTAGCCCAAGGTTAGCAGTACGCATCACTAATGCACAAATGACAGAGACAACCCAGAGTTAGTTGCTCGCATCATGTAATTCAATTATGACAGTAACAGCCCAAAGATAGCAATTACGCATCATTTTAAAGAGCAATTTTAGCATGAATTTAAATTGTTCAGTACTTACTGTTGGATTCATCTTCTGAAGATGATTGTATTACACGCGGTCTTGGTCGCGGTTTCTTTTTCAATTTATCCTGTAATTTTTGAATTTTTCTCCTGATCTCGTCCTCGGTCTCGTCTTGCTTTCTTTTATTTCCCATGTTGAATGAATTTAATGACAGATATATATTTTTTCACTTTTAATTTAAATTTATTTTAAATAAAATAAAATATTTTAATAAATATTAACTGACGCGGCACTGACACGTGCGAAGGCTTGAGCACGGAAACGAATAAATGAATCTGACAGTCGAGCGACCGCCGAGGTGGGGACGTAGAAATGGGGATACCCGCTCAAAAAAAAAAAAAAAAAAAACTCTAAAATATCCGTGCAAGGCTAGTGCTTGGGAGCGAATCTACACCATGTTAACAATAAATCGCTAAGAATGAAGCTGTGAAACATAATGAAAAACTTATCCAATATAATTATCTCTAAGTTATAGCAAGATCAAATCCAAACCGTGCCGCAGTATTTTTTCTTCAAGTACCAACGCAGTTTTCTAAATAACATGAAATACTTCATACATATAAAGATAAAATGTTAGCGTTCGCCGGGAATTGAACCCAGGATTTTCGGAGTACTTCCTTTTCTCATTTATGATAATACTGTGCGTGCAAATAAATCATAGTACATGAAATTCTTTAAATGTATATATTACTAGATTTCCGCCCAGCGGTTTTACCCGCTGCCACTCATTTTCCTAAAAGTAGCCTATGTGTTATTTCGTTATACTCTACTTGTGTTCCAAATTCCATCCAAATCGGTCAAGCCGTTTGAGCGTGAAGAGGTAACAAACATACATACATAACATTCACACACAATCTCTCAGATTTATAATATTATTATAAGTACGGATCAAATAGTTACATAGACAAGTTTAAAATAAGTGTAAAATATGAGCCTGTGTGGTAACAAAATTGTCGTTTGTCGTGTGAGACATTCCATCACCTATTCACGTGGTTTCGTCGGGAATACTAATATTTATTTCCTTGTAAACCCGCGCCGAGGTAGCCACAGTAAACTCCAATTTACAATGTGGTGAACCCTTTCTGTTTTGGTTTTACTTCGGCTATCGATATTGAATGGTTTTGGGTGTTTTTGTTACAGTTTAAATCGAGTGTTTTTTTTTCTTCGGAGGTTCTCCTACTTGTCATCCGTCGCTGCGTATTTTTAACGCACCGTAATGAATGCGTCTGTCAGAATAAATTGCGTATCTTATCTTATTTCCAAACAAATACGGCTACGGTGCGTAACGGATGCGTTTGACGTGTAGCCGTATTCGTATGGGAATAATTTTGGAATAAAAATTCGTAGCGACGGACGACAAGTGGGAAAACCGCCTTTGCAAATCCTGTACTGTTGAACCCAGGTTCCGCACGCGGTATCTGGTATTTGACATTTTGTATACGGGTTGTATGGCATGGCATGGGGCAAATGACGTGTGTGCTTCTACATGTAGTTTCTACTACTCCTACTATTAATGCCGGAAAAATGTATGTAGTATGTGTGTTGATCGTCTTACGAAAGAACCGGATTTGTGAAGTAACATCCATAAACCCAAACTTTCCAGAAATCCGTACTTAATATTATAAATCTGAGAATTTGTGTGTGTGCGTGTATGTATGTTTTTTACCTCTTCACGCTCAAACAACTTGACTGATTTGGATGAAATTCGGAACACGTGTAGAGTATAACCTGGAATAACACATAGGCCACTTTTTGCCGCCGGAAAACAACTCTTACCACAGGAAAATGAGTGGCAGCGGGTGAAACCGCTGGGCCGAAATCTAGTCGTAAATAATTTCTAGCGGTAAATCAATAAGTGCACTTATTAATTAATATAAATTTTTATTGTGTCGTGTGATGCTGGCTCAGAATAGCATTACCCCATTTCTTTCCTGTGGGTATAGTAAGAGGCGATTAAGGGAACGCGAGGGTGACATGTGTATTACATCTTAAGGCGACAGGCTGACAACTTTTAACTATAGTGATACACTTTTTTTCTGAAACGTCCCTCAATATATTTGTCAGATGTGGCGATTACCACCGTATGTTTCAGCCGTTAACGTCTACCTACCCCGAAAGGGATAAAGGCGTGAAATGTGTATGTCTGTGCGTATTTTGTACGGTATAAATTCAGTGTATAAATACACTTGGAGGGTGTGTATTGCAATTTTAGGCGATGGGCTGACAACCTGTCGCTATAGCGATACACAATTTTCAGAGTGTCCCTCAAATATTTGTCAAACGTGGCGTCAATGTCCGTTTTTGCGGCCATTTACGCTCTGCCTACCCCGCAAGGGATAATAGGCGTGATATATGTATGTATGTATAAATTCAGTTCTTCAAAGCTAAAATTAAAAGACTACCGTGTGTACTTAATAGTACTAAGATCCTAACACCCAGATTGATGTTGTCAAGCCATCTGCTATATACAGGCAGTTGCCACTAGGGGCAGCAGTAATTGGGTCGTTCACCGACTCGGTTTCCCTCAGGACAAGAGAGAGCAGTAAAACCGCAATAAACGAGTTTTATTGAGGAAGCCGGAACTAATTCCTTGTTGACTAGCTATCAGCAAGGAACGACACTGAATACATAATTTACGAACAAGATTTAGGGACACCAGTTTTTTGCAGTAGAACTACGAGTAGTTTTATTTAGTCTGTTGTGGTAAAAGTGATTAAGCGGCATTTAGGAATGCTGAACTAATTAGAAAGATTATCTAAATTGTTGCTAGTACGCCTTTTCTTTAGTATTATTAATTCCTTATGAGGGCTGTCATGCACTTGCTTAAATGGCAAAGTCTGACAACTTGCAGGAAAAATCTTTGATGTCAAATTATGATATGATATTTAAGTATTTTAACGTTAAGGTATTTAGTTATTGTAGTATTTGTATATATACAGTACTTTTTGATATTGTGCACGTCATATCCGCGTCTCGAATCATGGAATCTAACTTGTGTAGGTTTGCTGTAAGAAATGTCTCATTGTAAATTGTTCCTGTGTATGTATTTGTGAACAATAAATAGTTAAATAAATGATACCAAAGGCAATTTTACATCGAAGATTTTTCGCGGCAGGTTGTCATACAATCTGAGACCTCGTCTAAATTATCTGAATGTGTCGTCTGTCAGAACAATTTGAAATTCGGTGACTGAACATTACGAAGGTATGTTTCGGCACTCAAATGTCTGATAGAGCTATATGCAAAATAAATACTTTCACAAATTCAATAATGAATACAAAAAGTACCCGTGCTTGTAACTTGCAGCTAAGCATAACAGAATAAGATTGGATTAAGAACAGCACTTTAAAGCTTAACTTGTAAACAAAAGCACTATACTGAGTTAAGAACTTAATGGAAACTGAAAAGAAAGTTAAATTATGTTGTTATACATAATGAAGTGACAGTTCATAGTGGAATCAAGATGTTTTGAGTGTCAAAGATAATGATGATACAGTGAGTGGAGAGATGTGGCGCATTAGTAGTGCGACTGCCTTCGGTACCAAGGTTTCAGGTTCGATTTCCGGTGGGGCCATCACGAAATTGTTATTTTTACTTTGTGTTCACAGTCTTCTTAGGACAATGCAGGACTGAACTATCTGACTGTCCGTAAGAAAGATAGTTACGTGCTTCCGAGGGCACGTTTAGACGTCGTCCACAAATTGAGGTCCTGGTTGCTGTTCATCATTACATAAACAGCTGTTGTTACACGACCGTTTATATTAGAGGCCTACTAATAGTAGTAAAGAGTTGAAAAACTCTGACTCCATACCAGGGTTCATAGCCACTTGACAGTCCGAACTGACAAACTAACATTAAGTTTTTGGCAATAAAACTTGCCATCGACTGTCAAGTGGATAGGGTCGTTGGGCGAATCAGTGTCCCACACGAAAAGCAGAAAAAGTGAGTATAATAAGGATCACTTCAATTAATACTTTTTTATAAATGGCCTCTGTCAGCATAGGACAATTTTGCCAATGGACCACTTCAAGAAATTCAATTAAATTATCACCCTATACAAATTTATGTAAATAACTGTGTGTAAAACCGAAATATCTTGTTCCATTTAAAGGTAACTACGTGCCTATATTCCATGTGTGTTTATCTTTAGGTAACAAATTCCTACCTCAAGGTCTCGACGCATTCCCTACGGAACCCTGTGACGCAGTAATGTCTTCAAGTGAGCCACTTACGTTGTTTTCTTGTTCTTTATTGAAGCGTACCCCAAATTGCGTCAGGGACATTTGTGTGTTCAAATGCTTATTTGGAGAAAAACAAGGGCGCGAAAAAGGAATCCAATTCGTATTTATAAAAGTGAGTGGTGCCGGCTTAGCACTACACCATTTCTACCTGGGGACGTCGTAAACTTTTAGCAAATTTCTCCAACACTAGTTGATAACAATTTGGACAACAAGTAGATGACAACAATTTGGACAATGTCGCCAAGCAACGTGGAGTGAAAATAGTCATGCAAAAAGGCGTTGATGTACCATGCGTATTTCCTCAGCCATAACTTGGGAGTTCGAATGAGACAAGCGTCATAAAATACACATACATACACATATCACGCATATAATCCCTTGCGAGGTAGGTAGAGCATAAATGGCCGCATAAAACGGACATTTACGCCACGTCTGACATACATTTGAGGGTCATCCGGAAAATTGTTTATCGCCATAGTGACAGGTTGTCAGCCCATCGCCTAAAACTGCAATGCACACCCTCAAGTCCCTTAGTCGCCTCTTACGACTCCCACGGGCAAGAAATGGGGTAATGCTATTCTAAGCCGGCATCACACGGAATATTCTAAGCCGGCATCACACGGCATGTAGTAATAGAAGACGTTTATGTATTTTTAAGGATATTGCAATGAAAGGCGTTTCTCCCACTTGTCGTCTGTGGTTGCGTATTTTCAAAGAAACGTAACGCATGCATCTGTCAGAGGCAAGCAAATTGCGATTTCCGATCTCGTTCCTATACAAATACGGCTATGGTTCGTAACGAAATCGTTGGCAAGTTGATTGACAGACGCATCCGTAATCGCACTATAGCCTTATTTGTATGGAAATAAGATAATGAAAAAAGTCTCTTTTCCTACAAGTGTTAAAAACAGTCACCGAAGTGAGACGCTCCGCAGATTTCACAACAGATATTATCTTAATGTCTGGCAATCAAAGTAGTAATTTGTAACTAATCTTTTTAAATACAGATCGTGAAATATTGATATCTTTGTAAGTGACTGTGCCAGCAGTGCACATTATAAAATTATGTATTCACGCATAGACCTTGTTGAACTGGTTTTGCGTATCGGTACCTAATTAGATCGTTATATCATGGAGCTCTACAATATCATTGATTATAAACAGGTGAATGTGGAATTTCAAAATAGTTTTAAGAGTGCATGAACATAAATATGTGCTTGTAAATGTAGGAACCGAAACATAATTAGGGTGAAATTTTACTTGAGACCGATAGTGAAATCTCAAGACCGGCTGGTGATAAGGAACAGCTTTACAACATTCTCCATTCCACATTATAATGATCACCAGTAATAAATGTATAAAAAATACTGTAAATCTACATACATACATACACATATCAGGCCTATAATCCCTTGCGGGGTAGGCAGAGCGCAAACAGCCCCAAAAAACGGTCATCTACGCCACGTCTGACAAATATTTGAGGGTCATGCGGAAATTGTGCATCGCCATAGTGACAGGTTGTCAGCCCATCGCCTAAATTTGCAATACGCACCCTCGAGTCCCTTAGTCGCCTCTTACGACTTCCAAGGGAAAGAAATGGGGTGATGCTATTCTAAGCCGGCATCACACGGCATATTATGATCACCAGTAAAAAATTATAAAAATACAGTAAATCTTGGTCCATTAAAATGGTATATTGACTGCACTATTTACGCAGGTGAGTTCCAATTAAAACTAAATATCTAGGTACATTTGTATGCCTACGTACATAAATATAAATTTCAAGCAGTCCTTATCACTCTGACCTTTTAAATGAAACCACAAAGAAAAAAGTGGAAAGGAAAAAGAATATGAAAAATGGTAAAGAGCGCGTATTGTCTTGCATACAACCGACCAACTTAATAGCCGCACTTGACGGCGTGATACTGTCCAAGATACAAACTTTTAGCTGAAACAAAAAAGAAAAAAGATATTTTTTAAATGGACGTTTAACATCGAGGAGATATTTTTAGAAGGGTGTATTCCGGTTATTGCTATGTTACATATAATAAACCGTGCCAGCTTAGAATAGCATCAGTCCATTCTACTCGCGGTAATAAGGATAATCATCCAGGGAATAGGTAGCAGCGTTCCTTGTGAATGCAATGTCTTGTACTTCGCTCGTCAAGCGTGGTGCGTGTGGCAATACCCCCCGAATAGGGGGAGGCCTATGTCCAGCAGTCAACTGTTGTGGCTGTTGATGTTATATAAATGTTAAAGCGAGTGTACTCGTGAACGACCTCGACAGTGGCGTCAAATGTCGTATAATGGTCGGAGGCTATATCTCTATGAACGGGTATAATTAGACAGTTGAAATATTTATAGCAAATGTATTACTCTTGCACTTTATCAACAAATACTAAAAAACAGAATTAATTTAACATTAAAGGGGGCTCCAATACAAAATACGTGATTTTATGCCATTTTGATACAAAATAACACGGAATCCTTTGTGCGAAAGTCCGACTAACATTTGAATAGTTTTTTTTTTATACCAGTTCTAATTAAATATTCGGTAGTTTAACATAATATTCTTTCGTTTTTCTGTCGTCTGATACAAAATCATTGACAGAGTCCCTATTAAGAGGTGTTTTTCAAGTCTTTGCCGTTTACATGTATGTCGTATTTTGCACTGGATGCAAGTCCTACCGGGGAGCTTCACCAAGCCTTGACCAAATATCTAACGTATAAAATTATAATAAATCGCTCCCGCTCCCGCTGCCGCTTGTGTCCCGCGCCGCTGCCGCCGCATAACGCTGCGTGACGGAATTCACCGCGCTCTACTTGCTCCAATTGTACCATTTGTCAGTTTCTAAGCAAATATTTCTAATAGCAACTTAACTTACCTACTGCAACCTAGTATATAGAGTCTTAAATACAATTTTGGAACTATGAAGTCTATGTATTTATACTTTGAGTAATAGCACTGATTATTTTCAATTACGTCCAATATAATTTTACATTCATACATATATCACGCCTTTATCCCTTTCGGGGTAGGCAGAACGTAAACGGTCGCATAAAACGGACATTTACGCCACGTCTGACAAACATTTGAGGGAAATTCGGAAAATTGTGTATCGCTATAGTCAGAGGTTGTCAGCCCATCGCCTAAAATTGCAATACACACTCTCGAGTCCCTTCGTCGCCTTTTACGACACCCACGGGAAAGAAATGGGGTGATGCTATTCTAAGCCGGCATCACACGGAAAAATAATTTTAATTCTATTTATTTGGAACAACAAACAATTTTGTACAAATGTAGATTGTTAAATGTTAGTGCACAGCCAACGGCGCTATTCACGTATGAAACATTAAAAAATTGTGGTGCAAGCGGACAAAACGATACGTTAAAAAAACTACTTAATGATACATTGAATATTTCATTTCATATTTTAGTTCTCGTAATTCACTGATAAGCAAACTCTTAAATCTAGATTTAATGCAAATATGTGATACTAGCTGTTACCCGCATAAAAATCTAAATGTTAATATATGTTACCTTCTATATGTGTGCCCAATTTCATTACAAGTAAAAGAAATACTTTCTCTGAAAACCAAAGCTATTTAGGTCTGTTTAAGACGTTTCTTCTTTGTAAACATTATTATGTTATGTAGAGTTGTAATAACGAAAATATTTGCAATGCCACTTAGAAACTTGTATTTATAATGCCACTTAGAAACTTGTTCAGTCTCTTGTTTAATCTCGCCTACACAAATTTATTACCTAAAAAGACTACTTATATCTTTATCATCCAATTAAACTTACTTTCTTTTCTCGGTTTTATATTCTACGTCTTGTTTTTTCAACAAATTGCGTTTTATGATAATTTTAGTATCATTTTACTTTACACTTTTATTTACATTATCTTGATACTTCTGTACTTAGATCTTATGAAAACTTTACTTACATTCGAACCATGATACAGTAAATTTTAAAACAACTAACCGTGCGTGAGTTGCGACTGGAACGTTGACCGTAGGCGAGATTGTTCCGTGCTTCGGAGGGCACCTTAAGCCGTCAGTCCTGGTCCTGGTGTTTATTACACAACCATGTCAGGGACCTACTACTAGTAGTAGGCGGTTGAAATACTCTAACATCAGGGTTCATCGGGTCGTTGGGCGACTCGATGTCCCACACGAAGAGAGATAGAGAACGTCTGTCAAACTTATTGTAATACAATATTTTTTCTGTTGTACTTGTTTAGTCGATAGCTTGCAAGGTATATGACCATCGGCCCCTCCACTCCCACTCAATATTGGTTCACTTTAAATACAAAATGAAACAATCAAAAACCTGGCATTTGCATGATAAAGCATGAACCAGGACTGAAGGTCTCTACATCGCTGATTTGCACTCAAAGTGCCTGCAATGAAGATGGCTATCTAAAGATGCACTTTACTTTCTGATAGTGTCTTTTTTTTGTGTTTCGTTTCACATTTGTGCTTCAAAATATCTTCACTTGTTCTATACTGCTTTTTTTAAATTTTACTATACACTTTAGAATATTTATTTTTGTATCTATCAAAAGATACCTTTTTTGTTTTATTCAGGGTGAAACTTACTAGTGACGATAGCGAAAACTCATGACGGGCTGGGCCCGAAGTCAGCTATAGTATATCGCTTCAGTTGTTTGTAGATAGCGTAGCGTTAGACTAGTAAAATTTCACCCTTTATATCAATTCGTTTCATGTTATCAAATGTTTGTTTTACACGACATAATACTTATTGCGTGTTGTTTTCCAGACTTATTATCGACGAAAACTTGTATATCATTTTATCTGAACGCTTCTTCTTGAAATTTAAAAGTCAATTTCTTGTCGGTGGTGTAACTTCCAATTTTCTCTCTCTTCTTTACTAGTGACTTCACCTCCTGATACGACACAATATTGATTCTTTATTTTTCATAACGCACACAATATAATAAACATCATTTTCAATTTTTGGTTTCACAACTTCTTAGTCTTATTACAACTTCTTAGTAATATTGATAAAATAAATTAATCAATATTATTTTTTTAGAAATTACAATTACTCTTTTACAACGTGAGTGTGTTCTTGTACAATGTTTGAACTTACACGATCTTGGGTAACTAGTTATAGCGGTTATTAATCAGTTAAAAAATGCACTTGGTATGTTCAGAAAATGCATTACGAAAGAGTGTTTTCCTTCCAGTTACAGAATACTAAGTATCTGAGATCAATTATCAGTAATTGTGTTAAATAAAGCAAAAGAAAACTTGGATTAAAATAGCTTATAGCTTCCTTTCCCGGAGGCACACCTCGGACACTGACGCTCAAATGTATGAATCAAATGCGTTGCTACGCACACAGTCTAAGCTGGCGTAGGTGAACGCGGACCATGCTTGTGTGTGTGAGACAACATGTCAGGGTTGCCGCCATTTTGCGTTCGCGAATCGGGAATGCAAAGTTCGGCAGTATGAAATGACCTTCGTCGTCGCGTCCTTGCTTAGCCGGTGTCTGAGCGTCCTCCGAGCGCGGGTGGGCGGCGCTTGTAGGGGGAGGCAGGGAGTGACCATACTGTACGCTAGTACTATTAATTATACTGTGCCGGAGGTTAACATGTGAACTATAAATTGCGTATTTTTATTGATTTTGTCACATTGTTACGTAAAACTACATACACATATCACGCCTATTATCGTGGGGTAGGCAAAGCGCAAACAGCCGCAAAAAACGGACATTTACGCCACGTCTGACTATATCTGAGGGTCATTCGGAAAATTGTCTATCGCCATAGTGACAGGTTGTCAGCTCATCGCCGAAAATTGCAATTACCCTCGAGTCCCTTAGTCACCTCTTACGACTCCCAAGGGAAATAAATAGGGTGATGCCATTCTAAGCCGGCATCACACGGCTTACGTAAAACTAATAAAAACTAAGGCGTTTCTCCCACTTGTCATCCGTCGCAGCGTGTTTTAAACGCATTGTAACGTATGCGTCTGTCAGACGGAAGGAAATAGCGAATTCCGATCTTATTCCCATACAAATACGGCTATGGTACGTTGTAGTGCGTAACGGATGCGTCTGTCAAGTTAAAATACGCAGCGACGGACGACAAGTGGGAGAATCGCTTGTTTACTTTTCGTATTGTATTGATGACAACTTCACACTTTGGCGAAGAGGCATATTGTCAATTATCATGGTAATAAATGTATTTTGATTTAATTGTCAAGCTTCTTATTTAGTAAACTCCTAAAAATATACCTTGGCTGGACACACATACTGCCTCACTTTATGCTTTCTCACTACCCTAGGTCTGCCTGTTGTGTATTGATCTATATGTTATGTCCTTTGTGTTATATTGTGTACAATAAACGGTTAAATAAATACATTGAGAACCCGCTTACTCCATAGTCCGTGTCGGTTCTACAACAGATGTGCCCAGCCCACTGCCATTTCAGTTCTACAATTCCAGACTATGTCCGTTACTTAGGTCTTTTTGCGGATACAAAATTTGACAGTTCAAAAATTACTTTCATCGCTAGCCATCAATTTGGCGGCAGTCTCAGTTCATTCAATATTTCTCGAGCTTGCGACGGTGGAGCAAACATCATTAATTCCCAAGACCGCAGCTCGTTAAGCAGCGCACAAGTTGAAAACGACACAGAAACTGTATTTGGGTGGAAACTGCTTCCAATCTTATTTAGAAAGCTTCAAGCTTCAAGCCTACGAATTTATGCTGGTCACTTAGTTTTGTTTTATGAAGTAAAACAACTTGGATAATATTCAAAATAAGGTCAGCCGTAGCCGTAGATTTAAGCTATGGCGTAGTAATCGTAGCAATTTGAGAACGTTTGTCTGGATGCGAAAATAGAAAACTTGATGAAAATTTGTAAAGATTATTAATATGAATAGCCCCATGTTCCCACGTACGGACTAATGAACGTCACATTTATTGCAGTTAGTACATAGTTATTGAAAACGCAACCATGAACAATGTTGTCTTTTCGCTTCTACCCTCACCTCAATTCGTCTAACTTTCTGTTAAATCCGGTTTTAGCCAGAAATTGGCATGGTCGTTCCTCGGATGAGGCATTAGTTTCATAATTCATGAAGAATGGGAGTTTCATTGGCTTCGGGGCTCGGGAGTGCACACTGTCACACTGCACTGGATGTTAAGGCTGGGTTACACTCAAACTTGTAACTTGTAAACTTTATAGAACTGGCTCATGATTTAGTGTTTGTGAAGTCTGTAATGTGTCATGCTGTAAAGAAACTGCACGAGAAAACGAAAGACTTGAGTATAAGACTACTACTACAAGTGATACTACTTTTCGTGTGGGACACTGAGTCGTCGAACGACCCGATGAACCCAGATGATGATTTGTTTATAGTCTATTAGGATAAGACTTTGTAAACTAAACCACCTGATTGTCCGAAAAGAAATATGTTTCCGTGCTTCGGAGGGCACGTTAAGCCGTCGGTCCCGGTTCCTGTTTATGATTATAAAGACGGCGGCGGTCGGTACACCACCGTGGAAGAGGCCTACTACTAGTAGTAGGTGGTTAAAAATCTCTAACATCAGGGTTCATCGGGTCGTTTAGCATGATTGAGAATATTTAAGTAATTTTAAGTTTCGTTCCAATTTTTTTTTTATTAGTTCCAATAAAATCTTACATAAGCAAAATTTAAGTATAGTGCAGTGTAATGAAACAAACTTAAATTTGACCAGCGCTGAAGTGCTTTAAATAAGTGCTTAAGCATTATGCTAAGTGGTTACCCTTTTCAGTGTACCTAACCTAGTATGTAAGTATTGTATTACCTATCATTGTAGCACTGAAATAAACAGTTTCTATTCTATTCTATTCTATATAAAACGGTGTAGTATGAAACTACGTGAAAATATTGCAACATATTTGACATAAAGTCCAGTAGTTGTATATAAGTTTGATATTAATTTAGTATACTCTTTACAAAGCATTTGAAATTGTGGTCGTAATTTTATTTTGTGAAATAAATATGAATGTTTTTTACAATCTATCGCAATAGTAATCTTTTTTAGTCCAGTAGAACTGACCCGACCTATCTCTCATTTTAGAGTACGACAGTTAGGTCTCGTTGTGAACACAAAAAGTCAGCTCATTGTAAATTTATCTACTCGTTACCTATACCTGTCCTGCCTCCGAGCGATCCCGGCCACGGTGTAACGTTTTTGTGCAGGACATCACACATATCTCGCACATCGCATAACGGATGGTTCACTCAATACAACGCACTAAGACAAAATTGACTTTCGCAAAGGATTTTAAAGGAAAATAACCTACGTTGTTGGTGATTCAGTATTGATGGATAAACAAATTTTCCTGTCATAATGGTATGGTATGATTATACATATTAATGTAATCTGTCTAATCTTACCTTTATTCTATGTACTTCTCTCTTCTTCAGTTTTATTTCTCCTCCGTCTAAAGGTTGTCTGGTAGAGATAGCCATATTTTCAGCGATAAGGCCGCCTTTGCGCATTTTTAATTTAAATTTTCCTGATAATTATTTGTGTTTAGAATGTGCAATTAAGTGTTTTCACTTACTTGTAGTTGGTGCAGTCAGTTTCTTTGACTTCAGCATTCCTAAGATAGTTCGTTCCACTATATTTGGCAAGAGTGGATCTTCTATAAACCTTTTTAATCTGTGGCCGCAGTGGATCCAGCCAGGCCACTGCGCTAATGAAATCTGAACGAGCTGCATTTTGTCTGTTCTGTGATTTTTAATGCGTTGCTGATTGCGAGGGTAATCTGTTTTGTGTGGACTATCTGTTTTTATACTGTGTCTCTTTGGCAATTTAGCTCCAATAAATTAAGAGATTTGTAGAGCTAGTAGCTATTAAACAGCAGAATCATTTACTCATTTAAGTGATCATTAATCATTCTACGTACATTAAATACCGTGTGATGCCGGCTTAGAATAGCATCACCCCATTTCTTACCCATGGGTGCCGTAAGAGGCGACTAAGGGACTCGAGGGTTACATGTGTATTGCAACTTTAGGCAATGGGCTGACATCCTGTCACTGTAGTGATGCACAGTTATCTGATTGACCCTCAAACTTTTGTCAAACATGGTGTCAATATCCGTTTTACGGCCGTTAACGCTCTGCCTACCCTGTAAGGGATATAGTCGTGATTTATGTATGTATGTACATTAAATGCACAACTTGTAATACTCGTACTCTTTAAGCAGTAAAAAAAAGGGGCCGAGGTACTCTTGAAATTAAACCATTTTCCCCATGGATAATAGGTCAAAATCCTTACAAAAAAATTGGATCTTCTTTAGTAAATTATAACCAGCTCATCGGAAATTTTGTATGGGAGATCTAATCATTATTTTGTATTATGAACCATGGGAAAATTGTTCAGTTTCATGGGTACCTTGACCTACTTTCTTGTTTTTATACCCTTTTTGTTACTCCCTGTATGTCACAGACGATATACAAGAATTCTTTTAATGTACATAGTCCAAGCAGCGGTAAAAATTGCACGCTTCATATTTGTCAGCGCGCTACGATGACAAGTTCGTCTGGAATATCAAAACTACCCCAGCAACCGCACGCGTCGCTATTGGGTACCGTGCTGTCAACAGGAAAGTTCTTTTTTTTGAGAATTATATTATAATAAAAGATTGAATTCCTAGAACTCTGTAGATGGCATTGAATACGATGGGAAATCCACGAAAGTCAATATTTTTGTGATGCGTGTGACGTAATAATGATAAAATACGTTTCGTTGTACAAAATCATAGTTTACTAGTTTAGCTTAGTATTAATTGTTATTTGTCCCTTTATATACTTTGTGTAAATTAAATCCTACACTAAATAAACATACATACGATTTTTGAAAACTTGCAAAATTTTCGAGTGCGGGCAGGATTTGAACCTGCGACTTTCGCATTACTAGTGGCGACGCCTCTTCCATCTGGGCTACCGCAGCTCATTTCTTGCCCGCCAATTTTGCAAGTGTATTTTAATGCCAGTAACGCTTGGCATGGCTCCATCTACCGGGTTAGTTTTGCAACTAATAATCGAATAATCGAAAATTTTGCAAGTTTTCAAAAATTGTATACCTAACACGGGAAGTGTTTTAAAATTTGGTACTCAATACATACGATTCACAAATCATACATCCAAGTGAAAAAATCTAAAAAATATGTGACTAGAAAAGAGTTGAAAACAAAATAATTGGGCAGAATGCTTTTTCTACTAATCAGACTTAGAGTTTAGATCCCTTTATTCTGTTCTGTCAGCAAGAATTGCGATATTTAAATGCTATCTATCAATATTCATGTAAACATCATATATTTATTCATCTATTTACGATTTATTGTACACATTAAACAGTAAAAAGACAAACACATATATAGACACAGCAGGCACTGCTCATCTCTAATAAAAAAAAATCTTAGAGCAGACCTAGGGAAGAGTATTGGTATTAAACGAAATGCGGATAAGACATGCACGAAATATATATCTAAATCTTAACCAAAGCATGGATATTTATTACAAACAAATCATACTACTTAACAAAAAATATAGGTGCATACGTGTTTATAATATATTTACATTCTTACGCAATTAAATCATAATATACTAACCTTGACAGTAAAAAGCATATTGTCATTCTAATTCTAATCTTTGATCGTATTTAAATCTATAATATGATCAGACACATATTGCGCTAATATGATTGTTAGATTGTAATGATGACAAATGATACGGTACTTTAACTTTATAATAATACTTTAGTTGAAAAGTAAGGTTGACTATAATTGGTTTTACCTTTTTGGATTTGGGTCAGAATTTATTGGTTCATTTGTTTTGATCTTTTTAACTTAATTCAAGGATATTTCTTAAAATAATAAACGACTGTATATTATTTATATTTTAAAAAGAAAGGAAAATTTACAAATTCACAGTTCTAATGATAAATTGCAATGAGTACACTTTTCCGTTCAAAATGCTCATTAGTAAAGAGTATAACCACCATATAAATAATTTTAGAGAAACATTCTAAAACATTGTCATTCACACATTGTAGTAGCAAGTTTTTTTTACCATACAACACAGATTATCTTAATTTTAATCTAAAGCATACTAGCGACCCAATTGTTACGCGCGCAGAGTAACCTGTCACACAGAGACTACTAATTAATTATGCAATAGTAATTCGCAGAAGAACACTTATTAATATGTCGTGTTTCACAGCAATACTCGCAGTTCGTAATTGATAATGAATAATATTCCCAGTCAAGTGTGACATCGGCTCCAAACATTGCGTAAGTTATTGTTAAGTAATATCAGTTGGCATTGCGTGACATGGATTTGACAGTTGTAATTCTGTGACGTCACGCCTACGCTAAAACAGCGGGACCGGTTCGTTATGTCGGTGTATTTGCAATTGTAAATATGTAGTCATTATATTGTGTTTTTGCGTCGTAAAAACTTTGTTTGTAAAGAAAAATAATGAGTTTTATGTAAGTCGTCGTTATAGCATGTTTCTTTTTAAGACTTCATTCGAAAGAACGTGATATTATTTAGTCATTGCACCTTTTTTTAGAAAAGTGACGTTGGATTCCGAAACGTGAAATACGTGTGTTATGTTATGATGGAGTAGCCCATTACAAGGTGGCATTGAAAACATTGTATTGAAGAGGATTGGCCAGCTTCGAACTTGCGTTACAGGGTATAATCGGTTCGAAATTACTGTTTACTTTATGATCATTTTATTTATTGCAACACAATTCTATCTGATTTTAGAACCTGGTCAGTATCACCATTGAGACGCTTTTAGATATTCTAAAACATAGTTGATGCAATCTACAAAGCTATGGGCAGTGATATTGGACAATAAAAGGGAAAGTGTTGTGTATGGGTCGGTGATTACACGCCGCCAGCGCCACCTACAGGAGACCATTTAATTGACGGTCGATCGGCTGATGACCGTAAATTATGGGCTATTAGAAAATCGATAGTTTATTAGATAAGAGCCCGTGTTTGAACGCGCGGTTAGCGGTTTTCAATTATCAATGATTCGAAGCGTTGTTCCTAGGAAGATTTGTATAAACTTCCTTCATTATTTTGTTATGTCACATTCTCAGACGATTTCAAACTCTGACACTAATTTTATAGAGTGGTTTGTCGACGCATCAGCCCACTTAGTAAGACTTTAGCTGCACCTACAAATAAACGAGACTATAAAGCAGCATCAAGTAATATTTTCTACATGAAATAAGTCACTTCACAATAAAAGAATTAGTTATCAGATAACGTTCATTTAACTTGATTAAAATAATAACTACATAATTCAATTCTAATAAACGAATATATGTGAAATAAATTCAATAGAATGTAGAATCCATCAATAATTATTGTTTAAACGCATAATTACTGTTAATACAGACATCGTAGCCTCTGTGTTGGTCGCTACTCTGCGCGTTTCGTCCGCTCCTTTTCCTTTCATTTGGCCTTGCGGTCAACGGCGCGCGCGCACCAAGCTCCACGATTTATACCAACCTGGCTGGCAACAAAAAAGGAGGTATCTGTTTGGCCTGTACATAACCGTTTCAGGAGTACAAAATATGGGGTTTTTAAGGCTTCTAAACTCTAAAATAATTCGATAGGTGCATGTTTGTGTTTGTAAGATTGTCTCTGCATATCCAAAAAATAACTTAACTAAATGTGATTAATCTTTTTTTTTTACTTGATTATGCACAAAATTATCTTTAAAGTCAATTCATTTGTCTTTAAGATAAAGAGCTATTTATTGTTTTTCCACTCTGAAGGTGGTTTATTTTTAAAATATATCATAGTACTACAATCGTATGATAAGCTGTGGGAGTGCGTGTCTCTGGGTTACGATGCAGCGTCATTACTCTGTCATATCTATCTTTTATGCTGTTAGTCTATTTCTTACGCTGATTACTGCAAGATGGTAGGTCATGGTTTCGGCATTACTCATACAAATTTTTAAGCCGAGTGGTGCCGGCTTAGAATAGCATCACTTATGTACGGTAAAAATTATTTAAGAAAACGTTACCTACGAAACCTTAAGCTTATTTTTAATGTACGAAAATACTGTACGCTCATTTTACCTCTGAGATTATAAGCTTGGGATTAAGCACATGAGCTGGTAATAAATAACCCTCAGCGCACCGATGAAACTTTATGCTAATGTTGATGGTATACGAGTAAGGTGAGCAGAAACAGCGGGAGATTTTTGAGTAAAATTTGTCAGTTTTTTGTGACTGAGTGTGAGTTATGAGGATTTAAATTCTGAAAAAGTAGAGCTATTTTTATATTTTTTTAGTAAAATATGTACGGTTTTTGTCCAGTTTGACACTCTCCGTGTCATAACAATTAAATAAAGCACTACTTAAGCTGTTTGACAACGTCAAACCACGTGGAAAAGTAATTTCAACACTGTCTAAACAAGCTCAATTTTTGAGATGGTTATTTCTGAAATAGTACTTGGAAGTCCACAACTACTGGTTTAACCACTCACATTACTTTCTTATACTTGTTTATTTTTATGGAGTATGTGTGGTTAAACCACTCATTATTTTTTATACTTGTTTATTTATAGATATGTGTGAATTAATTAGCGTATGTGTAAATGAATAAGTTTATTAGAATGCATGATAATCACAATTAGTAGCAGACTTTCGTATACGAAAATTCAAAACAAAAGCTCGTCTCATGCCGCATGTCAATACACGGAAAATGGTATCGTCCAGGCGTAAGATCTAATTGCACCTTACCTACCTATATTAATCGGATACTAATTAAATATAAAGCGAATTATGAAGGCATATGCTAACTAAACAAGCAAACATTCCCAATTTTATAATTCGAATATTTCCCACAACTATGTTTTAAATTTAAGAAATGCCGTGTGATGCCGGCTTAGAATAGCATCACGCCATTTCTTTCCCGTGGGAGTCGTAAGAGGCGACTTAGGGACTCGAGGGTGTGTATTGTAATTTTAGGCGATGGGCTAACAACCTATCACTATAGCGATACACAACCGAATGACCCTCAAACATATTTTGTCAGACGTGGTGTAAATGGCCGATTTTTGCGGCTGTTTACGCTCTGCCTACCCCGCAAGGGATTATAGGCGTGATATGTGTATGTATGGAAGTTTTAAATTAAATTTCCCCATAATCCTTTCTCTGTGTTCCTCGTTTTATTTGCGCACCGTCCCCCTCGTCCCGCTACCGCTGGTTTCAGCTTGTGATAATAGTGATTTCAAATTAAAACAGCCTCGGGCAAAGTCCTTATTCCACACGAGCCTTTGCTTCATTCCAGCGCTATTTTTCATTATTAAGTATACGCTGCGATTATCCTTTCATGGTAGCTGGTATTTGCTTACAAAATATTACCATTATTTAGTGTGGATACAGGATTTATATAAAACTGGGTGTATACGGATAGCTGGGTGAATAGGGTCATAACTGGTTTATGTACTTTAGTAGCAATTAATTTTATAATATGCTTATTCTCCCAATGTTAAATATTCTACTTTATAACACAAAAATGTTTCGCATCGGGAGAATACGTTTTTTGTACAATTCATTTGTAGTAAAGTACATAACCAGTTTTGTCCCTATTTACCCGGCACACCCCGATTTACTTACGTTTTATGTTCAATATTTCGTGACTAAAATCAATAATTTTTTTATTAAACTTACGACTAAGGCAGAGGAAAGTAGGTGAGTAGATACGTCACGTACCACCATTTCATCGTAGCTGTCAGTCAGCGTAGCAGATGTCTACGGATGCTACGCCGTAGAAGGTGAATCGGAAATTACTTTCAAAATTTTAAATACTTAGCTATTTTGTTCCCTTGAATACAGATTATTAATACCTAGTGACTAACTCAACGGTTTCATCTGCTACATGCTTTCCTGTTGTAAAAAAGAGCCATTGAATAGATTTTCCTTTCTTATGATACGTTTCTAAAATATTTTCATAATTTTGTTAATTGCCGTGAAATTCTGGTTTAGAATAGCATCACCCAATATTATGTGGGTGTCGTAAAAATCGACTGAGGAATAAATTCATTCAGAGAATCGGCAGCAGCGTTCCCTGTGAAACCAATATCTTGCACTGATCTCACCAATCGGCTTGCCAAGCGTGGTGAGTATGGCATTACTCTCCAATAGGGGGCGGCCCATGCCCATCAGTGAACTGTTGTGTCTGTACAAGTATGTATGCATGTTTTTTAATTTGCGTAATCCATGAACAAATTCCCCAATATTACTACTTTATAACTAGTATATTTTTGGAACTAGTGAAAAAGTGTTTTATTAGTAAATTAGTATATTTTTTTTTTTTTTTTATTTATTTAATTTTATGCAATTAATTTACATGGGCGGACTTAATGCCGAGGGCATTATCTACCAGTCTACCTTAGGGCATGTGGAAACGGGCGAGGCAGGTGCAAAATAAATGCAATAATAAACTAGTATGATGTATTATGAATTATACCTCTGAAATATGCTCACTCCGCTAGCGAAATTTCAAAATTCATCCTTTAATTACGAAGCCAAAAAACAAACTGCAAAACTAGTGGAAAAGCCACTCAAAACTGCGGCGGCAGTGGAAATCCAGGCAAAGTACGCCAGTTGACAAACCCGGCGATTTTTACGTTTATTTATTTGAACGGCACACGTCGAGGGCTCTGCAGTTGCAGCTCGTTATGGGAACTAACATACTTCTTGTTCTTTTTGTTGAGGAATTACCTGACTTTCCACTGAATGAATTTTCATCTCCATACTATTCCTGAGAGGGATTACTGTAAATACAAATAAGAAATTGAAAAAATGTTAGCGCATGCCGTGGCTGGAACCTGGGACCTTGGTGTACTGTCCCACTGCTCTGCCAACTGAGCTACCGGCGCCTCGACTTACACTTCCAAATTTGCAATCTCGTCTCGAAGCGACGTACAATACTTAAGTTATATTTATGTTAATTAGTATATTTAAAAATACAGGTCACATAGCAATAATTCACCATCAAAAGTTCTGTTTGAGCCTTTAATTTGAAGAAGAATGCAATAATAAACAATAAAAACAACAGAAAGCTAAGAATCAAACAAAGAAATCTGGAATTAAAATAAATATATAGGCGTATGTCAGTTAAAACATTTACATACTGGTATAATGATTACTATTTTAGCGTCAGAAATTCAGATAAAGAGTAGAGTGCCTCCTCAATAGATCTAGTTTCAAAAGCATAGCGATTGATTTGGTTAAATTATCAACATGTGTCAAAGTAATCGCGAGTGCTTAACGTATTTAAACTCACAGAGCATTTGGTAACGTGTATAACATTTTTGATTCCGCGTTGTACTAAGCGTCTATAGAAAGTAATAGTATAACAAGCCAAAAGCAGGTCACGGTATTCATTAAACTTAACACCTTTCCCATGAAACATTGGTCAAAATATTTAAAAAACTATGGATAAAACATTAATTTCTTTTTTCATATTTCGACCTATGTTCCATGGGGAAAATTATTCAGTTTCAAGAGGACCTTGACCTTCTTTCGGCTTGTTATACCCTTTCTGTTACTATTATATAGCGTATTAACTAAAGAATTTAGAATTTTGTATATCAATAACATCTGCTGGTTAAAATAACGCCCTCAAGCGTGTTTTAGAAGTGCAAGTGCTGGAGTGAACTGCTGGAAGTTTGCGCTCGAGGCACGCGCAAGCCGTAACTCAAAATCGGCAGACTTTGATAAACTATTCTTCTAACAAAAGAATATTACATAAAATTTACTGCACTCTGCAAAGGTTCGTTAACATACTGCCAGTTTCAAATAGATTCAAATATTTACTTCAATAGATCGTAGTGTATAATTTAAGTAGTTTCTAAACATCATAGTTTAGTCGCGTTATTTGGATTGATTGCGGAAAATCTCTCCGCCCAGTGGCGCTCTCACCTGTCTTTTATTAATTTTTAAATCTGAAACAAATAATTATTCTAAGAGTAATAAATTTTTGTCCTATACGATAATTTTATTACAAAATACAATAATGTTCTTTTCTTGTGTTTTTATTTTTAAATCAACTTACCTACCGGTATAATGGTGCCATCATTTTTAAGTGGTTTTATAGACGCATAACAATATAATTATAGCTTTTTGTTGTACCTTGAAATAAACTAGGTAATCGTTTAGTGTCCTATACGATAAGTTGTCACAAATTGCCGTCTTAGATTCATAATGCTTGCTATAGATTTAAGGAAATTATAAAAAGCATGTGAGGACTCCTGTTGCTTTTTTTTCTTTTCTCATTCTTCTTCTTCGTCGAGTCAATGGAAACAGGATCACAGTAATTTGGACCAATGTGTTGCTACAGCGATGGCCTTGTCGTTCGCTTTTTGCAGATCATTCAATGTATATGTCTCATTTAACATATAATAAACAAGTTGTTTGTTTGTTACAGTGGCCTCCCAGATTGCTGCGGTGGACGGTCACCATCCTGCTGGTAGTAGCAGTCCTTGCGCCCACCACAGATTCTACAAGTTAGTATCAAACACACAAAGAATTGTGATGCCGGCTTAGAATAATACATCTCATTTCTTTCCCATGGGTGTCGTAAGAGAAGACTAAGGGACTCGAAGGTTAGGGTCTATACAGGTGAAGCGGCCGCGCAGCAGCGACCCGGCAGCAAATTTTGGCGGCCGCGACCTGGACGCAGAATGATTTATGTGGAGCGCCCGCGCCGCCGTCCGCCGCACGCGCGTTCTCCACAGTTTCGGGACAAGTTCAGGACAAATGTGGGACTACATATGAGATGTTAGATAAATAAAATACATGTATTTTGCTATTGATAATTTGTTTGTTTTTATTGTTTATACAAATTACGACCGATTTTGATACCATTTTAAACATTTTGTTGTAATTTTCTAAGTTAATTAGGTAGGTATATTATAAATATTATAATAAAAGGATTTCGTTAATCTAAAATAAAATTCCACTTCAAACAAATAAATTACAAGTAAATTAATACTTATGTAGGTATGTATGTACAGATGTAGGTACTATACTTTCATTCATTCTCTCTTCGATTAAACTAATGAAGAGTTCGGTATCGAACATATTGTCACACTATTCCGCGCAGCGACGCGTCCGCTCCACATGAACCGTTGCTACTGAGTGCATAGAAACTTGCAATGGCGGCGAGGCGCGGCGACCGAGTCGACAGTCGGCAGCGCGCGCGCGTCGCCGCACATAAATCGTTGCATACAGTTTCATAGAAACTGGCGAAAAGCGGCTGAGTCGAGGTTGCGCGGTCGCTCTACCTGTATCGAGCCTTACATGTGTATTGCATTTAAGGCGATGGGCTGACTACCTGTCGCTATGGAGAAACTCAATTTTTTGAATGTCCCTCAAGTATTTATCGTCCTAAGTCCATGAGTCCTTCAAATATACGGAGTGTAAGGGACAGCCCTCCAAATCCTGATAGGGTGCATGCAGACCATGAAACTGAACAACTTTCCCTTGAAACATATGTCAGGAAACGACAAAAAAAATTACCTTCCATACAAAATTAAGATCAGCTGACTGCAATTTACTATGGGTAGTAAATTTTTTTTTGCGTTTCCTGAAATATTTTTCCATGGGAAGTTGTTCAGTCTTGACCCGATGAACCCTGGTGGCAGAATTTTTTCAACCGCCTTCTACTAGTTGTTCAGTTTGATATGGAATATGGAACTCAAACCAGCTCGAATTAACAACTAGAACATGTTAAGATCCGTAATTTTCAACCTAACTTGCAATGAAAAGCAATGGCATTTTTGTTAAAATTGAAATTCATCAAGCATCTGAGCTTTTAAATGCAAAAAAGACACCGATAAAAATACGTCAACATTCTACTGATAACAAGGCCCGAAATCTACATACACACATACACATATCACGCCTATTATCCCTTGCGGGGTAGGCAGAGCGTAAACAGCCGCAAAAACGGACATTTACGCCACGTCTGACATATATTTGAGGGTCATTCGGAAAATTGTGTTTCGCCATATTATATGGATTATCGTTTCTCTTGTATGTGGATAGCGTGTCAGTGGCATGGTTTTCAGCGTTTTGTATTCTGCTAACATTTTAAATTAATATCACGGTGACAATAAAATAACATTCGAGTATCGCTGGCATTGCAAGGGTAAAAGAATAAGAGAATCCGAGCCTAGGACAATTTTGCTCTAAAAGAAGATACAAGAAGCCAGAGATGTTTCTACACCGGTGCGTTTTCGTCAAAAACAAGCGTTTTAGATAAATCTGCCTGCAATACATCCGTCCTCTTTGACAAACCATTCATCAAAAAAGAATAGTGTGGATGAGACCAGTTTAAAAAGTTGATCTACTCGTTTAATTTCAAAGTAATTAGAGCGCGGAAATAATAAAATATCGTTCGGTGTCCCTCAAGCTGTAATCCTCACCTATGAAAACTTAACGAAAAGCAATTTTGGTTTTGTCAAAAAATAGTGCTGAAATAGTGACAAATAGTGACATATGCAAGAAAATTAGTGACTTCATATCTACCAAGATATGGCTATCGTTTGGTGAGGATTACAGATCGAGGCTCACGCTGTAATCCCAACTCTCGTGTGAGCAAACGGTGGGGTATTTTCACTTGGTCTACATTCCAAAAAATAGTGCCTAATTAGTGACTAATAGTGACAAAAGATGAGAAATAGTCGCTTTATAATTCCGAAGTTATAAAGGCATCTTGGTGAGGATTATACCTAGAGCAATTTTTGCTGTAATCCTCACCTCATTTCTGCTAAACGCTTAGGTCTTTTGACTCAAATTTAGTATCAAAAAATAGTGCTGAAATAGTGTTCTTAAACTGCATTGATATTTATTTAGTTTATGTAGTAGAAGCAATTAAAAAAACCGTAAGAACTTCTTCATACAAAATGGTCAGGTACAGTCGCGAACAATACTTCGTATTGTCGTACTTGAAGCTCAATACTGGTTTGTTATGTCGGTAGGAACGTAATCAAACAAATTTATTTCCTTCGAGTATTTTGTTTATATCTGACAGTACACAATATTTCTCAATCACTCAGACGTGGCGATGATAACGACCGTATTTTTTTAACGCTGTTAACGCTCTGCCTAACGGGATAAAGGTGTGATATATGTTTGTATCTATGTAGTACATAAATAAATACATAAAAGATATAGGTACCTAACTTGTTTGGTAAAAATGGAACAAAAAAATGGAAAAAACACATATTTATGTGGTAAAATTCATTGAACTCATAAATAAATAAAAGTAGGTAGGTATATAGGGTGAAATCTAATCAGTGACCGATAGCGAAAACCCAGAACGTGCTGGTGATAAGGAACAACTTTCCCCAAGGAACATATGGTTGAAACATGAAAAAAAAATTAGACCTCCCGTACAAAATTGCCGATCAGCTGATTTGGGTTACTATGGGAGTTCCAATTTTTTTTCGTATTTCGACATATGTTCCTTGGGGAAAGCTGTTCCTTATCACCAGCCCGTCCTGGGTTTTCGCTATCGGCCACTAAATAGATTTAATCTTATATAGTTAACGACGTTCGAGGCAAGGTATAATACTATAAGTACCTAATAATAATTTTTGTTATTTTCAAAACGTGCGTTTTCATTTTAATTTTTCATAATAATCGTAAGGGGCGTATTTGTTATATAAGAAATTTTATATTTGAATTGTCATAATACTCAATATCGCGTAACGTGATGAAACCAAAAAATACCACGCAGGCGAAGTGCATGCAATAATTTCACTATTGTCTACCCTCTCGCTCACACGCGCGGCGGTCAGTTTTCGAGGCTCGGCCAAACCGGTTTTGTTTAGCGGTGGCTTGAGTGGTGGCGCGACCAAACAGGGCTTTCAGACTTAAGAGAATACGATGTGATAAATTAATGCGCTGTGTTGATCTGAAAGATATAGCATAAGTACATATAAATACTTAATTGTTATAAAACCGTTAAAAAGTTCAAGGCGTTAAAAAATAGTCAACCAAAATACCTACTCATAAAATAGACCAAAATAATGTCAGTGGCTAAACTTATGTTAAAGTTAATACCTACCTATATTGGCAGAAATGACATAACCTAAATTAAAGCAAAAATCAAGTCTGTATTCTACGAAGTATTGTTCGCGACTGTACCTGACCATTTTGTATGGAGAAGTTCTTACGGTTTTTTAATTGCTTCTACTACATAAACTAAATAAATATCAATGCAGTTTAAGAACACTATTTCAGCACTATTTTTTGATACTAAATTTGAGTCAAAAGACCTAAGCGTTTAGCAGAAATGAGGTGAGGATTACAGCAAAAATTGCTCTAGGTATAATCCTCACCAAGATGCCTTTATAACTTCGGAATTATAAAGCGACTATTTCTCATCTTTTGTCACTATTAGTCACTAATTAGGCACTATTTTTTGGAATGTAGACCAAGTGAAAATACCCCACCGTTTGCTCACACGAGAGTTGGGATTACAGCGTGAGCCTCGATCTGTAATCCTCACCAAACGATAGCCATATCTTGGTAGATATGAAGTCACTAATTTTCTTGCATATGTCACTATTTGTCACTATTTCAGCACTATTTTTTGACAAAACCAAAATTGCTTTTCGTTAAGTTTTCATAGGTGAGGATTACAGCTTGAGGGACACGCTCACGCTGTAATCCCAACTCTCGTGTGAGCGAACGGTGGGGTATTTTCACTTGGTCTACATTCCAAAAAATAGTGCCTAATTAGTGACTAATAGTGACAAAAGATGAGAAATAGTCGCTTTATAATTCCGAAGTTATAAAGGCATCTTGGTGAGGATTATACCTATAGCAATTTTTGCTGTAATCCTCACCTCATTTCTGCTAAACGCTTAGGTCTTTTGACTCAAATGTAGTATCAAAAAATAGTGCTGAAATAGTGTTCTTAAACTGCATTGATATTTATTTAGTTTATGTAGTAGAAGCAATTAAAAAAACCGTAAGAACTTCTACATGCAAAATGGTCAGGTACAGTCGCGAACAATACTTCGTAGAATACAGACTTGATTTTTGCTTTAATTTAGGTAATGTCATTTCTGCCAATATAGGTAGGTATTAACTTAAACATAAGTTGAGCCACTGACATTATTTTGGTCTATTTTATGAGTAGGTATTTTGGTTGACTATTTTTTAACGCCTTGAACTTTTTAACGGTTTTATAACAATAAAGTATTTATATGTACTTATGCTATATCTTTCAGATCAACACATCGCATTAATTTATCACATCGTATTCTCTTAAGTCTGAAAGCCCTGTTTGGTCGCGCCACCGCTCAAGCCACCGCTTAACAAAACCGGTTTGGCCGAGCCTCGAAAACCGACCGCCGCGCGTGTGAGCGAGAGGGTAGACAATAGTGAAATTATTGCATGCACTTCGCCTGCGTGGTATTTTTGGTTTCATCACGTTACGCGATATTGAGTATTATGACAACTCAAATATAAAATTTCTTAAATAACAAATACGCCCCTTACGATTATTATGAAAAATTAAAATGAAAACGCACGTTTTGAAAATAACAAAAATTATTATTTAGGTATAAATAGGTACTTATAGTATTACCTAGTCCTTGCCTCGAACGTCGTTAACTATGTTGGATTAAATCTATTTAGTGACCGATAGCGAAAACCCAGGACGGGCTGGTGATAAGGAACAACTTTCCCCAAGGAACATATGTCGAAATATGAAAAAAAATTGGAACTCCCATAGTAACCCAAATCAGCTGATCGACAATTTTGTACGGGAGGTCTAATTTTTTTTTCATGTTTCGACCTATGTTCCTTGGGGAAAGTTGTTCCTTATCACCAGCCCGTCCTGGGTTTTCGCTATCGGTCACTGATTAGATTTCACCCTATATACCTACTTTCATTTATTTATGAGTTCAATGAATTTTACCACATAAATATGTTTTTTGTTCCATTTTTACCAAACAAGTTAGGTACCTGTATCTTTTATGTATTTATTTATGTACTATATAGATACAAACATATATGACACCTTTATCCCTTACGGGTTAGGCAGAGCAGTAACAGCCGCAAAAAATACGGTCGTTATCATCGCCACGTCTGAGTGATTGAGAAATATTGTGTACTGTCAGATATAAACAAAATACTTGAAGGAAATAAATTTGTTTGATTACGTTCCTACCGACATAACAAACCAGTATTGAGCTTCAAGTACGACAATTCGAAGTATTGTTTGCGACTGTACCTGACCATTTTGTATGTAGAAGTTCTTACGGTTTTTTTAATTGCTTCTACTACATAAACTAAATAAATATCAATGCAGTTTAAGAACACTATTTCAGCACTATTTTTTGATACTACATTTGAGTCAAAAGACCCAAGCGTTTAGCAGAAATGAGGTGAGGATTACAGCAAAAATTGCTATAGGTATAATCCTCACCAAGATGCCTTTATAACTTCGGAATTATAAAGCGACTATTTCTCATCTTTTGTCACTATTAGTCACTAATTAGGCACTATTTTTTGGAATGTAGACCAAGTGAAAATACCCCACCGTTTGCTCACACGAGAGTTGGGATTACAGCGTGAGCCTCGATCTGTAATCCTCACCAAACGATAGCCATATCTTGGGAGATATGAAGTCACTAATTTTCTTGCATATGTCACTATTTGTCACTATTTCAGCACTATTTTTTGACAAAACCAAAATTGCTTTTCGTTAAGTTTTCATAGGTGAGGATTACAGCTTGAGGGACACATCGTTCGCTAAATTAATGACTAGAATGCAATAAATAACACGAGTAGACGCGATGTGCAAAACTAGTTCAGCAATGATTACATACAGACACACATATAACGCATATAAACCCTTGCGGGGTAGGAAGAGCGCAGACGGCCGCGAAAAACGGACATTCACGACCTTGTTCCACCAGCTCCCTTCTACCATCGGACAACCAGACGCACCACCGGATACCATCCATACCTGGTTGCCATTCTACCAATTCGGACTAAGCGCTTCCAGTCATCATTTATAATGCGCACTGCTAGAGAGTGGAACTCACTACCTGCGTCTGTGTTTCCAAACGCATACAACCCTAATCTCTTTAAAAGAGTGAACAGGCTTCTTCTGGGTGAGCTCGCTCCATCTTAGACTCTGTCTCTGTCCTATGACCTAGACTAGAGTCAAGAGCAAACCCATACTTAATAAAAAAAAATACGCCACGTCTGACAGACCCTCATAAGGGTCATTCGAAAAAATTTGTATTTTATTTTATTATTTAGGCTTAAAAGTTGATGATCATGCAATTTATATTGGACGATACAAAAAATACTAGCGCTGTCAATAATTTGAATTTGTAGGTCCTCATTATGTCAAGCGTGTGATAGGACACACTACATGTTTTGGAATCAAATAAATTGTGGAATTATCGTGAATAAATCTCACGAACAGTTAGCACGCAACAATGTTCCCATGTGTCACCAGACCGGGGACCAACATCACCGGTGTCCAAAACAAAAAATAAATTTACAAAAAACGTATGCTTTTAAAATATATCTCCTGTTCCTGGTGATTTACAGCTTCGGAAAATTGGCTGACGTCTGCTTTTTTTTAAATTGGAAAAACAACAATGTCAGGTTGATAGTAAACGAATTTTCACTGAATTTATATACCGGCTTCAACCATACACTGTTTGTAATTGCTAGGGACCGGACAATGTGAAATTCCTGATAGATCATGCATGAAAAAAGTGCAGAATATGCTAGATAAAATTAGGAATAAAACAAAATAGTACTTAAACATTTCTCCCCCAGAACCGATAATGTAGAATATTTCCACCGTATGTTAATGATCCAGAATAATCAATATACTTTCTTTTGAGAGGCAAGAGTCTGAAACATCTTGACAGATCTTCGAGCGTACTTGCTAACTATAAGAACAATTTCAGCAAGGCATGCATTGTAAAAGACAAGAGGAAAAAAGACGCGGTGCGCCCGAAATATGGTAAATGTGTCAACAATATTCATTATAGCAAGATTTTACAGAAAATATGAAATTTGCGATGAAAATGCTCAATTTACAAATATGCGAATAGATATAATTCAGTCTCTAGTAATTGCAATATGTAAAATTGGTACAAAACGAAATAATTCAAACTAAACCTTTTAATACACCTTCAGGGAACCTCACACGTACTATCACTAAATTCTTTCCAAAACATATCTTCTCCAAAACACTCTTTGATCCACTCAAATCTCAACCTTAAGGAAACTTTCTCTAAAGTTATTTTTACAGGCACATGCTCCAGTATCAGTTTCAACGTGTCCCTCATGTACATTTGAATTCAAAATGTACCGTAGATTTTATTACTCGGCACAGATTGGAAAATAGTGGTACTAGGAGAGGGGAATTTACTGAGCAATAAAATAAGAAACAGAAGTCTGGCAAATGTGGGGGGAGTACGTGCGGTACTATGAGCTGGAAATAGTAAAAAGAGTAAATCTTCAGTGGTTTGAAGGATGTAAAACTTTGATAGAATTCCGGGGAACATGTGGAATTAGATTTCGTAGAAGAGCCTTTGACGAGGTTTTACTAGCGGTAGATTCATTCTTTTTTAAATCACATTTCTATAAGATAAGAAGATAAGATAAGAATACTTTATTTGCACACAAAAGGAAACAACATAAATATATACAGCCAAAGTAGAACTTAATTAGCGTACAATTAGGCGGCCTTATTGCTAACAGGCAATCTCTTCCAGGCAACCTAGGTACAGGAAATTGTATATGGAGCAGCGGGAGCAGTGCATAATCGTATTTGCATAGGACTATACGTTAACTAATTACTACGAACAAATTATAAATAAATAAATGGTCATAAAATATACTACGTTCTATACAATACTATACAGGCTCCAAATATAATATAATAACTACTATACATATACTACACACTAATTAATCTATCTACAACTTAGCAGCTTTAATATGGTATATTGATGATGATGAAGCCAAAATATCTCTCTACCCTGGAGGTTTTTGGTCATTTTTCTTACTTACATATTGCCTGTTTTGTCGACTGAGTTTCCGACGCGATAAAATAAAAAGCATCCTATTTGTTGCCTAGCTTTAATACAATGGTTTGTAATTTAATATTGAATACATCTCCGTTGAAAACAATCGTAGTTTTTATATTTATATGAATATCTTTGAAGCGAAGGCGCTTTTTGAATCACGAGCGGGGAACGAGGGATTCTAGACTAAAATTCCAAGCGCAGCGACGGATTATTTAAGTAGAGTCCTCAGTATTTTAAGTAGAATTTTCAGAGAAGCTAAAGATTTCATGTACGTTGTTTGATAATAAATAACTTTATGTCCAAATGATACATACTTTTCATCCTGCTCTAAGAGAAATACACTAAATACTTACTTAATTGATCTTAAACATTACTTGTACAGTGCTGTTATTTGGTGCAATATTCTTTATACATTACTTTAAAATTAAGTATTTCGGTAAGGATTATATAAATAATAAATGTTAAATACTCATTAAAATAGAAGGCACTAGGTAAATTTTCAATCAAAATTGTCACATTTCCAGTAAAAAATAGTATATGTGGCTGTAGAACTTCGTGTTCCAATTTCAAATAACTTTCAGTCGGGACTAAAATATCGGATCTCTTTCCTATAATTAGAGACAGAACAGCATGATGACATGTGTCGTTGATATAACCACCGAAGTTGCCTTCTCAGTGCTCAACACCGGAAAACACGTAGGTACTACCTACTGGGTAGATGTAGTTGTAAGGAAGTGGAGAGTTGTTTGACAACTCTTAAGTACTTGCTTACATACACGCAAAGACTCGAAGGTCACTTTTACAATGCTTCGTGTTGCCTTAAACATGAGGAAGGAAGCTTTTGAGTGTAAATTTTTTCATAGGCGGTTAAGTTTATTGTTGTTTTATCAGAAAGCTAAACATGGGTTTACTAAGTTTTTTTACTGATGGAATCTGATTTGTGATCTGACATCATCCAATTCATTCAATCTTACACTGCTTCAAAAATAAACAGGCTGTAAAATACAGCCCTCCGAATGTTGAAAGGGTGCATTTGGTCCATGATACTGAATAAGTTCGCATAAAAACAGTTTTCAGGATACGTCAAAAATCTTTCGACTTCCCATAGTAAATACAGTCAGCTGATCATATTTTGTATGGCAGGCCGAATATTTTTGGTCATTTCCTAGCATATAGGATTCCTTGGGAAAAGTTGTTTAGTATCATGGTCTCTTTGCACCCTATCTGTATTTGAAGGGCTGTCCCTTACACACCGTATAAATAAAGACTGTACCTACAGGTCAAAAATATACGACAAACATGTATTTGACTTTGAATCGTTTTACGTATTGCCGAAATGGATGGAACTTAGGCTTATCAAATACTTTTATCTTAGTAACAGAATTCATAAGTTAAGTAGATATTTATATTATTTAATTATTTCTATCATTATTTCCTCACCAGATGTCCGGCGAAGACTCCGGAAGCCAATCAAGTCCGTCTCCACGTCAGTAACATCCAGCGTCTCCAGATCCTCAGACCAGATCATCTCAGCCAGCGTGAACAGACCGAAGATCAGAGGCAGACCGAGTATTGCCAGCCGCAAGTCTTCAGCAGCCATCGACAACTCCGTCGGCACTGAGGACCACAAGGACAAAGATGGCTACAAGGTGAGCTGACGTCTTATTTTGACACGCCAACAACCTGTCTGCTATCTGTATCTTATATCCTAGAACTGTTTCTGTATTTGTGAAGAAGTGGAAAACTCAAAAAATTCAAACTTGTGTGTGTTCGCATTAACGTGTTAAACAAGAACATTTAAATTCTAGATTTAATTAAAATAAAAAAAATCAAAGGAAACTTACATGTACATGTACGTACATATGAAATGAAATGAACTTTAATTAATGTAGGATAGTACTATCACTCATTGGCGTCATGATCTGTCAGTGTAAAAAAAAGAAATTTGTATATCATAATTTTCTTCTTTTTATAACAATTTTGTATATTCCTGATAGAAAATCAGCTCGGGAGATAAAAAAATAACCTTCATAATGAGATCAAAAGCACATTAACCTATTAGTACTCTATAACGTAATATCCCGATTGCAAATTATAATCCAAATTAATATCTGAATTTTTAATACTCACATATTTTTTACGTATCCGTTCAATTTTCATAATAAAACTTTGCTATGCAATAAGGAGAAAATATGACTCACACTGGATCCGACTTTGCCAGTCATGTTAGTAAACTTTACATTTTCCTTGGACACGTTCGGAAAGTACGGAAAGATAGTGGTCTAAGTAGCGAACCTTGTGGGACCTAGATACAAACATAACTGCGATTTGTCTAATCAGCGAGTGTGAGACTTTCAACCTTAGGCATACGACATACGTGCTATACATGGTTAAGGAAACGGCAAAGTGAAGTTGGTCGAAGTAAAATGCAACGCGGATATGGACGGAGCTTTTAAACGAGAAGTTGTCGGCCTTCAAAATGCGTTTGAGTATTGAATGGTCGCGATTCTTTTGAATCTAATCGTGTGAGCTATGATATCAATTCTTCTTTAGAAGTTTTCTTTTTAACCATTCAGAAGCTATAAGGTGTAAAAGATGGTGTGTCAAAAACTAAGCAGGCATGATCAGACCATGAAATTAAACAACTTATACGATGGAGCCTATGTTCGAAAACTAATTTCAAAAATTTCAATTTTCCATAGAAGTTCATTCAGCTGATTGGATATTTTGTATGCGAGGTTGAATTTTTATCACGTTTACTATCATGGCCTCCATAGAAAAAGTTGTTAAGTTACATGGTCTGCTTATGTTTGCAAAGTTTTCGGTATACCACCGTTCTTAACAACCCGTATAGAAACCAGTTATCAGCCAACGCTTGATGACATTTGCATTCATGATTTTTGAAGTTTTTCATTTTTATTTTGATATTTTATTTTTTATTTTGTGACTTTACTTTTACTTTGGACTTCTCATGACTTGTATACGAACTTACAATCACTCGTATCATTTTTTGAGTATAACATTTCCCTTTCTCCCCCAGATCGTCTGCTACTACACGAACTGGTCGCAATACCGGACTAAGATCGGCAAATTCCTCCCCGAGGACATCCAGCCGGACCTCTGCACCCACATCATCTTCGCCTTCGGGTGGTTGAAGAAGGGCAAGCTCAGCTCTTTCGAGTCCAATGATGAGACGAAAGATGGCAAGACTGGACTGTACGACAGAATCAACGCGTTGAAGAAGGCAAACCCTAAGTTGAAGACGCTTCTGGCTATTGGTAAGTATCATTATCATTGTGATCATCATCATAATCTCCATCATCATCATGATCGTCGTCGTCGTCGTGGTCATCATCATGATATTCGCTTTCAAGTGGCTCAAGAAGGGCAAGCTCAGCTCTTTCGAGTCCAATGATGAGACGAAAGATGGCAAGACTGGATTGTACGACAGAATCAACGCGTTAAAGAAGGCCAACCCTAAGTTGAAGACGCTTCTGGCTATTGGTAAGTATTATTATCATTGTGATCATCATCATCATAGTTATCGTCATAATCACCATCAGCATCATGATCGTCGTCGTCGTCATCGTCTTCGTCGTCGTCATCATCATCATAATCGCTTTCAAGTGGCTCAAGAAGGGTAAGCTGAGTTCTTTCGAATCCAATGATAAGACGAAAGATAGGAAAACTGGACTGTAGGACAGAATCAACGCGTTGAAGAAGGCAAACCCCAAGTTTAAGACGCTTCTGGCTATTGGTAAGCAATAAATATGAGATATATTGAATTATTAATATTCTCATTAATTAGTACATAACACACACACACATTCCGTCTTTATCCCTTTCGGGGTAGGCAAAGAGTTACGTTCGTAAAAATACAGTCGCTATCGCCAGTCGCCACGTCTGACAAAACATTTGAACATGCCGTTTCAAAAAATCACGTAAGATAGTATGAAGTGTTTATGGTGCAAACAAAGAGCCATATTTTCCTTTATTATTAAACAAAATTCACCTAATTCCAAACAAGAAAACAGCATTACGCCTTCTTCCCTGAAACCTCATTAATTACCGTAAGTCATAATACCTGCTCGGAGGCCGCGACGCTCAAATATTAGGCTCGTTATTTATACAAACAACGCTGAACACATATACACATACGTATACATAGTGACGTAGGTATACAGGATGCGATAAAAAAGTACCTTTCAATTTAGTACTAAAAAAGTGCCTTCTAATTTAGTACCTTCCTATAGAGCTCATATAGGGTAAAACTTAACCGCTAGCAAAAATCTCAAGACGGGCTGTAGATAATGAAAATCTTTCCCAAAAGAAGAAAGGAAAAGGAAAGAAAAATTTGACCTCGCATGCAAAATTTCGGTTTAGCTGATTTTGATTTCTATGGAAGCTGAAATTATTTTCGCCATATTTCAACCTATATTAAAAAAGTAATTCCTTATCACCAGCCCGTCTTGAGATTTCCCTATCGATCACTAGTAAAATTTCACACTATTACCCGACCAGACGCCAACATTTTTTAAAAGGTAATATCAACATACTCCCTGGGTATATATTCCGCTTCATATTTTATAAGCGATACTGTTTGTCGATACGTGTCAGTTAGATTGCATTGGATGTTTCGAATTTGCAAAAAAAAAGAGAAAATAGCTAGATGTCACTTCACTGAAATTACAACCACTAAAGTACCGCCCAATAAGTCGTATTTGGCAGTTGTCAGATTCGTGATAATACATGGCAGAGGGTCCATTTTCCTTTGTTGAGATCTCTTTTAGTATGGAGATGACAGCTGTCAAATACGACTTACTGGAACGGCGGTACTTAAGAATACATACATACATATATAAATCACGCCTATATCCCTTACGGGGTAGGCAGAGCATAACGGCCGTAAAACGGATATTAACACCACGTCTGACAAAAGTTTGAGGGTCAGTCAAATAACTGTGTATCACTATAGTGACAGGTTGTCAGCCCTCGCCTAAAATTGCAATACACATCCAACCCTCGAGTCCCTTAGTCGCCTCTTATGACACCCATCGGTAGGAAATGAGGTGATGCTATTCTAAGCCGGCATCACACGGCAACTTAAGAATAGTATAAAATAAAGTCACTTTCCCATGTCCCGGTAGTGTTCCGGGTGGGTGTTGTATGCTTGGATCTTTAAAACTACGCAACAGATTTTGATGCAGTTTTGTTTAATAAATATAATGCATGAGGAGGAAGTTTTAAGTTTCATTTATGCCAAGCATAGGTCACAATCCTACAGAAAAACGCGTAGCAGCAGGTGAAATTACTGGGTGTCTAATAAATAGGTAAAATCGTGGCCTTGTAGAAATAAATATTACATACAAATTTCAAAAAAGGATTGCCGTTCTTTTATTCCTTCATGAATAATTTATTAACACATCTTTATTTTATAAAAGTTTTAGGGGGTTTCAGTTTTTTCCACACCTTGTATACTTTCACAGACAGTCGTTCCCTTTCAAAAGTGAACCGCCAGCAAATAATACGCACCCTGTGGTATTATAAGACAGTGAATGTGGTATGTTTTGTACGTACGAGTTCTATAATCAATTAAATACGAATAGTGAGGAGGCAAATATACCCACCTTATCAAAACATCGATATTTAACTTATTAGTAAATAATTTACAAAATGCGTTTGTCCGCGATCATGACGTATTGAGAGTAATGAGTACCTACGTATTAAATTACCCAAACTTAATCTAAGTATATCTGTAACTAGATTCATTCAAGGAAGCTATAAATAATGCTATCAACAGTAAACCTACATTTTTGTAATTAAATTGGTTAAATAAATGCAACTGCAAACTCCACTCTACTTTCTAATGGCTTCATATAAATGCTTCATAGTTTTAGTTACATGCATAGAGCTCTTTAGTACTAAAGGTGAATTAAATTATAAATCAGTTTATTATTCCGTGCCATTGTGTATTGTAAAATATTTAGCACTAGTTCGAGTTTTGAATTCTAAAATATTCGTATTTGGCTTTTGAAGTCAAAACCAATAAAAATTAGATCATAAAAATGTCCTTCACTTACATAAAACATAAAAGGGGTAATAACTACCTGTGAATTTATCGATACTACGGCATTTTCTTTGTCCCCTCACTAATTGTACAATTTCCCACGAGCCGCGCTCGTTTTCACCCATTTTCGCGACAACGGAAAAACCGCTCCGATTTTCATAGCACAGAGAATAGAAGGGCAAAAAACACATTTTCGCAATCTTATTATGAACTTGTTGAATAACGAAATCGACAAACACATATTATGCGACTTTTTCCCGCACTAGTGCTTGAGAAATGTTTCCGGAGTGTGGATTGTGTGCAGATATAGCGATTAATTTTGAAATTTCGTCATGGAATGGCGTGATTTCGTGACCATAATCTTTTCTAAATCGTTGTTTTTTGATATGCGCTTTCGATTGCTTAATTTGATAAGAAGTTCCAACATGATCTTTATGGGAAACATTTTAAAACGCCGTGCCGTTTTAGGGTGCCGTGTGATGCCGGCTTAGAATAGCATCACCCAATTTCTTTCCCGTGGGAGTCGTAAGAGGCGACTAAGAGACTCGAGGGTGTGTATTGCAATTTTAGGCGGTGGGCTGACAACCTGTCACTATGGAGATACACACTTTTTTGAATGACACTCAATTATTTGTCAGACGGGGCAAATGTCCAATATTTACGGCCGTTTACCGTCTGCCTACCCCGCAAGGGATATAGTCGTTATATATGTTCGTATGTATGTATGTATTCAGGCTTACATTGATGTTACTTTTGGACTTCCTATACACAATGACACGGTCACCCGCTGCCACTCATTTTCCCGTGATAATAGTTGTTTTCCTGCGGTAAAAAGTAGCATATGTGTTATTCCAGGTTATACTGCTGTGTTTCAAATTTCATCCAAATCGGTTCGGCCATTTGAGTGTGAAGAGGTAACAAACATACATACACACACACACACACACACACACATACACACACACACACACACACGCACAAACTGTCAGATTTATAATATTTCTACGGATTTAAATATACATATATACTAGGATAGCAGAAGTTTTCCCCAATTTATGCCAATATCCTCTCCCCCAGGTGGCTGGTCGTTTGGGACGCAGAAATTCAAGGACATGTCTGCAACGCGCTACGCCAGACAGACCTTCATCTACTCAGCCATCCCGTACCTCCGCGACAGGAACTTCGACGGTCTGGACGTGGACTGGGAGTACCCCAAGGGTGGTGATGACAAGAAGAACTTCGTGCTACTTTTGAAAGGTAAGTCAAAGGAATAGAATGACATATCCACAAAATGTATGTGAGTTTGACTGAACAATGAAATAAGCTTTCACCGCAAATAAACCTACTGTAAGTGAAAACTATGTTTTTATTACCGGGAATCGGGAATTCTTTAAATACCAAATTTTAAATCTTTTCCAGTGTTAGGTATACAAATTTGAAAACTTGCAAAATGTTCAAGGGCGGGCAGGAATCATTATAAAATACAACTAAAATGAGAATTAAAAAATCCCTTAAAAAAGAAAACGAATATCTCCTTCTAGGGAAGAAGATTACTGTTGTGATAGTGGGTCAGAAATTGGATGAAAATGTTTCTGTAAGTCGTATTTGTTTTTTTTTTTTATTCAAAGTGTTCAGAATTATCTTTCTTACGTGTAAGACTGTGGCAGAAAATAACAAAAAAATAAAGTCGTGTGTACCGATTGTGTAAAAGTGTCACTTCTAAGTAAAAAAAAGTATTCCTTAAACTATATTTGCTATATATTATGCTATATTTTTAAAATGGCAAATATCCCGTTTTCACAATAGGTATTATGATGGAGAAAGTCAAGTAAAAATCTAGATATCATAATTTAAAAATGGAACCGTACACCAAAAATGCATTTTTCTCGAACATTCGTATTTGGCCAGCGTTCAAATAATTCACGAAGGCCATCCAATCCAACAACACGTACCTATCTCAGAATAACGATGTTTGCTCTAAATTCTGAAATTCCAAAAGAATCCTTGAGGAAAAATATCTTTGCTCAAAACCTTAGAATTTAGAATTTCTTCGTTTTACGTTGGTGAAAAGTCTGAGAATACCAGGCCTGCATAAAATGCGAGACGTGGTTGCAATACTCCGCTGCTCGTACTCGAGTCGTAACACGGGAGACAAGTTAGTCCGATCCCGGACGTGCTCCAAATCGAAAGAGGGCTCAAATTCTAGATTGTAATACACTTCCTATTCTTACAACTCGGATTTTGACAAGGACGCGGTTTTCCGCGTTCGAGAGCTTGGAATGTGAGAATTCAAACTGCCACACAGACTTCGCTAAAGGGGACGATAGCTTGAATACCAAATCTTTAAAACAATTTTACCGTTAGGTATTACTAGAAGAGAAAATACCTACCTACTTATATTACTAGATTACATGAGTAGACCTTCGTGGTTAAGGCCGCTCCGTGAGAAAGATTTATATTTTTTAATACACGCAATTTCATTAGTGACTACGATAAACATCTTGTTTTCATATAAAATGGTTCAATTAGTGTATCTAGATGCTGGTCACAGGGAAACTCGATGAAAGAAAGTTTGCTTGAAAGAAATATTTTCCAAAATATTGTTCCATTTTTACATATTTTGCGTGGTGTACTACAGCAATCTTAAAAACATTACATATTATTTTTAGCAAATACGATACACCTTGTACATTACAAGATTCTGGTCGTACAGTTTTTTGATAACTTGTTTATTTGACAAGAAATTCCTCAAAGAGTGAAAAATCGTCTTAACATGGCGATTCCGCTCTGTTCTCACACACAAGATTTGCCGTTAGTAGGAAAGGAACGTTTACAAGTTCACGGTAGGCCCTTAAAAACCTAACTAATCAGTTCAGTAGCTTCAGTTCACGTTTCAAATCACGGACGTGAATATTACAGGACACGTTGTTTTAAGCAAGGCGACACCCAATTTAGTCGCAAATCCCCCATTTGTCCGTGTAACGAGTGTAAAGCTGTGATCAGAGCGGGCGGCTAGCTACAGTCTGGCCGCTTTTATAAGCCCTTTTTAACAGCTGCCGATGACGGCCGATGTGGCGCAGTGGTAGTGCGTCTGCCTGCGACGCAAAGGTTCCGGGTTCGATTCTCGGTGGGACACTCACAAAGCTGATATTTATCACTTTGTGAATTTGTTCCCGGTCTGGTTAGGACATTGCAGAGTGAACCAACTGATTGTCCGAAAAGAAATGGTTCCGTGCTTCGGAGGGCACGTTAAGCCGTCGGTCCCGGTTGCTGTCTATGATTACTTAGACGGCGGTCGTAACACAACCATGTCAGAGGCCTACTAGTGGTAGTAGGCGGTTGAAAAACTCTGACATCAGGGTTCATCGGGTCGTTGGACGACTCAGTGTCCCACACGAAAAGAGAAAGAACAGCTGCCAAATTCAAACTACAGGACTGTCATTAAAGGAAAAAAGAACCAATAGGAAAGCATTAGCACGAATCTGATAGCTATGAAATCGGGGTTATTAAGGCGAGTGTACCCGTGACGACCTCGAAAGTGGTACCACTTCACAAAAAAAACTCGTTTACAAACAATCTATCGGAATATCCGTTGCCTAAGTTTTTAGTATTATCCTTACCGCAAATTCAATAAAATATTCGCTGTAATTAAAGTTATGGTAATTAATACCCAAAGTGGCCGTTTTCAGGTACTTTTTTCCATAACTTGAATTGCAGCGAATATTTCATTGAGTTTGCAGGTTCTGATTTTGCTTTAGGATAATACTAAAAACTTGGCAAAGAATATTCTGATAGATTGTTTGTATAAAGAGAAAAGTTTTTTTGTGAAGTGGCGCCACTGTCAAGGTCATTGACGGCTACACTCGCCTTAAGCGCCAACGCTGCGTCGAGCGGACTACACGCGCGGGCTAATAAAAAACCAGCGCGGATTTGACAACCCCGATTTCACAGCTGATTCAAGGAAATGCTATAGTATTAGTTGTATTTTCCAGCGTTGACGCTAAGATGGTCTTACTTTGGACGGGTATTGCGAGGTGGACGCTGCAATATCGGGATCGACCAAATATTGGCAAACATCACCGCCCGAACGAACCGCCCCCGCCAGGTGCAGTAGCTGGCGTAGACTTAGGAACTGCTAGAGCTGGTAGAAAAAAAACGTCTAGACAAATCAACAAAAAAATAACAATCAGCAACATTTCGAGACACGTTTTTAAGGTTTGAGCATAATATTCTAGTAAAATTATTGAGAACTTGCCCAATTGCACCGCAGGTAGGACCTCAATCGGTCTTACTTATACCAAAAGTTGCATATTCGAATCCTGTTTGCGGTTCAATTTTGCAAATTCACAAGTTTCAAAAGATAACAAAAGGTTATTTTAACTTACTAGAAGTTAAAATAACCTTATAAGTTTCCACACTTTGAATTTTTATTTAAAGCATTTTTATGCCGCCACTTTTTTGTGTTATTTTCCTGAAATTGAGAAGTAGCTACCTGAGTATATCACATCCTACTCATTGTACTATTGTATTTAGTAAAGTATATAAAGAAAAAGAAATCTTAGCAACGTGTAATTCAAGAAACTACCAGAAGTATTTGAATGCCTTTTCGAAGACAAAGCTCTTACCAGACATGACAAACTTGTTGAGAATTTCACTGAAATCATCTCAAAGGGCAACCTCTACTCATCGCTAGGGCTGCGAGGTATCAAAATTAAATTTATCGATGTACTTCATCTTTCGTGTGTGCCACCAAGTTGACGAACGACCCGTGAATCCTGGTGTCCGAGTTTTTTAACCGCCTACTACTAGTATGTGGTAGACATCTGATAAAGTTGTATACATAGTTGATGTCGTTGCGGGTAAACCAGTGAATCGGCAGCAGCGTTCCTTGTGAATGCAACATCTTTCACTACGCTCGCCAATCACCTTCCAAGCTTGGTGAGTTTGGCATTACCCTCCAGTTAGGGGAAGCCCATATCTAGAAGTGGACTGAAGTAGCTGTTTATGTTAATGTAATGCCGCCTCTACCCGTCGCTAAGGCTGCGCGGTATCAAAATACAATCTATCGATATGTTACAGCTGAACCCTGAAATGAGGGTAAGTCCAGGCTAAGCCGCTGGTTGGTGCTTAGGATTATATATATCCAGCCCTCTAGAATTGAGCACGGCTAAATGTTACTTTTCTAATTTTGTACTAGAAAATGTACGAAGTTTGTCAAATTAAAAAGAAAAAAGGCGTACTTTTGAATAATAATAGTAATTTATTTTGTTTGTAGTTTTACAAAGTTTACAGATCTGATGCAAGATTATTTTTTTTTGCCTCAGCGTATAGGGTTTTAAAGAGCAGTGCTAACGAGCCCTGTCGTAATTGGGAAGTACCTGAATAATTTTACTTTTACAATAATGCTACACAGTAGTGTCTATTAAAGTTTCCTGTCCCGTTCATAATTCGTAAGTAGTTAAAATAAATACTTTTCTTATGTGAGGTCAATGTGGATTGTGCACAAAGTAAGTATTGGCGAATAGGATTGTGTCTGAATTTCAAACCTTCCCACAACAGACATAATATCAATATATCGATAGACTGTGCTGTGTCTGGGCTCTGGGCGTGCACCTGTCGCCAGCCAGGGCAGGTCGCCGAAATATCGACATATTTTACCGATATCGACATATTTGCCGATAAAATTTTAATGTCCCAGTTTTGCAGTTCGTAATTGGTTGCCAGAGTTAAATTTTAAATTTTCATTTTAAGCTTGTTAGTAAAACGGGTATTGGTATATTGTATCATACATAATTATTGTTGCAATAATAAATATAAATTCAAATGTCAGTATATGCTTAGTCGTATAATTTCAGGATTATATTCATAATGGTCATGCTATTGAATATGGAAGTATAGTTCACATAAATACCTTCATTTATCACGTCTTTATTTCTTGCGGGGTAGTCAGAGCGTAAAGGGCCGTAAAAATGATATTTTTATACCATTACGAAATCATTTGACGGTCGTTCAGTAATAGTGTACTGCCATAGTGACAAGTTATCAGCCCATCGCCTAATATTGCAATTAACATGTAACCCTCGAGTACCTTAGTTGCCTCTCATAACACCCACGGGTAAGAAATGGAGTGATGACGGTGATGCCATTCTAAGCCATATCACATGGCATTAAGTTTATACTAACGTAGTACCTAATACAAAAACCTTACTGTAGACGTTAGTTCGCTAAATGATTTCGCATTCATAAACGCTTCATTTTCAACAAATATAAATAAAATATTCGATAAATCAAAATGTTTTATTTATTAAAATATCTGTAGCTTTCACTACAAAAGATAAATAGAAACCACTACTATGCAAGTGTAATAAAAGATAAAAGATAAAGATCTTTGTGCTTGAAACTGCCCTCAGATGTCGTTCAGAATCAATACGTTGGCTTCCCCCCGATTGCAGACGATATGACAGCAATTTGTTTTGAATCGGTTTTTGAATACTTATAATACTTATGTATAATTATGTATTAGTTTATTGTAATATAAGGTATGTAGTAGTTTACTCATAATATTGTTATTTATGTAAAATATGTAAGTGTTATTGTATATGTATTTTATATAAACGTAAACGCACTATCCCGCATCTCAAATTTACTCTCCTTTACCCTAAGGTTGTCTGGTAGAAATACCTACCTATACAAGGAGTAACAAAAAAAGTATAACAGGCCGAAAAGAGATCAAGGTACAAAGTACATGAAAATTATCTTTCCAATGGAACATGGGAAGAAATAAAATAAAGAAATTGGACCTCCCAAACAAAATTGCCAGTCAGCTGGTTAATTTACTATGGGAGGTCCTATTTTTGCTTTCATATTTCGACCCATGTTCCGTGGAGAAAGATGTTCAGAGTAACTTAACCTCCTTTCGGCTAGTTATACCCATTTTGTTAGTCCTTGAGTAGGTATTACCTACTTACTTCATTATTACTCAGTTCTACTAAACTCACCAGCTTTAGGTAAATCAGCATCATCTTATTTCGCCACAATCCTCCCGTCACGATGTTTAGTTGCGAGAACGTGCCGAGTGCGATACTTCGCAAAACGAGCCAATTTTACGAGCGCTATTTCTGATTCGTTCGCTGTGAATTCGAATAACTACTACGAAAACCAGTGATCTATTTTAAATCATTTAAAATTACTCCTGTTTTACGCATTTTTGTAATAATAGGAAGATGAGTTGCAAATACTATTAAATTCGACGATCTAATTCCTTAACTCTTTACGTTTTACAGAAATAAAATTGACACGCTACCACGACTAACAAGATAGTTACATTACAGAGCGTTTTCTTTCTTTTGGTTTGACAAAGTCATGCATTTTTTTTCTTTTGGTTTGATAAACTCACGGTTTTATTTTTGTAGTATAGTATAAGCAACGTGATAATAGTCTTCACTTGCTTTTAAACTTGGTTCTCATCCGATATCGACAATCCGTTCTGCTAGCGAGTAGAAGAAAATATTTTACGACATTCTCGACAGTATTTCACAGTTCAATAATATCGCTTCACGATTGCTCATAAGAAAATAGTTTAACGAATGTGAATTGAGAATTCACCGAGTCAAAAATACGTCCCCAGACTTAAGATTCACCGGCGTCTGCGCTTGCACAACAAACCGTGATGGACAATGTTCAGACTCGTGGATATTCCCTTGTTGTTGGAGATCAGCTCATCATGGGAATCTAGGTTGTTTAAATTAATGGCTGCTTATTTCGTACTGCAAATTATTTAAATCAAGTATTTTATAATAAACTAGCGGCCTGTCGCTAACCGTTTTCCCGCAAGGAGAAGACATTTTATTATAGCTTTTGTTTATCAGGAATAATGCAGGAATCTAATGGTAAAAGAATTTTTAAATCAGTCCAGTTCCGAAATTCAAACAAACAATAAAATCTTTCCTCTTTATAATATTATAATTATAGTTTAGATCTATTTATCTGGGTAGGTAACAATTCGTAGTATCTTTTCTTTTAAGTTAATACACGTTACTCACAGGATAGATAAAAGAACCCGTGAAAATACAATGCATTTACTAAACTTTTAAGATCAAAATGTCACACACCTTTAACTATACGTCTATCATTATCAGAATTCTCCTTAAATGTTAATATTTGACAACACCTAACTCTGTGCATATTCAGCCGAGTTGAAATGCGTTTAATATACCTCATCTTTTGACTCCATAATTGATCATATACTTCTCTGTATTGCAACTTCTGAATTCAAGGAAATATGCACCCAATTTGCAAAGCAGTTGAAGTGCTTATTGCATAGTTTAGAAGTTGATGTAAAGGGTAAATAGCTGAGAGGCGCGGAAGTGGTGTGGGAATAGAGTAAAAGAAAATATAGATACAACATAGCGAGCAATACTACAAAAAAAGTTATTTGTACAACAAAAGGGAATAATTATTTTTGCTTCGATTGCTTATTTTGAATCCCGCAGTAGCGAAGGATACTAAAATTGAATCACGAGCGTAGTGATTGAAAGGTAGTATCCTGAGCTCAGTGAGGGATTCAAAGGCGTGAGTTTTGAAAGAATTTGCTCTCGTGTGGTACACACAATTATTTACCTCTACCGGTGAGAAAATTCTGCAAATGTCAAGTTAAGGAAAATGGCTGCACAGCTCGAATGCTTCAGGAAAAATTCAGAAATACCACATAAATGTCTCAATATTCAGGTATGTTAAATATTTAAAAGAACAAAACGCCTCCAAAAATAACTTGCTGAAATAATTTTTAGACCGCACCGCCGCCATTGTTATGATAAGTTTTGATAAAATAAGATGTTCTTATAAATTCAAATTACCTTTTTCTATCCAGTGGACAAAAACGACTTTAGCCCACTGGATTTACGCGGTAATTTTTTCTTTTCAAGCTAGAGAGATAAAAAAACTATTTTTCTCAGATTTTGAGAAACTGATGTCTGTTAAGGCGCAGAGAGTATGTTCTTTCTTGCACTCGTATCATTCAGTAATTACAATCATAAGCCGCAATTTTGTTTTGTCTAAGTTACTATACTTAAACGAAAATATTTTTTGAGCGCTAAAACATATTTTCTTCTATATGTCAGTATTTTCTCATAGTCTAAGGTTTTGCTGCAGAACTTTGCACCAGGGATCGGTGGTGTGTTAGTGTGGTACACGAATGAAAAGTTGTAAAGTTGTGATGTGCTCCGAGACTGGATGGAGCAGTTTGAAGTTGGAGCTCAGATTCATCATGACAAGCACCACAGATTAGTACCTAGGGAGAAGTTTTAAAGTTTAAATTTATGTTTAGGTACTGAGTATTCAGATATTAGTCTTTGTATGAGCTTTCTTTATATAATACGAACAATATTACTGACCTGAAAATTTAACTGAAATTCATATTTTTTTAACGTTGATTAATTCATAGCACTATGTGCCTTAGGATATAAGAAGATAAGCCTCTTTGTGGTGGACATATCTGTTAGGTTTTAGAAAACTTGTAAACATTCTAACACAGTCAGGATTTGAACTTGCGACGTTCACCATCACTAGTGGCGACGCCTCTTCCATGTGGGTTACCGCAGCTCATCCGTTGCCTGCTAATTTTGTAAGTGTTTCTTGATGCCAATAACGCGTGGCACGGCTCTGTTTACCGGGTTAGTTTTCGCAACTAATACCCAGCGACAAATTTATTTTTTTACTTTTGTTTGATAGAAGTCTAAGCAATGAAAACCAGCAATCAATTGAATACTTTTCTGTTGGGTTTTGAAAATCTACCAAAAGCTAAACCAATAGTATTTCATCCCGTCTTAGACAGCGCTTCATCTTAAACCGCGATACAGTATCTTGGACTGGGTACAATGAGCTGCGAGATGAATAATTCCTGCCAATCCCAGCAGTCGAATCTCATCACGCAGTCATAGTCAGAACAAACCAGCTGCATAACTAAAGCACACTACATCTGGCGTATACATTACTATGCACTCGCCAAAAGGAGTTTCAGTCACAGGAAATTTGGTATAAAGTTGAAAGTTGTCGTGAATTCTTGGTTACTACAAAATTAGTGCCTACTTTTTGTATAATAAATACACACACGTACAAACTAATGTCACGCTTTTATCTCTTGCGGGTTAGGCAGAACGTTAATAACCGTATAAATGCGAACGGTATCGCCACGTATGACTAATATTTGGAGGCAGTTTCAGAAAAAATGTGTTTTACATGTGAATGAGTGTAATCGTGTGTGTTGGTTTAATTGATTCCAGTTTTTTTATTTTATTATATAAGAATGTAATATTTTTGAAACGCAACGTTGTTATAGTACCAACAATATTTGTTAATGTTGAAATATTCATACAATCCAAATTTTAAGACCAATATACTTCAACTCAGCTATCACTGTCATAAATTTATAAAACCTCTACCAAAGAAATGTCTTACAATCACAAAGTGAAAAAGTAATGTATTCTTGAGTTTGCACAACTATTTCTCATAACACCAGGGTTCATCAGGTCGTTGGATGACTCGATGACCCACACGAAAATACAACATTTTACAATACAATAAAACAGTTTTAAACAGCTTCACGCTGTGTTCAATTTGGATTTTAAAATTCCTACGTTTCAAGCTTTTTACAGAGTTTTTGGTTACGGATAACCACGTCATAGTCATTGTGAAATCCAAAATGAACACAATTTAAATCCGGCTTAAACAGTTTCATTGTGAATTTAACAAATATTACGTTTTGCCGTACAAATGTAGAGCGCCAATGAGATCGCACAAAGGTCTAATTAGCCGCTAAGAGACGTGTCGTGAGCTCTTACACTATAGTCTAAGAGCAAATACTGCGAGCTACGAGTATTTGAACAAGATCTTCTGTAGCAAGAAACTGAGCTTAATTAAGTAGGAAGGGGGATAGGGGGAGGTATCAGCTTTAGCTGTCACATATTTTAATTAAGCGTCACTGGCCACATGTGATACAGGGGTAAATCTTTTAATTAATAGTACCTACATCCCAGTACTGGATAATGAGAGTTATTTCAGCATGGTACACATAAGTAAAGCAATCTCTTATGGTATGAAAAATATAAATTTCATTTATTAATAATCTTGATACATAATAACGTAAATATATAGCATGTAATTTTACTGCTGATACCGAAAACTCAGGACGGTCTAGTGATAAGGAACAACTTTCCCCAATAAACATAGGTTGTTACACTATCATAAAAAAATATTTTGGACCTGTATTTCAAAAAATTACTTGGCTGGCTGGTTAATTCAGTAAGAGAGGTCAAAATCAATTTTTTCATATTTCGAGCTATGCTCATTCGGTAAAGTATTTATCATTAGATATCGGTCTTGAGTAAAACTTCGGCTGATACAGGCCAGGACTATCTTGCTAATGCGTACTATTTCAACCTATCGCAAACATAAGAAATATCTCCTTCTAGATATAATTCTACAAGATATGGTTGAACCATAATACTGCTGAAATTCTAGCGTATAAAAATTTAGAATATGCTCCTTGGAAAACTCTAGTAATCTTTTTGACTTGAACAATAACTAAATTTTCAGCCATGTTTAAAAAGGGCTCATAATAACTCGTCAAGCCGCAAACAATCGCAAGTGGCTCCATATTCGTCTCGAGGCCCTTAATGACGTCATTAAGGGTTCTACAGTGCAGTAAAGACTCTCGTTAGCGATTACATTAACAACTTATAATTTCAAGTTTCAGGTTTTATTGTGTAATTATCTTGAAGGAGAGACGAGAGGTACAGCCAACATTATTATTAGTCAATAGTATAGCTATCTCTAACTATGATTTCGGCTTTAAATAGCATCACCCCATTTCCTATACGTTTAAAAGGCAACTAAGGGACTCAAGGGTTACATGTGTATTGCAATTTTAGGCGATGAGCTGACAACCTGTCACTATAGGTGTATCTTATGATTATGCCAGATTGTTCCCACTTCAGCTTTTATTGACAAGCGCCATCTGGAAGCTTTTTAATTTTAATTGACTCTCCTTGAAAGTAAGGCCATTCCAATAAGCTGTCAAATAAACTGTCAGTTTCAAACTAAAATAGATGTCAAGAAAGGAAAATAGACTCTCTGCCATAGCATCAGCACGAATCTGACAGCTGTCAAATTGGGATGGCCGTACTGTAGTGTAATTCCTCCATGATCTAGTTTAACAAGTTAGCGACAAACCTTCCCTCGTCCTAAACTCCTAGTAAACACATCGTAAGTTGGTCCCACTATATATTTGTCCCACGTAATTATTCTCTCGACCTCAAATGAGCCGGCGAAATTTACGGGAATTTAACGACGTCTCTGTTACGTGAACTACTTTAACGACACGTAACATCTTTGACGACAAACAAGTAACTATAAGATAGAGAAATTGGTGAGATTTGATTGTAGTAAAAACTGAGAGCTTTATTTTCATAAACGAAAATAAGAAGTTGAAAAATTGTTAGTGTCGGCCGGGTATTGAACCCGGGACCTGTAACTGCAAAATAAACCATAGTGCATTTAAATAATCAAAGTTAAATCGAATGGTTTGAATTCCTATTGTTATTAGGACTAACCATAGTAGTAGTTAAAATAATTTACATTAGATGTCGCTAGTACGTCGCTTTAGTAGTTGTAGTCGAGGATCAAGAGATTGACAATTTAAAAGGGGTTCGGTCATAAGAATAGATAATAATACTGCGTATAGAAACGAAACTCCTTTGTCTGGGCCCCAAAAGCCGCGCTTTAAATACCTACTTCCCCCCGGAGCCCGTAACGCCCCGCACTCTCCCGCGCTTTAAGTCGGGGCTGTCACGTGCCAATAATTTTATTCCAGACTAGCGGCCAGTCAAGCGGTTGCGACCGCTGCTAACAGTTTTCCCGTAGGAACAAAATATTTACCCATTTTAAAGTCTTACCTTACCATTTTATTGTTAATAGGTAGGTACAGAATTTTTAAATAGGTGCAAAACATACCTACGATACGAATGTGCTTATTTATCATTATCAGCTAAAAATGACTTAGGCACCTAGGTAGTTTAAATTAGAAAATGGAAACTAGGTACCTACGTAAGTAAAAATAGGAGTATACACAACAATTACGTATAATAACGAATGGTAGGTACCTAGGTATTTACTGTAAAATCATCACTTACCTTGGCTTATCTTTAGGCAAATTAAAAAAACTTAGATGCGGAGTCTTCCTCGCATCACTTTTGCAGCCATACACACCACAATAATTCGGCATTGCTAAATTTTTCACAAAAAATGAAAATTCGACCCGCACGACGAACGTTTCCGCGGCGCACTCCCGACTGAATTGTTCTCTAAGAGACAGCCAGACGGATTGACCTTGAGCGCGTCTGGAGCGGGAGTGTCATCTCTATGTGCTTTCTACTCAATGGTTCGGTCGGTGCGCCGGTAGCTCAGTGGTAGGGTAGTGGGACGGTACTCCACAGGTTCCGGGCTTAATCCCCGGCCGACGCAAAAAGAAATAACTTCTTATTTTCATTTATGAAAATAAAGTTTGCACTGTGCGTGCAAAATAAACCACAGAACATTTAAAGCTCTATTTTTGTAGAGCATAAGATTTTTTTTTTCACTTACTACACGTTAAGAAAATAAGTGCTAAATACCTGATAAAAATCTTACAAATACTTATTTACATTAGCGGTTTATTAACAGCCAGTCACAATAGTAGACTGAACACTTAACATAAAATTTACAAATTCATTATTTTCACATGCTCAAAGTAACAACTTATAACCTCAAAACAACTACAATTAGGAATAATAATCTTCCTCAGTAGATGCGCGAAACTATTCGGTGTTGCGCAGACGCAGTTCAGAGTATAGAAATGGTGCAGAGAGAATCCACAAATATCTAGAATGAAGCCATGATATCTCGTTAAATATACAATCGGTACACCTTCTACACAACAAGATGATACCTATACATGCTATATTCTGTTTACAAATGTAATATTCAATCTTATAATTTGATGCCGCCTTGTGATGCCGGATTAGAATAGCATCACCCCATTTTTACCAGTGGGTGTCGTAAAAAGCGACTACGAGATTAAGATCTCCAGGGAATGGGCAGCAGCGTTCCCTGTGAATACACCTTGCACTGCCAATCCGCCTGCCAAGCGTGATGAGTAATATCCCCCCAATAGGGGGAGGTCCATGTCCAACAGTGGACTGTTGTAACTGTTAATGTATGAAATCAATCTTATAATTTGTTGTATTATAAGTTTATGTTAAGTTAATGATGTTTCAACGCAACCAAATGATATAATTGCAATGAGGTTTTTTTTATTTAGCTTCATTCTTGTTATTATGTTGACTGGTCCGATAGCGAAGCGGATAGTACCCCAGTCTGCTACGCTGAGGGTTGTGGATTCGATAAAACACAAATATTTGTTTTTAAAATTTTTCAGTTTTTTTTTTATTAATGATGGGTTTGCTTCTGACTCTAGTCTAGGTCAGATTTTTGTTTAAATTATTATGATTTAATTAGATCTGTGTGCAGGATTCTTTGTAGGTAAACATGCAGCTATTAGTCTAAATACATATTTTTGTTTATTATGTTTTTTATGTAATTATTTTCAAAAAAGAAAGTACCTAAGTAATGATATCAGCCACGAAGTTCCCATAGTACAAGCTATGCTTAGATTGTATATATTCTTTATTGTGTACCAGATTATTACAATAAATTTGAAAAAATTAGTCACAAAGGTGAGCTTATCTCTATGAAGAGATCTCTTCCAGCCAACCTGCACAGTGGAATTAGAAAATACTATATTAGGGAATGACAAAACCGTGTACACATACACATAGGGACTTGCATATAATATATTATTAACAATACATACTTATTGATAAATACATAAATAAATTATATATTTAAATTTATACACATACATCAAGATTGTTCCGATAAATAGTGCTCTTTTATTCTGCGTTTAAATGACGTTATACTTGGAGAATCCTGAATGGACTTTGGAAGTGCGTTCCATAATTGCGTAGCTCGAACCGTGAAGGAATTAAAAAAGAATTTGGTATTGGCTCTGGGACACTCAAGTACCTTGGTGATACATGCGCGCCTAGGCCTGGGATCAGGAGGTAAAACGTGGAAACGGGAGCGAAGATAATCAGGAGAGGATGGGTCTTTAAGGATCCTGTAGAGGACAGATAGGATGTGCACATCGCGGCGACGGCGGATTGGGAGCCATTTTAACTGAGCACGAAATTCAGAAACATGGTCAAATTTGCGAAGTCCGAAGATGAAACGAATAGAAAGATTTTGTAGACGCTCAAGTTTGTTTAATAGCTCCTCTGTCACATCCAAGTAACACACATCAGCATAATCAAGAATAGGAAGCAAAAGTGCTTGAGCAAGCATGATTTTAGTCTGAAGGGGTAGGAAGGTCTGGAGCCGTTTGAGAGAGTGAAAAGAGAAGTGCATGCGGCTACTAACCGTATTGACTTGCGGTGACCAAGATAAATCGGAGTCAAATATAAGTCCCAGATTTTTTGCTTTGTCCGTGATTGGGGTTAGATGGCGCTGTGTGAAAATGTCCAAGCTATTTTTTTTATCGGTCGAGTGTACGATTCTCTTGCTCTGAGGATTGCAGACGGTTTCCAAAGAGCCAAGAGAAGGGTGAGTCACGCTGTCCTCGACATTTTGACAAGGTGAAGAAGAGCTCAAAGTCCTCTAACACGAGTAAATTTTAGCGCCAGGATTGCACTAGAAGTGTTTGAGCTGACACATACATACATCAGCCCATTGCAGTCCTGGACGGCTGATGTGGCGCAGTGGTAGTGCGACTGCCTGCGACGCAAAGGTTCTGGGTTCGATTCTCGGTGGGGCACTCATAAAGTTCAGATTTATCGCTTTGTGAATTTGTTCCTAGTCTGGTTAGGACATTGCAGGCTGAACCACCTGATTGTCTGAAGAAGAAGATGGTTCCGTGCTTCGGAGGGCACGTTAATCCGTCGGTCCCGGTTGCCGTCTATGATTACTTAGATGGCGATCGTTACACAACCATGTCAGAGACCTACTACTAGTAGTAGGCGGTTGAAAAACTCTGACACCAGGGTTCATCGGGTCGTTGGCCGACTCTGTGTCCCACTCGAAAAGAAGAAAAAGTCCTGGACGTAGGCCTCCCCTAGAGTACGCTATAGGGCACGATCTCTAGTTTTCGCCATGCAGTCGCAATTTGACGGGCAGATAACCTCTAAATCTTTCCAGATTTACTAGTCGGTCCTTTGGTCTCACCTCCCGACTAAACAATTTCATGTTATCAACTAAAATCTGTAACGAAAAATAGCACTGTAATTTTCTGTGAAATAGGCATAGACAAGGATAATACTCTTAGATGATCGCCTTCTCAATTGTTCATGATTTTACGCGGAATCTTTAAAAATTTTGCCGCGATTAAAATATGGCGGGTCAACATACAAACCAATCTGAGAAAAGACATGTTATGACTTAAGTAGTCAACCTCATAACCTTTCTAAACTTATTTTACGAAAAGTGAAAGTGCTGATTTTAACTAGCCGTTTTGTCAGTTACGTGGAACCGAGACAAGTTTATCATCTTCATCGTCAATCTGTTCTGTCTTTCTTATCACTTTGTGTTTTCTGCCAAGTTCAAGTACCATCATCACCAACCAACACAGGGAAGGTCAGCTTTGTGGGACATCTTTAATTACATACATAAATCACGCCTGTATAGGCTATATAGGCGCCCTATATGCAGAGCGTCAATGGTAGTGAAAACGGACAACTACGCCACGTCAGACAAAAATTTGAGGGTCATTCAGAAAATTGAGTTTCGATCGCCTAAAATTGTAAAACATTCACATAAAAGAAATGTTATTCTAAGCTAATATCACACGGCATCTGACATCACACGGCATAATTACTTGACAACTTATATAGCCTATTTTATGAAATAATTTGTAGAACTCGTAGCACCGAATACTAAGTATAATTTTATATTTCTTGAAACAATAATTATGAGGATACAGAATGTGGATGTTGTACAAATAACATAAATATTCTACTATTTTTTGCTTGTTATTTATTATGTTTATGTCTGATACTGAAATGCTAAAGGTGAAAATCTTTGCAAATGAAAATAAAAACAATAAAATCCTTAAAGGTCAACTTATTGAAGACAAAAAGTCATCGATATAACCAAAAATGTTGAGCCACATTTTACTGACTTCAAACATGTTTTATAATAAAATGTGAACATAAAAATAAATTGTTATTAAACAAACTTGACCTAAACATCCGTTGTGAGGTCAAGAACCGGCCCGATATAATAGTTATTACTCATCAGTTTCGTAAGAAACGTAAACTCACGAAGAATACCTACAATATTATAGCACTTGAATACAATAGGTTATGTAAGCTAATGTTAACTTATTTTATCTACACTCGTCTCATAATGTTCGAATTATGAATTCGAAAACAGATGCATAATGACCTACTTTATGCATTCTGCCTATAAAAACTAGGGTTTACTATAAATTACAGAAGCGTAATGGCTTAATGAGAAAACGCTTAATACGATAAAGTTGAGAAATGAAACGAAGTTTTTTTTTTCCAATACTCAAATCGCTATCTTCCGCCGCACCTGACAGTTGTTGTTGTACGGTAATTTTTCGGATGTTGTTCAGTTGTTTTAATAGGTTTTTGTTCTGTTGTTGTTCAGATGTTGTTCAGTTGTTGTTCAGATGTTGATTAGTTGTTGTTCAGATGTTATTCCGATGTTGTTCAGTGTTGTACAGTTGTTGTTCAGTTGTTGTTCAGTTGTTGTACAAATGTTATTCAGTTGTTGTTCCGATGTTGTTTCGATGTTGTTCAGATGTTGTTCAGTTGTTGTTCAGATGTTGTTCAGATGTTGTTCTGTTGTTTAGTTAAGTCATTGTTAAGACTCCACATCTAAACAACTACTAAAGTATAGAATTTTCAAAAATTCATATCAAGCCATATTACGTTCTCGTATTGAATTTGGCCTTGTATCGGGCCTTGCAATAGCCGGTGCGTACGTTTAGAAAAGTGTTTCTGAGTTTTTTTTTTGGAGAGTGTAGATAAAATAGTGTATGCAACTGCTATAATTAGGCATTAGAATGCTCGTGTCAAACAGACACTCGCATTCTAATGACCCCCATTATACGACAGTTGCATTAACTACTATAAGAATTATTCAGTTTAAGGTGGTTCGAGAGCCCAGTGGTGCTCCCAAACAGGTAAAAACCCCTGGCTGGAAACGCCAGTCATCTGGAAACCAAATTATCAATTCACGGCAATAAATACCTACAAAAGTTATTTTGAATCAATAAGACCTTGTTAAAACAAAGCGCTTTATTTTTGTATTATAATATTGTTAAAAGTGGATACTTTTAGTATTTTTGGAATGCATAACCAAATCGCATAATTTTTCAAGGTTATACAGGGTTATTTTTTATTCACCCTGGAAATTTTACAGGGTGATTCTACTCATGATTTTGAACAACTTTTAGTATGGGATCACCTGCGAAATCGCGAAAAAAAAACAGTTGATCCATACATTTTGTTCGAGTAGGTATGAATTTTTCTATGGAGCAGCTGTTTCTTTTTTTGCGATTTCGCAGGTGACCCCATAGTAAAAGTTGTTCAGAATCATGAGTAGAATCACCCTGTAAAATTTCCGGGGTGAATAAAAAATAACCCTGTATTGATTCGAAATAATCTTTGTAGTTATTTATTGCCGCGAATTGATACTTTGGTTTATAGATGACTATCTTGTCCAGCCAGGGATTTTTTCCTTGTTTGGGGGCGCTACTAGGCTCTCCTACCTTAAGTCATTCACACACTTGTCGTGCGATATTACGGTATTTGACAGCACTGCGGTGCAACGTCATGTGTGCTTATTCATGTGGTTCATAAACAACCCCTTTCGTCAATCTCATCGGGCCGGCAAGATACCGCAAAATCAGGCAACACGTGTGGAGTATTATTGTATTTTATTTTGTTTAAAATAAAGTCGCTTTCCGTGGCTGGGTGTTGTATGATTGGATGTTTAAAACTACGCAAGAGATTTTGATGCGGTTTTATTAGTTTATAGACTGATTCAATAAGGTTTTTTTATGAAGAATTTGTGATGTAAAAAGAAAAAGAAATACTTCTTGGAGCACCGCTAACACTTAAACACTTTTCTTTATCAGTTCAGAAAAAAATTATAGTCACTTATCCCGCCATAGCAATCTCCATAAACCTTTATTTTGTCACCGTTAGCCTGCGGCTGATGTATGCCACGGTCGAATGGTCGCCGCCAACAGAATTATCCTCGCAAAAACAGTATTTGAGAGAATTATCATCGCAAAAACATTATTAATGGCGACACGGTGTGACCTACGCCCCGCGGTCAACCAGCCAATCACATCAACTCATTTGAAATTCGAATTCGGGATAAAAAATAACGAATTTCTTTGATGCCTGTAATAATTGCATGTGTGTTTTAATTTGATTCGTATTTGCTCTATCTGCCGCTATTCATTGATACAAGATCCTGTAAGACATTGTTCTAGATCCTATTAGCTATCTTCGTAAACATTGGTTGTCTCTGACAATGAGATGCAGATGAGAAAGGCCCGGGGCTTGAACTCTATCGATTTAATCCGTCTGTAGAGTATAAGAAAGAGTTAGCGCCATTTTACACAAATCGTTTTAGTAACTAATTGAAGATAACATTTCCATTAACAGCCTCATCAGTCCACTGCTGGGCATGGCCCTCTTACTATTGGGGGGTGTTACCATACTCGCCACGCTTGGCAGGTGGATAAGTGAGTGCAGTGCAAGACGTTGCATTCACAGGGAACGCCAATTCCCTGGATGATTATAACTTCTATTATATCTTCCCAAACGAAATAGAAGAAAGACTTAGTTATTTCATTTTCATTTTTCATTTTCTTTTTCACCAAAAAATATAATAGCACTAAATATACGACGACCTTCGTAACATTATATATAGCACGTTAACACAATGTTGATATGGGCAGGGAAATAGTAAGGGAAGTGGGCAGCGCGAGTGTGCTAACAGGCTACTCGCGCTACTACTCGTCATGCCGCTGCCACTTCCCGTGCTCCCTCGATTGTCGGCTTTTTGAAAGAGAGTCAAAGGAATGGCAGCACGAACGCGCGTGGAATGTATTGCTATCTCGCTTATAACGGCTGTGTGTGAACACTCACTCGCGTTGATACTTACGCGGAAGTATTTGCATAGCGACAGGAGCATGTTCATAGTGTAAACGTGCTATTAACTACAAGGAACGTCTTGTCATTTCGATCACCACACAGATAAATGAATATCGTTTAAAACAAAGGTGTCTAATTCTCTGCTAATTCGGAAACTAGCCTTTGATACTACGGGTAGTATCCCTTTCTGCTACTCGCACAATACCAGCGTACATCCAAATCCGATTCATCCCCTTAATCTGTACTGAGCTATATCCGTGACGTCATCGTCATCCAAAGATCTATTCAGCTACAGACACAGCTAAATAGACTTAATACTTCCATGCATAATATTGCAATTCCCGTGCATAGTATTGCATAGGTATCAAATTAACCTGTGTTATAATATAATTATAAGGTTACGTTGTCTTTGAAATTGGTTTGTCTTTTTATTTTATATTTATTTTGTATAACTGAGGAATGTGTAGTGCCGACACAAAATTTTCTAAAGTTTAACGGTACGAAGTAAAGTTAATGCTTTATATGTATTTTTAATAAATAATAATAATTAATAATACTTACTTTGTGCTCTTAGATATAAAGATATACTATGTCAAGTGGTCTGTGCGTTGGTATCAGGATCTGGAAGTCCCCTGTTCGAATCTCGTGGGGAACACATGAAGTTGATATTTGTCAATTTATTACTTGGTGAATTAATTCCAAGTTCGGTTTGGCCATTGCAACCACTTGATTAATCGTTACAGATATAGTTTCGTTCTTTCTGCTATTACTTATAGGCAGACTTCTAACACTACACAACTATGTCTAAGTCTTACTTGTGTAGTATCTAGGTTTAAAAAACGCTGAGACCAAAGTTTATTGAGCCGTTTGTCGACTGAGTCCCACATGATAAAAGAAGATAAATAACAAGAATCAGCGTCTGTCCCGGTTGCTGTCTATGTTTGTTAAGACGGCGGTCGTTACACAACCATGTCAGAGGCCTACTACTAGTAGGTGGTTGAAAAAAACTCTGACACAAGGGTTCATTGGGTCGTTGACTCGGTGTCCCACATGAAAATGAAAAGACCTCGCCGAATGATCCGCTTCTACACGACAAACATCATACTGTCGTATGCTTACGGAATAATAACTAGACAACAATCATGACACGTCTATGAAATGACAGGTCTTTGACACAAACTACGCCTTAATTTCGGGGGATGATCCGCTTCCAGACGTCAAATGCGCTGCTGTTTGTCTCGGCTGTCGTCTGCCTTCAGGATAATGGAGAGAATGAACACTTTACAGCAATGTTATAATATCGCTACTCCTCTTTTGATTCTGTAAAGCTTATGAATTCAATAGCTCCTAGAATTGATGATTTTAGAAAACTTGCAAAATTGTCTTTCCATTTGGGCTACCGCAACTCAGTTGTTTCACGAAAAATGGGGATGGTGAAAGGCGCAGGTTCAAATCCAGCCCGCGGAAGATAATTCTCCAAGTTTCCTAAAATTGTATACATAACACAGGAAGTGTTTTAAAAAATTGGCATTGAAAATAATTTTCCATAGAAACGAATAACAAGAATAAGTTCAATTAGGGACAGCTTACAAAATTTGCTCCGCAGGCAGGTTTCGAACCTGTGACATTCCTTAAATATCTAAAACTTTAGTACCTAACACGTTGAAGTATTTTTAAAAGTTTGTGTTCCACTTATTTTCATTGGCACACTCATGCAAACAACTTGTACCACAAAAATGAGTTACGTTTATAGAAAACTGCAGAAAACAGGAGAAACTGTGGGCGTAGAGTTGGCGAGGCCAGTAAAAATTGTGAATGGCGAGTTTCTCCCAGAAAGAGTGGCGCCACGGCGATATGAAAATGAAATGTAGACGCTTTTAATATAATCTACGTAGAAAGGTGCATAACAACTTGAGCCGTGGCCCCGCGCCAATACTGTACGGTTTCCAGTGCAGTTATTTAAATGAGATTAGAAACTGTTATTGTGATGCAGAAATGCCGTTTAGATTTTATTACAGGTTTTGCTTAAGCATGAAGGTAGGGTATTCACAACAATTCACCGTTTCAGAAGGTTCATCTTTGCTAAGGAACTGTAAAAATATCAAATTAAAATTATTATTACATACACACACAAATACACAAATCACGCCTATATCCCTTACGGGGTAGGCAGAGCATTAAACGGATATTAACACCACTTCTGACAAAAGTTCGATGGTCAATCAGATAACAGTGTATCACTAAAGTGACAGGTTGTCAGCCCATCGCCTAAAATTGTAATACACACCCTCAAGTCCCTCAGTCGCCTCTTACGACACCCATGGTTAAGAAATGGGGTGACGCTATTCTAAGCCGGCATCACACGGCAGAATTATTATTTACAGCAAAATTATTATTCACATTAGAATAACTGAAATAGATTATTCGGTATCCCTAATTTGCTCATTACACCAATCAAAGCGATTCTTGCTTACTTACGCATTAAGTCTACTTTTGTCAGCACCAACAGCGAGCGATTGGTATTTCTTCATCTTATTCTTTTTGTGTGGGACACAGAGTCAACGAACGACCCGATGAACCCTAGTGTCAGTTTTTCAACCAGCTACTCTAGCTAGGCCTCTGATATAGTTGTGTATCGACCGCCGTCTAAGTAATCAAAGACTGCAACCGGGACAGACGGCTTCACGTGCCCTCCTAAAGACAAAACCATCCGTTCAACGGAAAATCTGGTGGTTCAGTCTGCAATATCCTAACCAGACTGGAAACAAAATTACAAAATGATGACATCAACTTTGTGAGTGATCCACTGAGATTCGAACCCAGAACCTTTGCGCCGCAGGCAATCGCACTACCAATGCGCCACAACGCCGGTCATTTGATTGGTATTTATAGCTATGGTGTACTTTGTTGTACAAGAGTATTTTTGTTCTACGAGTGATTCAAACTTTCTGCATGGTACCCTATATCATTCTCACATGCAAATAGTCTCATCTACGCTACTTTCAAGTCACGACAAAAGAATACAATAGCCAGATATGAAACTATATACATGTTTATCTTTCTCACGTGCTTTTAGAAACACTGCATTCGTACATCGGCTACTGTACCGAAACGACAGCATTACAAGGACAGTATGCTAAATAGCTTTCAGTATTCATTATAATACTTTCTGAAAATACAAAAATTCTTTTGTGTGGAATACGCTATGTAACCGAAAATGTTATAATGCGACCCGAGTTTGAATAAATGCTGAATTCATTATCAAAGCCGAGATTATTTTGAAGCTAGCCGTAACTACAAGTAAATAAATAAAAATTTATTTACTTATATTTATATAAATTTAGTTACGGTGTTTTTTTTTTTTTCGTTTATTATCCAAAAAAATAAATTACATTGAGTCTTAATGCTAAACCTCTACTGCAAACCCTTTTGCGGATTCATGTGTAGGGGCCTTCAGTCGTCCATTCTTAACGTTCGTGTACATTTTTTATTACATTTTAGCCGCTAATTATATTACCACTCTGATTTTCTATACTTCAAACTGTTAGCTCCAACTAAAACTGATCCAACTGAGACGTTTGTCAATTAGAAGAATTCGCTTCGTGTATTTTTTTTTTATTTTTATTAATGATGGGTTTGCTCTTGACTCTAGTCTGGGTCATAGGACAGAGACAGAGTCTAAGATAGAGCGAGCTCACCCAGAAGAAGCCTGTTAAGGCACTGGCACTCCCACACACTGACACAACGCAGGTGGCTACTTGGCGCCAGACTTCGGTGGGATGGTGGTCGCGAGCCAGCCACCGCGCACGTGGGATCGTTCAGCCGGACTTATCCGCAGGCAAGCCTGTGTTGCCGTTGCCCGGGGTGGACCGCTAGGAGGTAGATCCCATACCACCCCAAAATGCATGATTAGAAGCCCAAAATATATATTTCTGGAGAAAAATTGTTGAGGCCCTAACTCCAAGTTATCACATAACATCATTCTAGAAAACAGTTTTGTTTTTACCTTGCACATATACAGTCGGTTGTAGCACATAAGGTACCAGGGGTATTCTAAAAGAACTGAATTATTTTTGACCTCAGCAATTTTTATTTTTGAAAAGAATATGTATTAGTAGAATATGACTTATTTTATAAGAATAAGTTTAAATTTTTATAATGTATTAACTGGGGATAAAAATAAATCTGTTCTTTTGGCGTACCCCTGGTACCTTATATGCTACAACCGACTGTACCTGCTCTGATACCTAGTGCTATGGCCAGTTTACTAAACAAGTGATTGCATCAATCCGCAGAATACAATTCAAAACTCTTTTTTTTCCAATTACGCGTGCTTTATTGATAACTAAAGTTCCTTCCGGGCCTAAGAATAGCATCAATAGCAGATATTTAAATTTTAGGGGAAAAGCTGACTACCTGTCATTAAAGTGATACATAGTGATACACATTATTGTGAAACGATCCTTAAATACCTATTTGTCACACGTGGCGATAGCGACCGTATTTTACGGCTGTAAACGCTGTGCCTACCCCACAAGGTCTTAAGACGTATCAATAACTCATTGGTAGAAATCAGTTTCGTTTTCTGTGAAAAATATAACTCTGACACCAGGGTTCATCGGGTCGTTCGTCGTCTCGGTGTCCCACTCGAAAATAAGAAGTTTAGTTTTTACCTTACACATGTGCCTGCTATGGCACCTAGTGCTACACCTAACAATTCACTATACAAGTGATTGCATCAACCCGCAGAATACAATTTAACCGTCGTTCTTTTTTCAATTACGCGTGTTTTATTGAAAACTAAAATTGCTTCCGATAGATTCCTCACATACTCCCATGGCAGCTCCCAGTTTGTTACAAAAATATCTGTCGTTGAATTTTTATAAGTTATTTCAGCGAGCGATTGCAGTTTGAATCAGTCGCAGATTGTTTCAAAACAAAACTTTGTGAATGTGTTTGAACTGCACTGAATTCAGGAAAATGTTGTTCAACAATTTATATTTGTTTTTATTTTATTTGCGCAGTTCGGCTGGGGTTCGTGACGTCGATGTTTTAAAGCTACAACTTGCGATTCACATGCAAAAGAATGTTGAATTTGAATTAAACTTTCTACACATACATACACATATCACGCCTATAATCCCTTACGGGGTAAGCAGAGCGTAAACAGCCGCAAAAAACGGCCATTTACACCACGTCTGACAAATGTTTGAGGGTTATTCGGAATATTGTGTATCGCTATAGTGACAGGTTGTCAGCACATCGCCTAAAATGCAATACACACCCTCGAGTCCCTAAGTCGTCTCTTACGACTCCCACGGGAAAGATATGGGGTGATGCTATTCTAAGCCGGCATCACGCGGCAAATTTAAATAAACTTTCTGTTTGGAAGATTTACGCTTTCACAGTAGAATTCCTATCGACTTGACAGTAACAGATTGTTGTTGTCGCTTTTAAAAAGGAAAATTAGATTTATACAACATTAAACATAACTTTTTTAAAAAACTTGCCAATTTTTCTAATAAAGCCGCGGCGGGCAGGATTTCAACCTGCGAATTTCGCTATCACTAGTGGCGACGCATGTTCCATCAAAAATTGTTTACCTAACACGGGAAGTGTTTTAAAAATTTTGTATTCAATTAAACATCAGTCCACTGCTGGACATGAGCCTCCTTCTATTTGAGGGGTATTACCATAATCACCACGCTTGGCAGGCGGATTGGCGAGTTCTCAGGGAACGCGGCTGCCCATTTCCTGGATAGTTATTCTTTGTCGCTTTTTACGACACCCACAAGTAGAATTGGGGTGATGCTATTCTAATCCGGCACCACACGGCAACGGAGATTTATACATCAGTGTGTAAATTCATTAATTTGTATTTGTTTCCGTGAATGAACACAAGCGTTTGGTTACACAAATCACAAAATCGTTTAACGATCCTTATTAAAATGTAAAACGACTAAATTCAGAAGCTTATCAACTTATTGATGTGTGTCTGTAGTGTACGTACTATAAAGTGCGGTTGTGTGTGTAAATCAAATTGGTTGGAAATATTAATTCTACATTAGTATGCAAAAGCGAGCTTCAAAGGGAAGCCGACATTTTGTGGCCTAACTCGTGGAAAGGATTTCAGTACTTCAGCAAAGCCGCAGCTCTTTCGGCTCCTGTTCACGTAGCAAACATAAATTCATATAAAATTTTGGCATACTTATTCGAACATCGAAATTTTTAAGGCATTATTTACACCAAGAGCCACTTTAGTGCTACTGGATCAACCTGTCTTGTATTTACCATACTGCCTACGAGTAATAAGTAAAATGTTGTATTAACTGGGAATGTTATTGCCAATTCCCTGGATTTATCTCTTAGGGATGTCGCACACCTTTGGATGTTTGTCCCGAGACGTTTTCAGTAGTAAAAAAAGAACGAAATTCATCTTCATTCTTCTTGTCGTGTGGGCCACAAGACCCGATGAACTCTGGTATCAGAGTTTTTCAAACCGCCTAGTAGTAGGTCTCTGACATGGTTGCATAACATCTTCATTGAAATAATCATTTGTCTGTCAGGATGACAAAGGGCTCCATAGCTGCTGGAAACTGGCTCCACAGCCATTTGTCATTCGAGCCAATATCGACTTAATTTCATTTATTAAAACGTCTTGGGATGAACGAGACATGGTTTGCGGCGGCTCTGTGTGGTATATTAGAACATACTATTGAGCTATTCTGTAAAACAGCCAGTACCATCATAATTCAACTTTAAAACAATGATAAATGAAACAAGCAACAATCACCACATTTGAAACTAGCAACAATAAAACAATTGTCCTTGCTACAGTTGCACCTATCCGAGTAGTCCGACTTGACGCCTTTCAAAAATACCACCATTAAACGATATGACCTATAACTACCATGTTGTATTGTTTCGACGATTATTTTCGCGTTAGTATAACAGAGATCGTGTTTCAAATAACACGAATATATTAGGTCCTTACATATGAAATTGGCGTTTTGTATGGGAGGAACAAAAAGTCGTTTTTTTTTTAATATAGTATATTTATTTAATCAAAGTATGAGCCATTGTAATCTATGCACTTTTGCCATCTCATAGGTAGTTCATTGATCCCTTTACTAAAAAAACCATTCGGACGGGAATCAATAAAATCTTTGAAGGCGATTTGGACTGCCCCATCTGAGTTGAATTTTTTCCCTTGCAAGAAGTTATCCAAATTTCGAAAAAAATGGTAATCTGTTGGAGCAAGGTCCGGGGAGTACGGTGGATGCCTTAGACATTCCAATTGAGGCTCTTCTAATTTGCTAGCCGTCTGTTGTGCAGTGTGTGGTCTAGCGTTGTCGTGAAGCAACAGTGGCGTAGAGCGATTGACCAACCTCGGTTGTTTAGCAGCTAGCTTTTCCATCATGGTTTGCAATTGCTGACAGTAGACATCTGCCGTAATCGTCTGGCCAGATTTGAGAAAACTGTAATGAACGACACCGGCGCTAGTCCACCAAACGCTTACAAGTAACTTTTTATTGGTCAATTTTCGCTTGGAGCAGGCTTTGGCTGGCTTGCCAGGGTCCAGCCATTGCGATGAGCGCTTCCGATTATCGTAGAGAATCCACTTTTCATCACAGGTAATGATTCGATTTAAAATCCCTTCGTTATTGTGCCGGTCAAGTAATGTAACGCAGCAGTTGACGCGCGTTTGCCGGTTTGCTTCACTCAATTCGTGAGGAACCCACCTTTCAAGTTTTTTAATCTTTCCAATTTGCTTCAAGTGGATTAAAACAGTTTTATCACTAACACCGAAGCCTGCAGCTAATTCGGACGTGGTTTGCGATGGATCCGCTTCCACAATAGCCTTCAATTCTTCATTATCAACTTGGGTCTCCGGCCGTCCACGGGGCTTGTTTTGCAGGTCGAAATTTCCAGAACGAAAACGTTGGAACCAAAAACGCACTGTGTTTTCTTTTGCGACACAACCGCCATACACATCATTAACCCTTCGAGCCGTTTCCGCAGCACTGGTGCCACGGTGGAACTCGTACTCGTAAATAACGCGATATTTCAAATTTTCCATTTTGTAAATTGAGCGATGCAAACAGAAAAAAGATAAGTAAAAAAACAAATGAATGACGGTTTACGAAACACAACTACATGTGGAAATAGCTGTATAAATTTGAATTTCGAATTCCTAACCAAATAGGAGAAATTTGTGATCAAAGTGACCAGTACGACAAAACGACAATTTCATATGTAAGGACCTAATATTACATTGTAAATTAATGGATTGCAGATTGAAGAGGCTGTTAAAATTTATGTTGGCGTCCTTGAGCAATAAAACCGAATGTATATTCGTCTCTATTTTATAGAAATACATACATACATAAATCACGCCTATATCCCTTACGGGGTAGGCAGAGCGTTAACGGACGTAATGACGTAAAACGGATATTAACACCACGTCTGACAAAAGCTTGAGGGTCAATCAGATAACTGTGTATGACTATAGTGACAGGTTGTCAGCCCATCGCCTAAAATTGTAATACACATCCCTCGAGTCCATTAGTCGGGTCTTGCGACACCCATGGGTAAGAAATGGGGTGATACTATTCTAAGCCGGCATCACACGGCACATTTTATGGAAATGTACAATTTAACCTACTTATGAAGGTAATAAATACTCTGACATGAGCAGCTGGTTATTATGATGAAGCTTCTAATCATATACCCATTCGGGGATGAATCGTAAGTAAATCAGTTTTAAAGAATTTAATTGCCTCCCCGAACAACTAAAAAAATTATGTAAAAATCATTTAAAATCAAAATTATATAAAATATGTACAGAAAATTGTTTTTATAGTGTAGACGAATTTATTAATTTTATGACTACAATGTGAATGATTATATTTGTATTTTTTATTGTATTGTATAATGATTTAGTGACATGTTTATTAATTAATTTATTAACTTTGATATATATTTTTTAACTGGACATACTTATTTAAATTCAAATTATAATATTTGCATGCCAGCTGCTGGCGCAACATGCATGATCTACATTGTAAAAATTAACCATCTACTCTACCATGTTTGCTTGCAAATAAATTTCTTTCTTTCTTTCTTTCTTTCTTTCTTTCTTTCAAGCCGCGTCATTATTGGATATTTTATATGTCGTACGTGTAATGAGTACCTATTAGAAGTAGGTTCGTATCGGCAAACAGCAGTTTGTACCTAGTCACTAGGCCAATAAAATGAAAAAGCCGATTTCGTTGTTCAGTCAATCACAACTAAAAGCCATTTTATAGCTCGATTTTTTCGGATTTGTCAATCTGAATGTCACTCCTATTAAATTCGGTGCAAATGTTTTAGGATGATTTCTACTCGTGAAATTAAACAACAAAGGAACGTAGGTCGAAATGAAGAAAAAATTTGAACTTCCATAAAAAGTGTTGTATATTTTTGTATGGGATGTCCAGTTTTTTTCTGGTATTTCGATCTATGTTCCTTGAGTAAAAATGATCAGTTTTACAAGTAGAACTCACCATAAATATATTTGCACTGGGATTAATAGGACCTTATATAAATTGACATTATTAAGACATGATATACATAGGTACGCTTATTTTTCTCTCTGTTTACCCTCTGGTCGGCCGGTAGAGAATGCCGCGTGGCCCGCCTTTTGTACAATAAGAAATAAGAAAAGAAATAAGGTATAATAATAAACAAAAAGATTAAAATTCATACATATATCACGCGTAGAGTGTAAACATTAATACTGAGAACTAAACAACTTTAATTTGTTTCCAGAACTCCGAGAAGCCTTCGAGGCGGAAGCTCAAGAGGTGAAGAAACCCCGACTCCTCCTCACAGCTGCAGTACCAGTCGGACCTGACAACATCAAGAGCGGCTACGATGTACCTGCAGTCGCCAGGTACGCTAAAAAACCCAACATCGGAGTAACTAACCGTGTGATGCCGGCTTAGAACAGCATCACGGTATTTATTTCCTGTCGGTGTCGTATGAGACGACTAAAGGACTCGAGTGTTTCATTCGTATTACAATTTTAGGCGACAGGCTTACTACCTGTCACTACATATTAACATACAAATAAAAACCCTCGAGTCCCTTAGTTTCAGAAAAATCGTGTGTCTATAGTATAGTGATACTCGATTTTCTGAAACTGGCGTCAATTATTTGTCAGACGTGAGGATTGCGAATGTATTTAACGGCCGTTAACCCTCTGCCTACCCTGCAAGGGATTAAGACGTAATATGTGTGTAGAATAACTAACTAAAACTTTGTTTTGAATTGCGTACCTACCTACCCCCGTGTTCCTCACACACACACACATATATTAGAATGAGTAAAGATTTACAACATTAAATACCTCCGTAAATAATATCTCGGTAGCAGAACAAATGTATGAATAACACAAAGCTCTTAGCTAACTTGTTCTAAGCCAAAAGCTTAGCGTGACGTCACGATGTTTGGTTCAACTTATTTGGCGAGGATTATTCTTGAGGAGTATTACGCTGCCAAATGATGATGGATGAAAATCCCCAGGAATTTCGCAGAAAAGCTCCACCGTCTACATTTGTTTGAAGTTATTTGAAGACAGCGTTTGCTGTTTATCCATTACTTATATATCTGAAAACGGGTTGATAAAATGTTCTTGGGAATTTTAGAAAACTTGCAAAATTTTCTTACGCAAGCAACATTTGAACCTGCTACTTTTTAATAGCGACGCCTCTTACATCTGGGCTACCGCGGCTCAAATAAATGCAAAACTATCTCAGTAGATAAAGCCATGCCACGCGTTATTGGTATAAGACACGATTGCATAATTATTATTTTTTATTAAGGATGGGTTTGCACTTGACTCTAGTCTAGGTCATAGGACAGAGACAGTCTAAGATGGAGCGAGCTCACGCAGAAGAAGCCTGTTCACTCTTACTTTGAAGAGATTTGGTTTGTATGCGTTTGGAAACACGGACGCAGGTAGTGAGTTCCACTCTTTAGCAGTGCGCATTATAAATGATGACTGAAAGCGCTTAGTCCGAATTGGTGGAATAGCAACCAGGCATTTCGCAGGAAACGATTGAGCCACGGTTGCCCAGATGGAATTAGCGTCGCTAGTAGGTACTGTTAGCGAAAGTCACAGATTCAAATCCTGCCTACGGTAGAAAGTCTTAAAACTTGTATACCCAAAACGAGAAGTATTTTACAATTTAGTATTTATTTCTGAGCATTTGAAGAAACTGCTTTTCAACTTCTATATTTGTAAGCTACGAGTGGCAACGACGCAAAAAATTTGCTTTCGTTTTTGTACAAGCAGCTCTCTGAATATCCAAACTTACTAAAAGCACAATAAGGTCGAATACAATACATAGGCACCACTCAAACCCTACAGCTCCATTAACTATGTACAAAAACTCAAGGGTCAGTCTCGCCATTGCTGACCCGAATAATTTATTAAGCAGAAAAAATATTGTCGCATGACAATATTGCGAAATTTCCTCCTCTATATACGTACTTTATTGTCTGGCTGGTTCCCACACTCATACACACAATGTGCCGAAATACAACTGTTTATTTTCACATACTAAAACCACTGCTTGTTCAACTTTCATCTTTATGTTCTTGATGGTAGGGACTCTGTCATTTTCTGTGGGAGTGTTTTCACCTTTTTGCGGCTGTTCATCTGATGTCTACTCCTTATCATGTCTGGGTCCGGGAGCCGTCGTCATTCATCTGTGCGTCATATCGAGCCTGTTATCGAGGGACTTAATTTGTAACAACAGTCTTTGTTGCGCGCTCACTGGAAACAGGGTCACTTGTCTGAAAGGGGACCATCGATTTTCTATGCGGTTTTCATGGCTGGAAGAGTTTGAAAATCGGTTTAGGGAATATTGTTGAAAATACAAAATGAGAATTAATATTGTAAAATATTATTATCCTACGTAAACATATCGATGTGAAGTTCGAGTGTAATAAAATATTAAATATACAAAGACGGGTTTTTACCTGTGCGCAGTATTTCGAGTTTTTAAAATGGGAGATCGAAGATTTTCTGTGCTAGTTGTCATAATAGAAAATTCTGCCACTAAAGTAGTACTTGTATAGGAATCAATTCGCACCATACGTAACTTGCAAGGTAGGTCAGTAGGTACATACTTGTACTTATTACGTAAACATATATCATGCCTTTATCCCTTGCGGGATAGGCAGAGCATAAACGGCCGTAAAAATCTATAATATGCGCCACGTCTGCATTAGAGGGTCATTCAGAAAATTGGGTATCGCTATATTGACAGATTTTCAGCCTATCGTTTTTTTATTGCAATACAAATGTAACCCTCGAGAGTCGCCACTCACAACACCGATGAGAAAGGAATGTGGTGATGATATTCTAAGCCGACATCACACGGCAAGTAAGGCAATTTAACCCAATCAACAGTTCTAAACTATAGAACTTTGCTGTACTTTAGTTATACTTTATTCCCATCACATATAAAACTTGTCAATATCCCAGTTCTGTTTATGTATCGTACTATTGTTAAAAATATTGGCTGTATGTTTTCCTGTTTAAATATAAATATAAATATGAATGTAAATGTAAATGTGAATGTGAATATGAATGTGAATGTGAATGTGAATGTGAATGTGAATGTGAATATGAATATGAATATGAATATGAATATGAATATGAATATGAATACGAATACGAACATGAATATGAACACGAACACGTACAAGAACATGAACATGCATATGGATATGGATAACAATTTAGACCAATAATATATATGTGAGACTATCGAAGGGAATTTTTTGTTGTGGATTTTTGACCAATTTTCCACATTTTGAAATCAATATGAATATGAATACGAACATGAATATGAACACGAACACGAACAAGATCATGAACATGCATATGAATATGAATACAAATATGAATACAAATACGAATATGAACACGAACAAGAACATGAACATGCATATGAATATGAACATGAATATTAATATGAATACGAATACGAATATGAACACGAACAAAACATGAACATGAACATGCATATGGATATGAATATGAATATGAAAATGAAAATGAAAATGAAAATGAAAATGAAAATGAAAATGAAAATGAAAATGAAAATGAAAATGAAAATGAAAATGAAAATGAAAATGAAAATGAAAATGAAAATGAAAATGAAAATGAAAATGAAAATGAAAATGAAAATGAAAATGAAAATGAAAATGAATATGAATATGAATATGAATATGAATATGAAAATGAAAATGAACACGAATATGAATATTAATATGAATATGAATACGAACATGAATATGAACACGAAGAAGAACATGCACATAAACATGAACATAAACATGCATATGAATAAAAATATGAATATGTATATGAATATGAATATGAATATGAATATGAATATGTATATAAATATGAGTATGAGTATGAATATGAATATGTATGTGAATATGAATATGAACACGAACACGAACAAGAACTTGAACATGAACATGCATATGGATATTGATAACAATTTAGACCAATAATATATATTATGTGAGACTATCGAAGGGAATTTTTTGTTGTGGATTTTTGACCAATTTTCCACATTTTGATATGAATATGAATATGAATATGAATACGAACATGAATATGAACACGAACAAGAACATGAATATGAACATGCATATGAATATGAATCTGAATATGAATACGAATACTAATACGAATATGAATACGAATACGAATATGAACAAGAACAAGAACACGAACATGCATATGGATATGAATATGAGCATGAATACGAATATGAATAATAATATGAATACGAATATGAATACAATACGAATATGAACACGAACAAGATCATGCACATAAACATGGACATGAACATGAACATGCATATGAATATGAACATGAATACGAATATGAATATGAATATGAATATGAATATGAATATGAATATGAATATGAATATGAATATGAATATGAATATGAATATGAATATGAATATGAATATGAATATGAATATGAATATGAATATGAATATGAATATGAATATGAATATGAATACGAACATGAACCTGAACATCAACATGAATATGAATATGAATATGAATATTTATACGTATACGAATACGAACATGAACATGAACATGAACATGAACATGAACATGAACACGAACATGAATATGAACACGAACATGAACATGAATATGAATAAAAATATGAATATGTATGTGAATATGAATATGTTTGTGAATATGAATATGAATACGAATACGAATATTAATACGAATACAAATACGATATGAAAATGAAAATGAACATGAATACGAATACAAATACGAACATGAATATGAACACGAACACAAACAAGAACATGAACATGCATATGAATATGAATATGAATATGACTATGAATATGAAGACGAACACGAACAAGAATACGAACATGAATATGAATATACATATGAATATGAATATGAATATGAATATGAATGTGAATATGAATATGAATACGAATATGAATACGAATACGAATTCGCGGAATAGCATTCAAATGGTTTTAAACATATTTGCAAAATAGATTTCAATACGTAGAAATAGAAAACACGAATTACGAGACAGGAAAAATTAGACAAATTAGATCAGATAGACTATCATCGACAGGATCTGTTCCACAGGGAAGCGTTTTAGGATGCATTTTATTCCTAGTGTACATAAACGACCTCCCCACCATACTGGAAAATGATTGCGTTCTTTTTGCGGATGACATTTCTGTTTTAATCCCCTGCTATAACACAGATGAACTTGAAACCACATTAAACTCAACCCTTGATAAAGTTATTAACTGGCTGGATGATAACTATCTAAAGCTAAACCTTGAAAAAACTTAATTGATACAATTTAAACCCTATCAAAAAACAGCACTTGGAATCGCATATAAATATGGTAACACACCAATAGAAACAATAAAAAGTGCTACCCTGCTTGGAATAGACTTAGATTCGCATATGAGTTGGAAACCCTACATTCAGAAATAAAAAAAAAGATTATCCTCATTTATTTATGGTCTATATAATCTAAAACAGGTAACTAATCTTCAAACTTCCCTCGCAGCTTACTATGCTTATGCGCATTCAAGGCTCTCTTACGGTATTATTTTGTGGGGAAATTGTTGTGATGTAGATGAAGTATTTATTCTGCAAAAGAAATGCGTACGCATATTAACCAATATACAAGATTTCGAATCCTGCCGACCCCATTTTATAAAGCATAATATACTTACTCTTACTTCAATCTATATCCTAGAAGCATGCTCTTTTGTACGAAAGCATGCAAACCTATACACGGCGTTACTAAATAATAAAAGAAATAACCGAAATATGCACAAACTAAGAGTGCCATTTACGAAACTAAAATTGGTTTCTGATAGCCCTCATTTGATGACGATAAAAATGTACAATCATATTCCTAATTATATTAAGGAAATCCAAAAAGTGTCAGTTTTTGACAAACAATTGAAGACATTACTTATAAAAAAATGCTATTATAATCTTAAGGAATTTTTTGACGATAAGCTGCAATAATTAAATCTTCCTTTGTGTTACTGTGTTATTGTTATGAAATTGTAATTATTATTAATTATATATATAAATGAGAACTAATGACATGTTAATAGAATTAGAATGCTCGTGTTTGTTAATTTATTGTTATTTTTTTGTCAGTAATATCATTTATAAATAAACAAATATAATGTCTATAAATTGCTGTGCCCTTGCAGGGCGTCACATGTATGCCTAGTTTATTTAAGTACCTTCCACCTTTGTAATGATTTAATGTGACTTGCAATAAATAAACTATGAAACTACGAATACGAACATGAATATGAACACGAAAACGAACAAGAATATGAACATGTATATGGATATGAACATGAATAAACATCAAAATATAAATAGAAATAAAAAAGTGAAAGATAAAATAAAAATAAAACAAATTTTTTGTTCACCAGCTACCTGGACTTCATCAACCTGATGGCCTACGACTTCCACGGCAAGTGGGAGAGAGAGACCGGTCACAACGCGCCCCTCTACGCCCCTTCGACAGACTCCGAGTGGAGGAAACAGCTGTCCGTAGACCATGCGTCTCATCTGTGGGTCAAGCTTGGAGCGCCTAAAGAGAAACTTATCATTGGTAAGTTGCGTCATCAGACGTCGCCATATCAGTCTACTGCTAGACTGCCTGTTGGTATGTATGTATTAGCTTTATTGCTCTACGAAACAAATTTAAAATATCAGTAAAGGAAGGAAAAAAAGAGGAATGATGGCGGACTTATCACACAAAGGCATCTTTTGCAAGCAACCTTTGAAAGACTCAGAGGATATGTAATTTGCAGGTAATTAGTAAGTGTAGGTAAAGAATATCATTGGCCTCAACTCGGAAAAAAAAAATCACCCCTTAAATTAGGGCTGTCTCTTTCAATAGGTTTTTCTTATTGTCGTTGGTCAGAACTCGTTTAAATTATAACTATAAATAGTGTAAGCAACCGCTAAAGTTTAAAATTTAGTGATACGCGTTATCGGTCAAAATAAGTTAACGCTGAAATAAATGCGAATAAATTGACTAAAATTGGCAAAAAAACAATTGAAATTTTAAACACGACTTAATTATCTCCTATACCCTTCTAAACATATTTGACGAAAATAGACAGCTTTTTAAGGTAAGTCAAGAGATTTTATTTCCCAAATTAATATAGTATTTTTCTAGTTTCTATATCGAAAAAACCGTAAAATCTCGCAAAAAATTCAGCGTAAAATGATTATGTGTTACTCTCTGGCGAGCGCGAATGAAAGGGAACTTTTCAACTGAAACGGGATCTTAAGTGTTCTCACTCTTACAGGTATGCCAACATACGGGCGAACGTTCACACTGACCGACCCCAACCGATTCAAAGTGAATTCACCGGCTAAGGATGGAGGCAAAGCTGGCGAATACACCAAGGAAGGAGGCTTCTTGGCTTACTACGAGGTAAGTAAAATTCCAAGGATTGACACTACTTATTGCTTACATAACTAAACTGGTAAGTAAGTAAAAATACTTCATGGCAAAACACATAAACATAACAGGAAAACTTACTAACTAAAAAATGCGCAAAGGCGGCCTTATCGCTGAAAGCTCTACTAGGCAACTTTTGCGTGGAGGATAAATCAAAGAAAAGAGAGTAGTGCATAAAATAAAGGTAAGATTAGTCAGTTGACCATACCATATTATAATATACTACAATAGATAAATACATATTGACAATGTGTGTATACCATATCAACTATCTTTAGGTTAAACTAGTCACCTGAAAGTGTGTGTCTGATAAGGGTACATTGACTCGAGATTCATCTCTTTTCTTGTTCTACATACTTATACTCACGCCTTTATCCCTTGCGAACGTTACTTGCTAACGAACATTTACGTCTTACGTACATTTGAGGGTCATTCAGAAATATGTATCGCCATAGCGACAGGTTGGCAGCCTATCGCCTAAAATTTAAATACGCATGTTACCCTCGAGTCCGATAATCGCCTCTTACGACACCCACGTGGGAAAGATATGGGGTGATGCTATTCTAAGCCGACATCAAACGGCATCTCTGTCACTTACGAGTAAGGGAAAATTACATCATATTGGTCCCGGAAAATTTAACTGTTACCATCGATTCGCCGAAGTAGAAGTACTACTCTGGTAGTATATAAATTGATTTACATAAATTGTCTAAATCTCCATGTTCAAATTCTTTCATGTAGCGAGAGACAGCTGAGCTAATGAGTTACTTAATTCTACTTCTTTCACTTTGCATCAGCTCCTATCACTGAGACTACATTTACATAATTCATGGACTTTACGTACCTGCCCTTTTAGCTTAATTCATTCACTGATTGGAGTTCAGGAACTTGATTTTCTAAGCAGTAGAAATTTGACCAACATTCACAATTTGAGGTTGTTTCACACGAAAGCCAATTTGTTTATTACAGTTTTTCGTATTTCCTAAACAGTGGAAATCTGTTTTGCCATTGTATTAAAATTTGTTGAACTATCTCATTATACGCAGAAATATTGAAATCTCCTAACCACCATCCCTACCAATATTTATTAATTTAAAAAACCAGTAATCACTAATAGTAATCATTACGTAATTTAAAAAGTAATTGCGTCAAATCGTAGGCTTTGGTCAAATATTTACCTTGGAATTTTAATTAGCAATCAGCTGTTTTGGAGAGTAGTAAAAATGTTTCATGACTGAAGACGCGTGGTTAGGCCACTCGTTGCGAATCCACGAAAGAATTCACGATTATAAAATAGCAGTTTTGGAATTGCGCATGCGAAAAGTGCCATTGCGTGCGGGATTGCAAATACGAATACTTAGGAAATCGAGCTCTAAAAGCTTTACCTGGCATCTAAATGGAAATCAGGAGCTTTTGGTCCTGCAAAGAATGCTAATCACATAACTTTTGGAGCTACATCTTGATAAGGGGCAATGGACCGGCGGTTAAGAGTGTAAAAAAATCTCTCTTCTGTGAAACACCGATCTAACTATTTATACAATAAAAGTAAAAAAAAGATCTTATGATCAAAAAATAATATGTTAATCGTCATTGACAAATTGGACAAATTAACGAAATCTGTTGAATCAGTAATCGAGAGAGAAGGAAAAAGAAGTTGATAACATTTCTTCCATTTCTTGACATACATACATATATCAGCCTATTGCAGTCCACTGCTGAACGTAGGCCTCCCCCAGGGTACGCCATAGGGCACGATCTCTCGTTTTCGCCATCCAGTCGCTACCAGCCGCCGTTTTAAGTCATCGGTCCATCTGGCCGGAGGTCATCCAACGCTACGCTTGCCGAGGCGTAGCCTCCACTCGAGAACCCGCTTACTCTACTGACCGTCGGTTCTACGACAGAAGTGCCAAGCCTACTTCGACTATGTCTGTTACTTTGGTCTTTTTGCGGGTAGTCTCATTCTTGGCATTGAAATTATATTCATTTAAAAGTGCTCGATTGAATCTGTTATACAAAGTCGCAACTGTCGTATCCTTATCTCAGCTACCTGTTGAAATGTGCAATCAATCCGTGTTAAGCAGACAATCACTTGATTCCGCTCACCGACATCTGGGTCAGACCGATTTAGCTCCTGCGAGTAGATAAGTAACCAGCTCGTAGACTCCCAGTCAAGTGATTTTCACATTTGCTGGATAATTTTGCGGTGTTTGCCGGTCCGGTGCTACTGGCGAAAATAGTATGTTTAACATTAACATCAACAGCCACAACAACCCACTGCTGGACATGGGCTTCCCCCTATTGGGCGGTATTGCCATAGTCACCACACTTGTCAAGCGGATTGGCGAGCGCAGTGCAAAACACTGCTGCTGGATAAATTGATCTCTTAGTCGCTTTTTACGACACCCACTAGTAGAGTTAGGGTGATGCTATAGTAAGCCGGCATCACACGGCACGGCATATGTATGTATGTATGTAATCGTTTTGCTGTCCCATTCAGTAAAGAGTTTTATAAAAACATGAGCGTACTGCCGTGTGATGCCGGCTTAGAATAGCATCACCCCATTTCTTTCCAGTGGGGGTCGTGAGAGGCGACTAAGGGACTCGAGGGTGTGTATTGTATTTTTGGGCGATGGGCTGACAACCTGTCACTATAGTGATACACAGTTATCTGATTGACCCTCAAAATGTTGTCAGACGTGGTGTTAATATCCGTTTTACGGCCGTTAATGCTCTGCCTACCCCGTAATGGATATAGGCGTGATTTATGTATGTATGTATATATGTATGAGCGTACTGCTGTTTGCCCCTTTGCGCACGGTGGTTCGGCTTTGTATGTGCTTTTATGCCATTTTTTCCTCATTGTCACCGGACCCGCAACATGGTGCGACACGTGTGAAAACCACCCAACCAACACATACACTCCAAGTTAGGTAACCTATTAGCCGCGCAAACAATACATAACCCGAACAAGAAAACTTACTCTAGCAAATTACAACCGATCGTGAGACTTGTTGTGGAGTACTGGGAATTATCTCTATACGCGGAATTACGTTTCGAAAGAATCTTTAAAAATTATATGGGGAAGTATTTACTATCGGCAATGTTAGGTAATTAAATGTATAAAATCAGGTATTTCAAGACCTTTAAAAATGTTATACTGCAAGAAACTTGGGTGAAATTTCTCTAGTGACCGAAACTGAAAAAGCACGGGCTGGTGATAAGGAACAACATTCCCCAAGGAACATAGGTCGAAATATGCCAAAAAAAAAAAAAAAAAAAAAAAAAAAAAAAAAAATTTATTGTCTCCCAGTAATTAAATTAAGTTATTACATTTGTTAAAGTGTATAAATTCATGGTTGTTTAATTGAAAGGGAGATAGGAGTCCAAACTAGGTGAAAAATATTTAGAGCTTGCATAACCAAAATCAGCTGATCGGCAAATTTGTATGAGAAGGCAATTTTTTCATATCTCTTATTTCCACCTATGTTCCTTGGGGAAACTTGTTCCTTTAGCAGCAGCCTGTCCTCTGTTTTAACTCGTCTACTAATCAAATTTCACCCTATATTATTACAGAACAATAGATAATGGTAATTTGATAGTAAACTATATCCATAATCCTATGACTATTGTGATTGCATCATAACCTAAAATAAGGACAACGGAACGAGAAAAAGATTGTAAAAAATCTAACTGTAACTGAATGTCAGCTATAGTGATCGGTCCTTATCTGTCTTATGGTAAATGCTAGCGTAAAACGTGTTCGTTTTCCTGAAGGAAAAAGCTTTTCGCGGTAAAGGGTACCTAAAAACCTGCTCTTGTATCACTCTATCTATTAAAATAATACTCTATCAAAATCCGTTCGCATCCGCGTAGTTTTAAAGATATAAGCATACAAAGGGACACGGAAAGCGACCTTATCTTTTACTAGTAGTGATGTCAATTACTATCTTCTTTTTTTACATTATTTATCTTGTATCAGGCCTACGACCAGCAGTGGACTGCAATACGCTGGTATATGTACGTATATTGTTTTGTGGGCCCTCGTTTAGCAGATATAATAAATTATAAATAAATAAATATCCCGGCCACATCACACAGCGCCAACCGTATTTTATTCTTCTTCAAAAGTCTAATGCAATTTTATTATCTCGAAGGTGTGTGAGATGCTCCGCAGCCCTGGCGCCACCTACGTGTGGGACGACGAAATGAAGGTGCCCTACGCCATCAAGGGAGACCAGTGGGTTGGCTTCGACGATGAGAAGTCCATCAGGAACAAGATGAGGTAACCTTAGAATACATGAACATTGATTAAAGTACCTATATTATAAAACCTTCTACGGTTCACCTGTCTTATAAATCATTGCTTCTCTAACCAACGTACTAATTGGATCATTTATTTGATATTTATCTTATCTCCAGACCTGAACCTAATCTAGGACGTAGACATTTAATATAATTTTAAAGATAGATCAGTAAACGCGCTTGTCTAGATGTTTGAAATAAAAAAAGTTAAACTAATAATGAGTCGAAACTAACCAACGGAGACCAGCCAATAGCTTGACGTCAAAATCAGTAATAGCACGGGCAGACTACCTGTTGGACATCCTTCCAGTTGGATCGTTGTGTAATAAACTGTATTTTTCCTTAGGTGGATCAAAGACAACGGTTTCGGTGGTGCTATGGTGTGGACTGTAGACATGGACGACTTTTCCGGAGATGTTTGCGGCGGGAACGTCAAGTACCCGCTCATTGGAGCTATGAGGTAAATCTACTGGTGTACATTTTGTCAAGGTTGCAACCAGCGGTGAAATTTTGTGAGTCTCGCAAGGTGTATGGAATAGGATCCGCTTAGGGGGAGGTAAATATTCAACAGATAATGACTCTCCACGCTACTATTGATTAAGTCGACGAATTCAATTATTTTTTAAATGTCAATAGAAAACATTTGTACAGATTAAAAAAGTGACCCCCTCTATGCCGATAGATATCGTTAAACATCTTTGGGGTTGTCACCTAGTGAACGCAAGATAATGAAATTATCGATCTATTGGTAGTAAACTATTTTCTTTCTTGTTACGCTGGTGTTCCTTTTTCGGACCCAAGGTCCTTATTCTTTGCTAGCGACACCAAAAATATGCTTAGATAAGCGCCACTAGCACCTCACATATTATTTTTTGAACTTCCAATCAAACTCCAATTATAACTACTTAATAAATTTGCAAGGGCGTTCATTGGATTGATGGACGACTCGGTGTCTCACACGGAAAGAGAATCATATTTACCAGCCTATATGTCCCCAAGATTTTCAACGCCATCTATCGATGATTAAAATATGTAGTACATTTTTATATTTTAAACAGCTGTCTAAAAAGGCCTCATTCTCCATCTTTCAGAGAGGAGCTCCGCGGCATCTCTCGCGGTAAAGACGCGAAGGACGTGGACTGGGCTTCTGTTGCTGCCAACGTGCTGGTGGAAGTAGACAAGCCGGAGCCAGAGGTCATCAGTCTTCAGGAGGTTCTCAGCAAGGTCAAGAAGCCGCACAAGACCGTCATAGTCAAGAACAAGAACGCTGCCATTCTTGACAAGAACAGTGAGTTGCTTTAGACTGAAATTTACTTAGATCGATACTCCCTTGCGCATACTTAACAAGTTATAAAAATCTATCGAAAAGAGTAATATACTGCCCCTCTACAACACAGTATGCGTTACAAACAAAGTGAGCTCGACAGTCCAAGTTACATATGGCAAAAGAATCGCTAATTGCGATTGCCGTGTGGTAACAATAGCCCCACCTCATTTCTACACGTGGGTTTCGTAAAAGGCGACTAAAGGATGAATCCAGGGAATGGGCCGCAGCGATCCTTGTGAATAAAACACCTTGCTTTGCGCACGCCATTCCGTCTGCCAAGTGTGGTGAGTATGGCAAATACCTCCAATTAGGGAGGCCCATGTTCTACAACAACATTCTACGTGTTGCGAGCGAAGAGAGTTTCACAGCGCAACACCAATAATAGAAAATATTGCAAAATAACTTTAACAAGAAGTTAAACAAACACTGGCATAAAATAAAATAACGTTTATTATAATTTCTCTTTCGTTCTGAAATATTTATTATGTTCGGGGTTTTCGATTACTTTCTTAAAAACTTATTTCATGCTATTTGTTACTCATTCTTTAGTACCAGTTACACGTATTATTTCCAGTATCGTGTTCGGAAGAAGGCAATTAGTTTAATTTGTTTGTATATACTTATTTGTAGCTATTATATCTTTCAACCTGTTAACTTTACTTCCGTTTTCGTAACAGACGCTTTTACAACCGACTTGTTGGCTCTTCAAATATTATAGTACCTGTCATTCAAAGAGGTATCACTTAAGTTGACCTTATGGTCAAATGACTTAAAATTTCTATTACTCATATTTCATCATCTACATTAAGCTGTCACTTTCACTAGCATTTATATTACAAGTTACAATATTTTTTATATTCATGTTAATAGGAGGTAAAACTTTGCTTTTACTTTTTGCAGAAATAAATGTGAGAAGAAGTATGTATGCCGTGTGATGGCGGCTTTGAATAGCATCTCCCCATTTTTTTTCCGTGGGAGTCGTAGGAGGCGACTAAGGGACTTGAGGTTTTTTTTTGCAATTTTAGACCATGGGCTGACAACCTGTCACTATGGCGATACACAATTATCTGAATGACCCTCAAATAATTGTCAGACGAGGCGTAAATGACCGTTTTTGTGGCCGTTTACGCTCTGTCTACCCCGCAAGGGATTATAGGCGTGATATGTGTATGTTTGTATGTATGTATGTAGAAGTATGTAGGTACAGAAAACTTCTCTCTGACCTACAAAGCGTTGAATGTTTTCCCACAAATACTTCATTTAAAGGGTATTAGAAAAAATGCGTACCTTTTGTGGGCTTTATTCAAGCTATCAAATTAAACAACTGTTATTTCCACACTTTTCTTGATTTTTATCCCGAGCCAATGAGAAAGCATTGTTGTGTTATACGAGAAATACTTTTTATTTGCAATTTTCCAACGACAGATTATGGTATTTTGATTTTATGAACATGCTTTTATATGAAGTAAAAGCACATTCGTAATCCATTATTCGTAGTCAGAAGTACTAAACTATTCATAGCTTTTATCAGTGACAATTCCACTCCACTACGAGTATAATGGTGATTCCAAAAGTCTTTATTCTCGTCAACCGCGTCGCATAAACGAAATAAATCATTCACGAAATTCTTGCGCCACGAGGAAATAAATTCTCTCGTATTTTCCTCTTAAATAAGAAATCAGCTCATACTTCTGTTAAAAACTATGTCAACTTGGTTGATTTATTTGTGTGTCGGGCTGGGCTGGTAGCGTCACGTCTCAACCCAACGAAGAGACGAAGAGACGCGAAAAGGCACCGCGCCTTGTCTTGTCAAGTGCACAGCTTAACTTGTAGTGATGGACGGAATATGAAAAAATAACAGTGTATATTGTATTTTTACTAGTGACCAATAGCGAAAGCTAAGAACGGGCTGGTGATAAGGAAGAATTTTCCCCAAAAAATATACGTTGAAATATGATAAGGAATTAAGAGTCGGCAATTTTGTATGGGAGATAATTTTTTTTTATTTCGTACTATGATCCCTGAGAAAAGTTGATGCTTATCACGAACTCGTCTTAGTTTTTTGCTATCGGTCACTAGTATAATTTCATCACCCTATATACAGAGGAAAAATGGACTAAAGGCACTAAAGGTAATGAATTTGAAAGAACATAATAAAGCTCCCTTGTCATCGTTTACAAACAGAGTACTTCCATGGAAATGTGCTAAAAAGATATTCAATAAATAGACGCAAATAAAAGGAGAGTTCTAGAAAATTACAGCTTTTACAAAGTTAGATATTTAATAAACTATTCTCCAAATAAGTTCTTATTTATGTCATGACTATAATTATCTTGGTAAAATGACATACAACGGGAAGCGACAATTTATATGACCCAAAGCAAATCTCAAAATAGATATCACGAAAGTATATTTGGCAAATAAACAATCACAACACTAGAAATGTTTGGGAAATCCATTTTCTAACGCAACGAGGGAAGCAAACGTTACGCGAACAAAATACATTATTTGAATCTGTCGCTCACAGTCCCTTTTGTCGGGAATTATTCGTCACACTGTTTATTTTTGGCAGCTTTCCTTTTGTTAGACAACCATTGTTGGCATCTTAAAAGTTACCACTGAAATAGTAATTGAATAATGCCTTTAAGACTTCGTTGCGATAGCGTTGTCCCGAAATTCTATCTCTAAAATTGTTGTAATAATTTGTAAGACAAGACTTAAGAGCCAATGACAAGTGCTGTCGACACCAAAACAATGTCCTGTGTAAATTATAAGCTACCTCTCTCAAGCTGCCACAAGCAGTCCCCATCAACGCGACACTAAAAGCTACAAATCTTATCTCGAGTCCCGCAAGGGTCACTCTTGGCACTCCGTTGTTCTGAGTCGAAAGGCTTAGGAAAGTCTCGCGACATAGTTGCTAAAAGTTTGTAACATCGAGTGCTTTCACGTTCAAGCCTTTTGTTGCCCATTTTACTCTGATCCCGGACTTTCGTATAACAACGCATAAACACAATGCTGGTGTAATGTTTTTACTTAAAGCGCAAGGTCCTGATAAGTTTGATGAGTGTGTATGGAATGGGTTTTGTGATTTAATGCCATCAAGGTTATGACATCGCGCGGCAATCTTTAGAAGTACTTCCCAACTTTTACGCGTTCTCAAGTAAGGTAATAAATAACGTATTTTACACCGAAGGAAACCTTTTCCCTGCTGCAGTATGCAAAGTGATTTACGAAATTACTCTTTAGGAATTGTGCCAACTTTTCCCCGACAAAGTGTGAGATACGAATTTCAAATAGTGATCATTTGTCTTTTTCTTCGTCAAAGAGTGATTGATTCGAGCGTCCAGAGGGATTGGCTTGCAACTCGATTTCAATTTTTGAATGATTGGCATTTTCAATATAAAAATTGGCTCGCCGCCGGCTTTAATGTGATTGGAAATTTAAAATTTGATTCTGATTCCGTAATGAAATAAAGTGATCAATCTTTTTCAGATCCAAATCGAAATGATCTCACATTTCTTAAATTTGCGTATTAACTTATGAGAGAGATCAATTTCATTTTGTTTGTGATACGCTGCATAATCATTTCATGTAATTTTCTGACTATCGTATAGCTTTAACACAGCAAATACCTAGACTAGAGTCAAGAGCAAACCGATACTTAATAATAAAAAAAAAAACTTGTATTAAACTTATAATCGGGATCTCGTTTTACCGGCGAAAATCCGAGCAATGCTGGGTAAACTAGGTTCTGTCAAACTAAATACCGTCATTTGCCATCGTCGACTCATTAATATAATGTTTTACTTTACAAAGCCCATTGACATTACCCATTGAACATATCTTTTCTGAAACTATGAATATTATACTAAGGAGCTAAAGAATTTAGTGAATTGCACTCCTATATCTTAGAAGAACGATAGGTTTTTTCGAGTAGCAAACTTCACTTAACAATGAATCCTCTATTTCCCCTCAGAGCGCGAACCCCAAGTCCTGTGCTACCTGACATCCTGGTCTTCCAAGCGCCCCAGCGCCGGCCGCTTCACCCCCGAGAATGTGGACCCCAACCTCTGCACACACGTCATCTACGCCTTTGCCACGCTCAAGGACCATAAACTTTCTGAAGCTGATGAGAAAGACGCCGATATGTACGACAAGGTCATAGCGCTCAGAGAGAAGAACCCGAATCTCAAGGTAAGATAAATTGAACTAAAACACAAGCATTATTAACATGATAAACTTATAGTTACGGGGTTTGCAAGGAGCATCATCATACCATCACCAGCAGCTGCAAGCTGTCCACTACAGGATCTTCCCTCAAAAGACGCAACAATATAAAAAGATAATACAAAGTTCGTATGATAACTTGCAGACGGTTTCATACAAAATTCACATGATAACTTACGGACAGTTTGCTTTACCACAAGTTTAAAAACTTAATACCAACCGGAAACTTTCAAGTTAGCTGCACTGCAAGTTAGTACAACCAACTTCTCGAGCTGTAACTTTGTAGCGGAAGTATGAATTTTATCAAAGTTTACTCCATAATAGCGATAAATGGAGCATATCATGTAGACAATAGAGCAGACAGTTTGAACCCCCATCACGTTACAGTTTCGTAAATTGGAGTTGGTTGAGTAATTAAAAGCTATTATCTGATTTCAACTCTGTACCATTACCGTAGCTAGTCAAAACTTTGCAGATTCAAATTGGTTTCAATTAAGGTAATCTATGTAGCGTATTATGAAGTTGGTATTGAAATTATGGGTATTCAAAATACTACATGTTTGATATTAAAGTAAAAGTTGTTAGTCTAGAATGGTCTAGATATACTACGCCAATATTGTAGTCATCTGTCAAAATTTGCTATCTTTCTATTTTTTATTTAAATTTAGTTAATAAAATTTAAAAATATTCTGCACAAAACTTAAGGTGAAAAGAAAACATTTAAAATGAAATTAAAATCGAATTGACCCAGTTATAAAAAGCTTTCTGTAATGACCTTGAAAAAAATCAGACGATAACAGCCTTTTCTACAGCCGTGCTTTCTATCACGCAAGGTAAGGCGTGATGTTTAAAGAAGATGACATTTACTTTCAGATCCTGCTGGCCATCGGTGGCTGGGCGTTCGGCTCCACCCCCTTCAAAGAGCTCACCTCCAATGTTTTCCGTATGAACCAGTTCGTGTATGAAGCCATCGAGTTCTTAAGAGACTACCAGTTCAACGGACTAGATGTCGACTGGGAGTACCCGAGGTGAGTCTTCTTAACCGTTTACTGCACACATAATCATTACAAAATACAAATTAAATGAAGTACGACGAAACAATAGGCCGAGCGTTTTGGTGGATAAAATCTACAGAGCTTGATCAATGAGACACATATATCAAGTTATGGCTTGGAGAAGTGTAAGGCGGTTTGTTCAATTGTCGTCGTGTCTTTCCGGTTTTTTAACGTATGCGTCTGTCAGACGAAAGGAAATTGCGAATTTCCTTTCGAAGCTGTTTCTAGCAAAACAGACAGTTCTATTTCGTAACGGTACAAGTTTGTCTGGGTACCTGGTGTTAAATGAACATATCTCATGGTTCTTTTGATATAAACCAAGATTCTTTTTTACGAATGGACAAGTCTCTAGAATAAACATTAAAGCAATTTTTTGAAAATTGGTCCACAAGATTCCAGATGAAGAAGATGGTTTGACAGCATGCGTTAAGTTGCGTTAAAAAACGAAACGACACGACGACAAGTGAGCGGAGCGGCTATGAAGCAATACATCACTGACATGACGATTTAATCTTTGTTGAATTATTAAAGGGGGCAGACCTAAACTCTACCCTAAAGTCTAGTCTAGCCACAGAGACAGACTCTACAATGAAGTTAGCTCAATCAAAAATATATTATTACAGAGGTGCCGATGACCGTGCTGCATTCGTCTCCCTCCTCAAGGAACTCCGCCTGGCCTTCGAAGGAGAGGCGAAGACCTCCGGCCAGCCCCGTCTCCTCCTCACCGCAGCCGTGCCCGCCTCGTTCGAAGCCATTGCTGCTGGTTACGACGTGCCTGAGATCTCGAAGTACTTAGTAAGCACCTTTTAAAACTTTAGCAGTATTCAAACGTTTCCTAAAGATTGTTCCACATACAGTCAGGGCACTTCTTAAATCTTACCAATGTATTCAGCATTTAAAATAATATCTTCTTGAGTTTGCACTATTGCTCATCACAATAAAACAATTTTAAACCGACCACAACCTATTTTTGACCACGAGCTCTGTAACGAGCTCGAAACGTAGAAACTGTAAAATCCAAAACAAAAACAACTTAAATCCGTTTAAACTTGTTTTATTGTGATGCGCATTTTAAATTTTTATGCAGTCTCGTGGGATTGATAACATGTTTTACTTTTCTTCCAGGACTTTATCAACGTGATGACCTACGACTTCCATGGTCAGTGGGAGCGCCAAGTTGGACACAACAGCCCGCTTTTCCCTCTTGAGAGTGCCACTAGCTACCAGAAGAAACTCACTGTGGTAAGAATTTTGTAACAGAATCTTTTTTCTTTTTACAGGACTGCTCAACCAAAAAAAGGAGTGTAATGTTTTTAGAGTTCATGCATGTATGTATATATGTGCGATTCTTTAAAGTACTGCAACTTGTTAACCACTGAACAGATTCGAATAGGAATTGTATGGAAAGAATTCTTACATTATCCCGAGTGTCATAGGCTAGGCTTTATTTCAGAAAGCAGTCGCGTTTTGATTTTTTAAAGTTATCATGCTTGTTTTTTCGGGTGCATAATGTCAGTCAATCAGTTTGTGTCTGTTATTTGACCATTAATCTCAACTACAGACCGTGTGCTCCCAATTCTTCGTGATTCTTGTGAAGCGACCCATTTCAAAAGATCTATTACACACCTATGACACTCTTTCTTATTTTCGAGTGGGATGCAGAATCAACGAACGTCTTGATAAGCATTACACTAAATCCCTTTTTTCTTTTACTCAGGACTACTCAGCTCGCGAGTGGGTCCGGCAAGGTGCTCCCAAAGAGAAGCTCATGATCGGAATGCCGACTTACGGGAGATCGTTCACGCTGATCAACGACACGCAATTCGACATCGGCGCCCCGGCTTCGGGTGGTGGTAGGTTCACCTAAATATTATTCAGAGATTTTTTGTGAAAATAGATTTAGAGACGATCACCGTGCTCGAGACAGTGTGGACTGGTGATGCCTCACCTATAGAATATTCTTGATTAGTCACGATCACGACCCTCAGCCATATGGATCTTTGAAGACGAGGAAAATAATGAGTCTATTCAGACAACTTTCTTTCTATAACATTGTAACTTCAGTATTGTTACTATTCCATAATACTTTAGTTGTGGTATTTTCTTGGCTTGCTTTTTACTCATCACGATTATTGTATTCTCAGGTAACGCTGGCCGCTACACCAACGAAGCAGGCTTCATGTCCTACTACGAGATCTGCGAGTTCCTGCGCGAAGACAACACGACCTTGGTGTGGGACAACGAGCAGATGGTGCCCTTCGCGTACCGGGAAGACCAGTGGGTTGGATTCGACGACGAGAGATCGCTCAAGACTAAGGTATATGGTCAAACAGCAAACTATTAGGTATTAGAGTGAAATAAATTGAGACCACTTCTAAATATACCGAGAATCCCTATATGAGTAGGTTTTGGGCTCCAAAATTCAACGATCAGTCTTCTATGAAAGCAGACAAAACCAATGCTTTGATTGATGATGATAATATCCTGAAATGTTGTATTAGGGATACTGGATATTAAACTCGTAAAACCAGTCTCAAGCTAAAGCTGCTCCTTCCAGCCAAGTTTATTGGATGCAGTCTCCTTATTCACTAGGGTAAGGGTAACTCGACTCCTCATCTCTTTGATTGCTTGTTCTAAAATAGACATTCGTGTTTCCAGATGGCCTGGCTGAAGGAAGAAGGTTTCGGCGGTATCATGGTGTGGTCCATCGACATGGACGACTTCAGGGGCTCCTGCGGGACCGGCAAGTACCCGCTCATCACGGCTATGAAGCAGGAGCTCAGCGGGTACAAAGTTCGATTGGAGTATGACGGGCCCTACGAGTCGTCTAACCCCAACGGACAGTACACTACTAAGGACCGTGAGTATTTTTTTAAGTTAATGTTTATTCATTGTGAGAAAATATGCTTGCACTTGTGAACATAAACTAACCTGAGTCGAAGCATTGAAAAGATGGAAAGCTTTTAAAAAGATAAAACTAAAGATCAAGATCTAAAATATCTAAAGACAGAATAACAGAAGACTTCATTTCTCTAAAATAGGATGGCGTGCATATGCTTGAAATTTTTCTTTGTTGATGGCGTACGCGTTGTACTATACATAGAAAATGAAACGTGACGCTACCACAAATTGCGCATTTAATTGACAATAATACTCGAATTATTCTTCCGTAGCCAACGAAGTGACCTGCGAAGAAGAAGACGGACACATCTCCTACCACAAGGACCGCGCCGACTGCACGATGTACTACATGTGCGAGGGAGAGAGAAAGCACCACATGCCGTGCCCTTCCAACCTAGTGTTCAACCCTAACGAGAACGTCTGTGATTGGCCGGAGAACGTCGAGGGTTGTCAGCATCACACGCAAGCGCCTGCCGCCAGGCGATAGTTACCTTAGTAGGATCCAGTTTCTGTTCGATTTTGCTCTGTCATTTTACTCCTGAGTTGGAGATAGGATATTCTTTTTGGAATTTACGTAAGTTGAACATAGAAGATTGGTGCCAAAATTGTATTGCAGTGCATGCGTACGTCGATGATTTTATGAGGAGGTAGCGACTGCGTCGTTGAGCAAAACTGAACAGAATATTTTGTTTGTATGATGATGACTAATAAAGTCTACTGTCTAAGAATGCAATGTTGTTACAGAAACAATGATAGCAAATCCTTAACTTTAAACCACGTTTCCCAACCACCAATACTCAATTATTATTTTTTTATACAAAATTGCTGTATTTTTTGGCGATTCCCAGAGGAACAAGATCGTGTGATATAATATTTAAAATGTAAACTGTTATATTGGTGAAACTTTTATTTAAAATTAAGGTAAACATTTGCCTTCCCAAAGGCCCGCAATATTTGGAGTTTGATAAAACATGCAATTATACGAATTGCGGTAAAAAATAAAACATAATTTAAAGTGATGCTATTTTTGTGGTATTACTTATAAAACGGACCTTGTTCAAAGTCATTTGTATTTATATTAAAAGTGAATGGCAATTTTTTTTAATATTTCGTGTTAGGTAAACAATTTTAGAAAAACTTGCAAAATTTCACAATTGCAAGGCTCCATCTGATGGCTTATCATTAGCTGCAAAGCCGTGCCACGCGTTATAGGCATCAAGATACCCTTGTAAAATTCTCGGGCATTGGATGAGCCGAGGTAGCCCAGATTGAAAAGGCGTCGCCACTAGTAAGGGTGAAAGGCGCAGGTTCAAATCCTGCCCGCGGTAAAAAAAAATGCAGGTTTCTAGACAAAATATGAAAAGTGGTCAAATAAAGTTAGTAAAATATTGTGTGTCTTTGGGACGATATATTTATTAGTTCGTCTAACTAGTTTTGAGCTTTTTTATATTAATGTTTTGTATGAGTTCTGGTAATAATCAGCTACGAACACTGCCTTTAAAACTGCCAATTAAGGTTAGGGGGAGGTTACAACAGTGACAAAAGTAACATAATGTGACATTACTTTAGGTAAAGTTATCTTAAATTAAGTAGGTAAGTTTGTAAATATTGTATTTAGATACAAAACAAGATGTAAGAGTATTATTAAAGATTTTTTAATAAAACTTATTGTGTAATTTTCATATTGATAAATCCTTTTAAATTATCATGGCTGTATCTAAGAATGTTAACCAAATCTGCTAACAATCAGCGTTAACGTTGAGCCAAGTTCTTAAACTTGGCGGCAGTTTCTAACGCCATTCTTCAGCATACCAAAAGATCTACACTATACAGGTTATTTTTCTTCTTCTTTTTGTGTGGGAAACTGAGTCGACGAACAACTATTCTAAAAAAGAGTAAAGAGAAATAGAATTGAATGATCCTTTAAATGGGCATATACTTTTAGCACGGGTTTGATTGGTTAGTATTCTTAAGGCTGAAACTTGTCATCGATGAATCCAAGGTCTAAGACCTATCGTTTTACACCAAGCTGAAATTTTACCTATCCTGGTACACAGCGTTGATTTTTAGTCAATACGCAGTGATTCTACTCATGATTATTAACAACTTTTACCATGGAATCACCTGCAAAATCCCAAAAAACCTTCCTCCAAACATTTTGGTTGAGAGAGTTTGGTGGCATGAATTTTCTATTTAACAGCCGATGAGAACCGCAGTACTATTTGACAGGTAGCCCCATAGAAAAAGTTGTTCAGAATCCTGAGTAGAACCACCTTGCAAGTTTGCGTACTGTTTTAAATAATAACCGTGTATTTTACGAGCCGAAATCACGAACGGGCTGTTAGTTGGAACAGCATATGTTAGCGACGGCTACACGCTATGTAGCACGATAAGTTTACGTTATTTTTCAACAATCTTTGAACAACCTGTTAGTTGTCTGTTAGGATAAAACATCTTAGCTAAAGTGATAACATTCTTAAAACGGCGGTCAGCAAATTATAGATTGTCACGATGACGTATTGAATAATTAGCAAGTGAGTCACATAAACCTACCTTGTTCATTGTTAATCATAATAATTAATAATTAACAACTAAGTTGCAAAAACCCAAAATCATGAGTGATACTTGTTCGTTAAGTAATAAAATATTATTTTGAACTTATAAATATGGCAACTAGGACGACAAATCTTTCATATCATGTTCAAAATACTTGGATCTCCACGATTTACCTGTGTAAAGATGGTTCTTCTTTACAAAAATAAATCTATCCAAACAAAACGGTACGCTGTTCAATTCTATTTTTCATGTACCAACTTATTTACTTACTTACTTAACTTACTTATTTACTTACTTAACAAATTTCTACTTGGAAAAGCAAAGCACGAGCTTAAAAGCACCTACAAATATATATGGTGTAAATATGGTAAAGTTTTTGTCAGGAAATCTGAAAGCTCAAAGATCTACTGGATTCGTAATGAAAATGACATTTCGTCATTGGCCAGTACTAATTAATTGATAACTAGGTCTACTTCCTAACTTATAATGATATCTTTTTCTTTTAACAATGGCTAACACGGATTTTATAGGTAACAGCGTAGTTGAATTGTTTGATTGTACTGATCTTAATCATTTTTGTAAACACCTACCCTTCCAAAACAATTCTAAATTAATTTGTATACATGTTAATATACGGTCTACACTAAAAAACTTTAGCGTGCTCCAACAAGTAATTAACCATTGTAAAACGAGTATAGATGTTATTGTGCTAACGGAGGCAAATATTTCGAGTCAAATTAGCTACCTTTATAATTTGGACAACTATACAATGCACACACAACTTAGAAAAAACAAAAAAGGAGGCGGTATTATACTGTATACATTAAAGAAACACAAATTTAATCGAATTAATTCAACTTTTTCTAACTTTGAATGCATCACGGGTAGGTTAACCACTTCTTACAACTTTACGTTAGGTCTGTGTGCAGTGTATAGACCTCCAAATTCAAACAAAATTAACTTTTTAAACGAACTATCAAAGACACTGTCACTAACGCAAGGAGTAGATTTGATTTTGCTGGGTGATATCAACATTCCACTGAATTATAGCGATTCCATCATGAGGTCATACATTAACACATTATATGGACACGGTCTTGTAAGCGGGATCACTGATTATACGCGTATTGAATTAAGGAAAGGTGTAGTTACGAAATCCTGCATAGACCACATCTTTATTAGATCACGCTTACAAGATGTGTACACTGGGGCGCTAGGAACAGTACTGGCGGACCACAGAATGACTGCCGTCGCACTGCTCAAGGTACCACATATACAGGGTGTCCCGTTATTAGTTCCAAAAATTAACAGCAAAATGCTTAAAACACAGTTGGACAATGTTGACTGGAAAGCTATTTCTGATATAGATTGTCCAAATAAAATGTATAATGCATTAAATATACATTTACAAGAATCTTATAAAAAATCACAGTATTTTAAAAAACAAAGTACATCTTTGAGAAGTAACGCTCCATGGATAAGTAATAGGGTACAATCAGAATGCGAAAAAAGAGATGAACTATTTATAGAATGGAAGAAAGATACTAATAATAAAATAATTCGAATCGAATATAATAAACAGAGAAATAAAACTCATAAATTAATTGAAAACAGCAGAAACAAATACTATAAAACTACTATACTAAAAAACAGTAATAATATGTTAAAATTGTGGGAACTATTGAATCAAATATCGGGCAAAATCACTAAATCAATTGATACTATTATTAAAAAAGCATTTAATACATATGCGAATGACAAATGTATTGCTGATAGATTTGCTAATCAGTTTAAACAAAATGTTGAAGATATTGTGCCTAAATGTAGAATTAAATTACTCGACGAAGAAAAATATAGATTCCCTTGTGATAGGTCGCTTTTATGTCCAAAGGCTACACCTAAAGATATACATAAAATTATTATGAAACTCAATAACAAAAAAGCGCCAGGTTATGATGGGGTCAGAACTATAGACATTAAATATGTTGCGGATAAGATTTCTTATGTTATCGCAAAACTAATTAATACTAGTCTTGCCAAGAGTATTTATCCAGATGAATTAAAGAAAGGTTTAGTAAGACCTATTTTCAAGGGCGGAGATAGTACGGATTGTTCAAAGTACCGTCCGATAACTATTCTTCCTGTGGTAGACAAAGTTGTTGAAAAGTACCTTAGTAATAATATACACAAGTTTTATCACGACAATAACATCCTGTCTGACAACCAGTATGGGTTTCAGCCAAATAAAAGTGCATCTCAACTTCTAAGTAAATTTACAGATGAGATTAACGGTTATTTAAATGATAAATTACACGTGCTTGTTATCTTTATCGACTATAGCAAGGCATTTGACACGCTCCGACATGATGTATTATTAAAAAAACTGGATGATACTGGCTTACGTGGACCTTTATTGGAATTGTGTAGTAGCTACCTCAATAACAGGTCATATCAAGTTAAAGTGGGCTCCTCTGTTAGTCAAAAGATGCATGTTGATGTAGGAACCGCACAAGGATCCGTATTAGGGCCGTTACACTATCTTGCTTATGTCAATGACATCAACAACATCATACGTTACTGTACAGTGTATCAATACGCTGACGACACATGTCTCGTAGCTGCAGCTAAGGACTTACATATAGCAACAAGGAGTCTACAGCACGACTACGATAATGTCTGTCGCTGGTCTCACGATGCAGGCCTCGTACTTAATGCTGATAAAACCAAGTTGTTACACATAAGTTCAAGCCATAACACTTTAGAGGACAATTTGTCTATAGTAGCTCACACTCATCTTTGTTTACATGTAAACTCCAGTTCTGATATACCTTATACTTGTAGATGTCCGTCACTTGAAGAAGTCAGCAGTCAAAAGTACCTTGGCCTAATTATAGACAACAGGTTCAATTGGGGAGTTCACATAGAACACGTTTGTAATAAGCTTCGGGCTATATTAGCAAAATTTTATGTTATTAATAATAGAATACCGTTTTCAGTTAAACTTTCTATGTATAATGCTTTGGCTGAGAGTGTTATTTCTTATGGACTAAGCAGTTATGGGCGTACTTTCGATACTTTTTTAAAAGAAATTTACAATTTACAATTGAGGATTTTAAAACTTATCATCCCTTACAAAATAAAAAACAAATTTTGTACGGAAAATGAAATTTTTAGTTTTTGTAGTGTTTTACCTGTTAAATTAAAATTTAGACATAGTATATTAAAAGAACAGTTTTTTAACGAAAATATTCTACGCCCTATAACAGTTAATAGACCCACGAGGTATAACACTAATAATATAATATTGTATAAACCACGTTCTAATAATTTTTATGGTAAACGCACATCGGAGTATATTGTTCCCGACTTAATGAATAAGCTACCATTGGACGTTAAAAACAAAATAACTCCTCAAAATTGTGCAAAAATACTAAAGCAGGAAGTTACTAAATTTCTAAACTCATAGAATTGTTTACGATACGACTAATGCGTTCGGTCACCCTGTATACCTTAGCAACGAAACCAGTTTTGCACGGGTGAAGCGTCCGCTCGGAGTCGATGTAAGTTTTTGATGTATGAGAGGGTAGGAGGATCAAATGTTTATATGTCTGTCTTGTGTTTATATTGTAATTTGCTATTCCTTCATGGTGATACTAATGTAGTGAAGTGCTGTGTTGTTGACAAACCCAATCGGGTTTAACGACGCGTAATATGTATGCCTGTATTTGTTGTATTGTAATAAAATAAATAAATAAATAATAAATAATTTTGCTGTCCACCGTATGTGTGCGCATCTATACTACTCGTTTGCAAAACAAGCAATGTATCTAGTTAGTACGTGACAAGAGTTTTACTCATTCAAATAGAAACGACGAGGTCGTAGTTTCATACCCATTGCTTTTCTGCACGTATGAAATAAAAAGCTATTTCCAAAATGCCCTCTATGAAAATATACCCCGCATTTGGCTTGCAACAAACACAAGCCTACAAGACAGCGGCTTTGAGAATTTTGTGTGTAAGACTCCATTTCATTTCAATCAGTGGTTTATCGATTACCTAATCTCAATGCCCTGTTTCACCTGAAAAGTTTGTCCTGTTGAAACAGACACTCATTTAGCGCGCAAAGTTTTCATGAGATTATACGGTTTCTCCGACACGGAAACAAGAGACATATCGTTAGAATGTCTGATTTAGGTATTCGTACTACAAACGGTATGTATCTACATTACAGCATATTTTTTGTAATAACTTTGAAACTGTAGACATAATATTGAAAGAATTTTACAAATAGAGGTTACTTTGGATTTTTGTCTATCGAGTAAAGTTTGTCAAATGTGTAATTGATAAGTACACATTATCTGTTAGATCCTCGACAATTACGTTTTTTTTTCAGAATTTTGTTGCATTCAATCCAATAAAATTTATTCACTTGCTAGCATGGTATAAAAATTATACATTAAATATATTAAACACCCAAAATGGGCATGTAAATATAAAAATTTTAAATAACTTAAGTTAAAAATTTATAAAAAAGTAGTTGTAATGTCAATACTTAATTAATTAATAGCCGATAAAGAAAAATGTTTATACATTGTCAATGTTTTACAAATTTAATCAAATTAACATGTCAAATAATAATAATAAATTTAATTGAGAGAGACAGAGAGAGAGTAAATATATTTATAAATTTGTAATTGTCTTAATAAAACTGGTTTAAAAATCTTGCTCGCGCCATATCTCCGCCTTGATAAGACGGGTTACATCATTAATAAGAAAACTATTGAAAACTAAACTATATAGAACCGCAATGAACCTGGAAGTTACTATTATTCTAACCAGCTGTTGCATCTGTACTGAGCTGACGACAAGAGCTGAATTCTAAACGGCAGGAATTCTGCAATATCAGAGTATTAGACGTTGTATCTCGCCCTGCATGACTTATTCCATTACTGACATATGCGATGGAATCTCGTTTCAGTATGTCCGTAAAAAGTATTGCTCGGAAATAAGTAGGTAATATTGCACATCGGAAAGAATAAATAAAAACATCTAGTCATGTTATATTAGGGCCTAGAAAGATTGGTAATTTAGAGTAGGAGCACTTCTGGGCAGGTTTTTTGGGGGGTTTTTCCTGTTCAGGGGGTCCGGATAATTATACGCATGTAAATAACACGCTTTGGAAATCTTGACTAAAATTTGAAACAAATGTCGTTTACAAATGGTGGTGGCGTAAAGTTACGTGCTGTGTAATTAACCTGGCCAGCCCCGAGGCAGTGCCTTTATTTTAAATTTTTTATCCCGCCCGAGCCGGTTTTCTATTAGGACAATACAAAATTGTTATAAAAAGAAGAAAATTGCGTTATGCAAATTTCTTTTTTTTACAATGACCGATCATGACGTCAATAAGTGATAATGCTATCCTACATTGAATAAAGTTATTTCATTTTCATTTTTTTCATTTTCATTAAGATAATGCATTTAAAATACGTCGTTAACAGGATGCCGTGTGATGCCGGCTTAGAATAACATCACCCCATTTCTTGCCCGTGGGAGTCGTAAGAGGCGACGAAGGGACTTGATGGTGTGTATTGCAATTTTAGGCGATACACAATTTTCCGAATAACCCTCAAATACTTGTCAGACGTGGCGTAAATGTCCGTTTTACGCGGCCATTTATGCTCTGCCTATGCCTTATGAAATAATGATTCAAAACACTAAATCAATTCGATTTTGATGAATTTTCCGATATTTGGGCCCAGTTCCACCAAACCGAGCCGGTTGTTCTGCGATCATACTGGGACAAAATATTGGTCGAAAAATCAAACTCTAGCGGTAAGAACCCTGTTTTAGTGTTTTGGGTCTAATGTGTGACCGCGAAAGTTTCATAGTATCTGCTTATTTGTCGAACATGGAATTAAATCAAATCAGTAGATCCAATAACTTACAAAACTAGGTGGGAATATAAAAATACTACTTCATGTAGAATAAGATTGAAATCATAAAACCCAGATTCAGCTAGTGAAACCATTAAACCTTTTCTCTTTTATACTAGCTTATTTAAATTAGAAACTCTTTATAAAGTTGATGAAGCGAACACTAAAATCCAGCACTAAAACTGATATAGCTATTTTCACCAACGAGATAGAGTAGGTAAGTGCTTATCTAGGAAAGTTCAAATGTGTATTGCTGACAACCTGTCACTATGGTGAACAATGAACAAACAATGATCTGAATGGCCCTCAAAGTTTGTCAAACGTGGTGTAAACACTCAATTATTTCGTATACGTATTTTTCACACAGTACGCGTTATAATCGTTATTTAGAGGTTACTTTGCAATATTTTTCATGGAACCGAATTATATGTTTTGAAAACAGTAATCCACAACATTATAAAATTTGTAACAAGACTTTTTTATATTTTTAATAGATAGTTTATCGCATCATTAAATAAAGGGTAAGTTCTTTTTATTTTATTTTGTTTCATAATCAGAGATTTTAAATTTTGAAAAGTGGTTTTGTTTAACTCCAACAACTAAGCTGCTGAAAACGAAATTCATTTGCCTAACACTATATGACCTTTATTTAAAAAAAACTGATTGACATTGACAGATGAATGAATTTTTCTCCACAGATCGTTTTCTCTTTGGTTGACTTGGCGGATTTTTCACGTGTCTGTAATTTTTTTATGGATGAAGTTTTTTTTACTTTGTGTATCCTGACAGAGAAAGACCATGCTGCCTCAATCTGCTTTTTTTTTCTACTTTAAGCAAAGGATTTATTCAAGGTAATCCTAACTTTGAAAGTTTTTACATCTTTTCAAAATATTTCAGAAACGATTGCCTTGAAAATTATGTAAATATTTATATCTTGATAAGCATCCCAAACACTCAAAACGATAATTATATATATTTTTTGTATCTAACGTTAAATGAAATGTTGTAGATTAAATATCATATAACCCAAAGATTATTACTTATTTATTTCATAACGTTTTTGCACTTTAACTAAGATACAAAATTATTTATAAATGTCGCTTTTAGGTCTTCTCAGGCCCTTATCTAGCGTGTATAGGAATAACCTAACCTTACCTAACTGAGCCATCTGCAGGTACACCGCCGTACTTACGCAGGTAATTTGTGACAGTCATTAGTAAGGCATTAACCAGAGATTATGTTGTCAGAAGATGGTCGTGACCGGGCCGCGGGCCGTGCACCAGACTGCCGTTACACAAGGATGCACCTCACACCAGTAGCATACTGACCCACACCCTGGCTAATTCTACATCAACAGCTATCTAGATTCAAACTAAAGTGCCAAGACGGGCTGGTGAAAAGAAACAACTTTCCCAAGGAAGATAGGCTTCACCAGGCGGTCTTGAGATTTTGCCTTCGGTCACTACTCGTAGTAAAATTTCCCTCTATATATTTTTCTCGTCTGATTTGGTCTGACGAAATTCTGATCTTGAAATTGAAATTGATATTCTTTATTCGATGTAGGATAGTATTATCACTTATTGACGTCATGAACCGTCATTATAAAGAAAGAAATTTGTATCACAAAATTTTTTATAACAATTTTGTAATGTCCCAATAGAAAACCGGATCTTACTCCCATACAGATCCGGCTACGGTGCGTTTACTAAAATCAAAATCAAATAATTAATTTCTAAGTAGGAATAATCAAGATTCTCTTTTAGAAAAATTTAAGTCTAGGTACTTAACATAATGCATAAAAAAAGAATAGTAAACTTACAGAAATGTAAAAAACAAATACATGTCAAAAGTAAACCTATGTCAAAAGTATTTAACCTATGTCAAATTCATGTTTAAATATGATCTGTCTACCTACCTCATACATTGTGTTGGAGCTACAGTTGCTACTGACCAGACGTCTTTATCTTTAAGATAATTTTCTGGCTTGTAATATACCTTTGAACATAAAGTATTCTTAATTTTAGTTTGAAATTGATTATCATTTAAATGCCGTGCGATGCCGGCTTCGAATATGCCGTGTGATGCTGGTTTCGAATATCATCACCCCATTTCTTTCCCGTGGGAGTCGTAAGAGGCGACTGAGGAACTTGAGGGTGTGTATTGCAATTTTAGGCGATGGGCTGACCACCTGCCACTGTAGCGATACACAATTTTCCGAATAACCCTCAATCATTTGTCAGACGTGGCATAAATGTCCGTTTTTTGCGGCCGTTTACGCTCTGCCTACCCCGCAAGGGATTATAGGCGTGATATGTGTATGTATGTGTGTATGAATTTAAATGTTAAATTTCGTCTGGTATTTTATTATAGTTACGTTTACAGTTCCCTATACATGATTTTCTGACCTTACCTAATCTGGTTTGTAGCTGTACAATTTTATTTTTATTTCTTGTGTTTCGACAATAAATATTAGTGTTTCTTGAATATGAATGAGATATCAATTAGAAAAATAAAATGATATAAATTAGGACAATAGTAGTGATTATTTAGAACAATTATGTTGGTAAACTGTTTACCTGAATAAATATGTTTTCTTTCTTTCTTTTCTTAACCTAAGACACAGGAATTACTATTCTTAGTATAAGAAATAGTTAAGCCTCATAATTGTTTTTGTATAGTTTTACCTACTTGTAATAATGTTTATAAAGTAAAGAATTTGAATTTGAATTGATTTCTTACGCACATACATTATGTTATTAAATACGTATTGCGAAGGAAGCGTAAGAATGCCAATTTCTTTAAACAATATCTCTTGTGGAATCACGACCTCGCAATTTATATACGGCTCTTATAGCCCTTTTTTGTAACACAAAGATAGTTTTAATGTAGGTAAGCGGCTTGCTAATAATCCATAGGACATTATGCTGTGAAAATAACTAAAATACACAAGCCTGGCTGTAGCGATATCGGTCAACTATCGGATATTTTGAACAGCGTATGCCGCAGAGCTAAGTTTACCAGCCAATGCTAGTATTTGAGGATCCCATTGAATATTTGCGTCGAGTTTGACTCCCAAGAAAACTGTTTCAGTTACATAATCTAGTTTTTTATTATTTAGAACAATATCATTTTTAATACTTTTAACATTAGAAAGAGATAATTTAATACATTTAGTTTTCTTAGAATTTAATACAAAATAATTTGACGTAAATCATTTATGAATATGATCAAGTGCACAATTTATTTCGTAAATATTTAAAGCCTTTCTGTCCATTTTAAATATTAAAGAGATATCATCTGCCAAAAGAACTATCTTAGCCAGATACTGTACCATGAAGGGCAAGTCATTTATGTACACCAAGAACTGGAACGGTTCTAAAATTGATCCTTGGGGTACACCAATTTTGACTGTAGATCACAGTGACGCACCATTTACCTGGACTGTTTGCGTTCTACCTACAGGATTGTATAGAGATTGAATCAAATCGAGCGCTTTTCCTCTTATCACGTAATGGTCAAGATTCAACAATAGTGTCTCATGATCAACGCAATCAAATGCTTTGGATAAATCGCAGAACATCCCTATGACATCCTGCGATTCCTCCCAAGTATCGTATATATGTTCTAGAAGCTTGACAGCAGCGTCGGTTGTTGACCATGTAGTAATTTGTTGAAATTTAAATGTAGAATCATTTGATTTAGTATAATTTTCTCAAAGAATTTACTCAAAGCCGGTAGTACAGACACTGGTCTAAAATTAATGGGATCCGTTTTATCCCCAGCTTTAAAAAGAGGTATGACTTTACTGTGTTTCGTGCGATCAGGAAATATACCATGATCAATACATCATCATCATTAGGCCTTAAACATCTTGACTGATGATCTAAACAGCGTTACTGTGTGAGTGGCATGATCAATACAAGCGTTAAATATACTGGATAAGTATGGTGCTAATGTATCCATTAAAGAATTACATAGTTGTACTGACATATCCCATAAATCCTCTGTATTATTTAACTTTATATTTTTAAAGTTTTTATTATTTGCATTGATGTGCCTAAACTCAAATCCCTTTACACATGTCTGGACATTCGTTTTTAAAAGAGCTGACGCCAAGAGGCGAACTCAGTAGTTTTAAATGGTATGTTACTGAAAAAGGTTTCAAACTCATAAGCTATCTCGGTGTCTATAGTAACAATACCCTGAGCAGTCTTTTAAGAATTTGATTTCTCAATTGGTTGAGTTAGAACAGTCTCTGAATTAACAACTTTCCAAACGGTTTTAATAAGACTTTCAGCTCAGTAATTTTTGGTGTAAATAGATTTAGCTTGTAAATAATCATTTTTGAAAAAAATATATCTAACATGTTTAACAAAAGTTTCACGACTATTATAAGACTTTTTGTCATACAGCTTGAATAATTTACTCCTGTACGAATACCTACAGTTGCCCAGTCATTGAATTTAAATTTAGGATTAAATAATTGTTACTTTATTTACTTTGAATTTGTCTTCAAATTCATCACGTAGCGTTTAAAAAGTTTTGTGTAAAAGTTATTTGGATTATTAGTATCATAAATAGTTCAAGATCGTGTGATGCCGGGTTAGAATAGCATCACCCCATTTCTATCCCGTGAGTTTTGTAAGAAGCGATTAAGGGACTCAAGGTCGAGTTTATTGAAATTTTAGGCGATGGGCGGGCTGATTCATATGCATTATAATTTTAAGCAACAGATTGACAACCTGTCACTATAGTGATACCTACACAACCTTTCTGAAACAGCCCTCAAACATTTGTCAGACGTGGCGTATTTTACAGCCGTTAACGCTCTGCCTACCCCTCATGGGATAAATGCGTGACTTGTGTATGTCGAAGATTGGAATTCGCAATTTTCTTTCGTCTGACAGACGCATGCGTTACAGTGCGTTAAAAATACGCAGCGACGGACGACAGTTGGATATCGCTTTAGCTCTTCTTATTGAAGTCAAACTGCGCAAAATCTACGATTCATGAAGGTTTCGGAAGGAATAATTGGCGATGTTAAAGTTTACACTATCCGAGAGGCACGGTATTAAATTAATGATCTCAATCACTGATTTACAGAACAGAATCTTTAAAGAATTAGTCGCCGGGTATTAGTTGCAAAACTAACCCGGTAAATGAAGCCATGCAACGCGTTACTGGCATTAAAATACATATGCAAAATTGGCAGGCAAGGAATGAGCTGCGGTAGCCCAGATAGAAGCGGCGTCGCCACTAGTAATTCGAAAGTCGCATGTTCAAATCCTGCCCGCGCTTAAAAATTTTGCAAGTTTAAAAAAAAAATACTGACTAACTTTACTTCTTGGGGACTTCGGGGATCTTCTTCCTGTGGTCTAGAATACCGAGATGATGAACGACCCGATAAACCCTAGTGTCCAAGGTTTATTTATTAATTATTTATTTTCATACAATATTGCACATACTTGTAGTGCGAAAGGCGGGCCTAATGCAAATGCTACGCGGCATTCTCTACCGGCCAACCAGAGGGTAAACAGAGAGAAAAAGAAACGGGTGCACTCGATTGAAATAATTATTCTGGAAAATAAAATATAAAATAAAATATTTATTTATTGACAAGCGCTTTTTAGAATTAAAATTCAAATTGAGAATGATAAATTAAATTCAATTACAAACTACAATTTCTTTAAATTTGAGCCGCGTACTACTACTAGTACGCCTCTGACATAGTTGTGTAACGGCCACTGACGTTATGGTGATAAAATAACCTCACAATAAAACAATTTTAAACGAATTTAAGTTGTGTTTATTTTGGATTTTACAATTCCTATGTTTCGAGCTCTTTACAGAGCCCGTGGTCACGGATGACTAAGGTGTTAGACGTCGTTATTTAGAATATAAATTATTTTTGTGTGAGTTGTGATGTGATGAGTAATATTTGTGCAAACTCAAGAAAAAATATTATAAAATAAATAACATTTCACACACTAGATCGCTCGGATTATCGACCCTTAGCCTATGCACTGCGAGTATCTTTACTGTAAAGTGACCTCTGCCTGACCTCTGATCCTTGTTAGCAAGAGGTGAACTAGAACCAATACAAGGCTATTGAGTTCATGGCATGCAACAAGGTTCAACACAGGAACGGATTACCTAAGGCATCAGAATATGAGAATCATTAGTTCAGAAAATACTATTCAGATAAATAAATAAATTTATTTTTACTGTAAAGGTTGCCTAGAAGGGATCGCTGCAAGCGATTAGGCCGCCTTTGCTTAGTTTGAGTTTTAAGTTTACTGTATTGTTTTGTTTCTGTTGTAAGCAATAAAGTGTTTATCTATCTATAAATTACAACGAAAGTTAAACTTAGGATATTACTTAACGCCTTACTATTAAAGCACAAAAAATGCGGATTTTTTTTAACTAGCCCATTAAAATGTCTCATGAGGAACATCGCCTAAATACGAAAAAAATGGTTTTTCTTCTTTTAATTATTCATTTTCAATATCCATAGGCTGATTCAGTTATCGAAAAAAAAAACACGTTTTCTTTAAACAGGTAAGTATGTGAGAAATGTTCATTGCTTCGGAATACCATTGTATTTTAAATAAATAATAGCACACGGCAAGTAATGCATCGTGCAACGCACTAAACTCTAGTTCGTAAACAAATATACATTCATACTTCTTAGTCGCTTACCTATTGAGATTATTCTTATATTCAGTAAAACTAAATTGGCTAATGCTTGCACAGCCGATGTGGCGCAGTGGTAGTGCGGCTGCCTGCGACGCAAAGATTCCGGTTTCGATTCTCGGTGGGGCACTCATCATCATCATCATTATTAATTTAGGAGCCTCGCTCTTGACGGTGGAGTAATATCCAATCTGCTCTATTTTGAGCCTTATCTTTGACTTTCTTATGACATGACAACTATGTTTTCTTTGATTTGGTCCATATACGCTCGTCTAGGTCGCCCTCTCCCTCTTCTTCCCTCGATCTTTCCTTCCATATAGTTTTTAGTAGGTCGTCATGTTGTAACAAGTGTCCCAAGTTGATATTTATCACTTTGTGAATTCGTTCCCAGTCTGTTTAGGACATTGCATGCTGAACCACCTGATAGTCCGAAGAGAAAGATGGTTCCGTGCGTTAAGCCGTCGGTCCCGGTTGTTGTCTATAATTCCTTAGACAACGGTCGCTACAAAACCATGTCAGAGGCCTACTACTAGTAGGCGGTGAAAAAACTCTGTTCATTTGACGACTCAGTGTCCAACATAAAATATTTTTTCTTTTTTATTAAGGATGGGTTTGCTCTTGTCTCTAGTCTAGGTCATAGGACAGAGACAGAGTCTAAGATGGAGCGAGCTCACTCAGAAGAAGCCTGTTCACTCTTACTTTGAAGAGATTAGGGTTGTATGCGTTTGGAAACACAGACGCAGGTAGTGAGTTCCACTCTTGCTCGCACAAACAACGTAGGTAGATAACGCCTATGCAACTGTCAATAATTCACACTACAACGTGAACGAGACTCCTGTTTTTGCCCTCCCGCTAATCGGGAATGTGGCGTACGTCACCGCGGATGATCAACGGCGCGCGCGCACGGAGCAAATCTATTAAAGTGCTAAACATGTTAGAAGCAACAACTCTAGACTAGCTCATGAATAGTCCATCGGGGATACTGTACGTGGATAAGGAAGCTTGATACTTGACTTGGAAGGAGGAAGACCAAGAAGAACCACTAAACACAGAAATAATAAAGATGGCCAAAGGGACTACTAATGAAAATCTGCCATGTGATGTCGGCGTAGAATAGCATCACCCCATTTTTTTCACATGGGTATCGTAAAAGGCGACTTAGGGACGTGAGGGTAACACGTGTATTGCAATTTTAAGCGATGGGCTAACCACCTTTTACTATGGCGATACCCAAACTTTCTGAATGAGCCTCAAATGATTGTCAGACGTGGCGTAAATGTCAGTTTTTTTACGGCCGTTTACGTTCTACCTACCCTGCAAGGATATAAGTGTGGTATGAAAATCTGCGAGACATCCGTCTCACGAGTGTCTTGCGACTAGAAAGGTTGTCGTATGAACACATCACACCTGAACATCCAAAATGAAGGTGAAACCACCTGTACCTTTCGTCTCCGGTACTTCGACACTCATTACTTCAGCTTAAATGTTGACTAAGTGAATAAGGTACATGACTCTATTACGAATTTTTGTGAAAATTTTACTCTACAATATAGCAATCGTTGGACGTTTGGGTTTTGTTGGAAACGTATTTTCGTGCAGAAACCGCCATGCCTGGCTAGCTGAACTAGTACAATCACAAAAACACCATTTCTACTACTACTACCCCCATTTGCTCAAGTATCAAGCGCGTCCACTCCGCCTCCGCACCACCAGTTTTCGAATGCTCTTGCGCTCCAGTGCACCAACGCGCGCGCGCCGGCGCGTCCATTCGCATTCGCTCCTATCAGTCAGTTCTCTAGGTCACTCCCGCGGAAACGCGCGTCCACGCACCAATGGCAGCACCAAAATACTGGCCGGCATGATAACGACATTCGAAGTTTAAAAAAGTTGACTGAAAAGTGTTCGATTTACGAAAGATTAAAAAGTTTAAGTGAAATGTGTTTGGATGTCGTGTGGTGTGGATAAAATTAATAGCGGATAATAACACGTTTGGGAAAGGAATGCGATATTGACAGTGTTTACTGGTAAGTGCAATATTGGAGCAAATTATACTGCGGTAACTTTCTTCGTGCGGTTTTTTAGATTTATTATCCAATCGGTTGGTAAACATGTCGATCATGGATTATACTATTATTCGGATTCAGTTTTGAATTTTGATTCATTGTTTAACAAATTATTATGAGAATACAACATCTGGTTTTGGTAAAGCATGATAAGTAAACTTTATCAAACACTCAAAACATGAACTAGGAAAGAAAGATTTTTCTCTTTAAGTAAGTGACATTGGCAAAACAAATTCAGTATACATCTCATATAAATAATAAAAAGGAAAGTGTGATAATGATAAGATAACAAAGATAAGTGAAACTTTTAGGCTTACTTTAAACAAATAGTATAAAGAAAAAAAGTGTCAAAGTAAGAGTACATTAACACTTTTAAGGCAAGTTATTTAGGTAAGTAAACTAAGCCACAAAAATATACTGGCCAAATAACAGACTCACCTACAATAGCAATTTATAATAAAAATATATCACGCCGTTTAATTGGACGCATTTGAATCTGGAACGCCGCGAGAATAAATTTAAATGAGATTGAATATGGAACTCTCGCATATGACGTATGATGCAGATACTGCAACGGTAAATAGCGATTTTTCTGCAAATATGTGTCAGAGACGTGGCGATAGCGATCGTATTTTTACGGCCGTGTACACTCCGCCTACCTCGCAAGGGATAAAGGCATTATTTAAGTGTGTATGTGAAACAAAACCACGTCATCAATATGTAAAATCGTCTTCGGTATCATTCCGTTCCAGATTGACAAGATGAGTTGTATGAAACCGTAGGTAAAAGCAAACACGATGCAGCACTCGCATGCGGCTGTCACAGACTTTTATTATTTGCTAGCTAGAGTCAAATACCGCAACATAGTGCGGCACGTAAGCGAATCGCCTAAGTCAGTAAAATTATAGCAATGAGGTTTTGGAGTAATAATTCATAACTAATAAAAATCGCCGTGTGATGCCGGCTTAGAATAGCATCACCCCATTTCTTTACCGTGGGAGTTGTAAGAGACAACTTAGGGACTCGAGGGTGTGTATTGCAGTTTTAGGCGATGGGCTGGACAATCTGACCATGGCCATGACTATGGCGATACACAATTTTCCGAATGACCCTCAAATATTTGTCAGACGTGGCGTAAATTACCGTTTTGCGGCCGTTTACGCTCTGCCAACCCCGCAAGGGATTAAAGGCGTGGTATTTGTAATAAAAACCGGCAAAGTGTGAGTCGCAATTTGCCCAGCGAGGGATCCGTAACATGCACATCACGGCCTTTCTTTGTGATTCCACGCTTGAACTACTAGCCATATATTTTTTGGGTTCCTATGAAAACATATGAAAAAATTGAGTACCATATTTTAAAATACATCTCATATAAATAATAAAAAGGAAAGTGTGATAATGATAAGATAACAAAGATAAGTGAAACTTTTAGGCTTACTTTAAACAAATAGTATAAAGAAAAAAAGTGTCAAAGTAAGAGTACATTAACACTTTTAAGGCAAGTTATTTAGGTAAGTAAACTAAGCCACAAAAATATACTGGCCAAATAACAGACTCACCTACAATAGCAATTTATAATAAAAATATATCACGCCGTTTAATTGGACGCATTTGAATCTGGAACGCCGCGAGAATAAATTTAAATGAGATTGAATATGGAACTCTCGCATATGACGTATGATGCAGATACTGCAACGGTAAATATCGCGGTAAAAGCAAATTGATTTTTTCTAGCATCAACTTCGATCAAATGACCAAATGAGTTTCATCATCATCATCATCAGCATTGAGACATGTTAACCTTTACTAATGAAAATTGCAAACTTTAGATTTTAAAGCTAATGAAACCAAAATCTGCAGTAAATCATCCCTTAAACAATATAAGTTCTTGTACCCTTATTTAGAAATAACTTATTGCAATTTATTGTTATATTGACTGTAATAAATTTCATATGGGTGCCTTTTATGCCTGAAATAAAGAATATTTAATTTAGCAAATTATTCTTCGCGTTTCGATTATATATAGATATGTAAACGTATCTGCAACGTCATCAGGATTGGCCATATCATCTCATCTTGTAGGTCTCTACAATAAAGTGGTATTTCACAACCAAATTACTTTATAATCAAGTTTTCACGAAATAACAGCATAGACAGGTAAGGAATAACACAGTTCGTCCTTCCAAGATGCTTTTAACATGAAACAATACGAGATTACGTGGAACTAGGGAGATTCGTCTCCTCCAATGATACGCTGATTGTTTTCATCCGTTTTCATCCGTTTTCATCTGAAAAACCTTGACAGCGCTCAGAAGACTTGACGCTTCTCCAGATTGATGTTGTCAATCTTGTCCCGACGATTCTCTTCGAAGCAAATCTACGATTCACAGCAAAGAGATGGCATGCGCCGTCAGATATATAGGGTGAAATTTCACTAGTGAGTGACCGATACGGTACTGAAAACCCAAAACGGGCTGGTGATAAAGAAAAACTTACCCAAAAGAAAATATAAAATAATTTGGACCTGCCATTGACTTGTGCGCCATTTTGTATGGTAGGCCCGAAATTTTTCCTCATAATTTCGACCTATGTGCCTTGGGAAAGTTTGTTCCTCAATATCACCAGCCTGTCCTGAGTTTCCGCTATCAGTCTAGTAAAATTGCACCGTCAAACGTATCTACTGGGTTTTCAAAGAAAATTTTTCCACCATACTTCCGAGTTCGCTGATAATCGCGGCCATTTAGGCTTATTCTCGTTACGGTCACCTCTATCATAATCACCATCTTTTCTTAGGCCTTCCCCTAGAACCCTTACCTGCATGGGGCAACTCTAGAGAGAATAAAACGAAACGATGGCATCTATTTAGTTCCTACCCTGGCCCGCCTTTTACGAGCCCTATACGAGCCTTAATTTGAATAAGTTATCGAACCAAATTTATGAATCAAGGTCAAGTTAAAACTAAATTATAAATGCAAGTTCAACAGCCATCGGGTCACCTATCAAAGAGTCGACCGCTACCGCTACCACCCGATTAAAAATGGTCAGATTAGAACTGGTTCTATCCGGAACAAATCGACAAACGGTCAGACGATCATCGCATCCATTTTACGACGAAACATCACGAACACTGTACTGTACCACCTGTAGATACGAGTTTAATGCCTCCAGCCTGTTACTCAATAGGCACATAAAATAATGTAAATACACATACATACACATATCATGCCTTTATCCCTTGCTGGGTAGGCAGAGCGTTAACAGCCGTAAAATAATAGTTCCCGACAATAATAGATATTTCAGGGTCTTCTTTACAATACAATATACTTTAGTGCACAAGAGAAACATATTAAAAACAAAATGTGAAATAATATTAAAAATTGTTTAATTGGCGGCCTTATTGCTCATATAGCAGTATATATGTCTTCAGAAGACAATAAGGTTAGAGTCACATCGTCATTCAATTTTACTGTACTTGACGAATACAAGGTTAGTATTTACTTTGGTTTAATTTTACCTTGAACGTTAATCGATCTTCATTGATCTAGAAAAACTAAACAAGGCTGAGACAAAAGAAAAACCACAAGTTGCTATTTATCCTTGAAACAAACAACTGCAAAAAGTTTATAAAGACAACTGCTCTTTGTCAAATTTTAAGTCGACCACAATCAGCTTACGAAAAACTTTGGATTGAATTTAATGAAACCGCAAAATATTAAACAATGTTTTTGCATCATCTACGTATTTCGAATTTATTCAATACTTGCGGCCCTCCGGTTTTTAGTCGGGACAAGTCATTTTCCTAACATTTATACATATAAACTTTTTTGATAAATCCCTCCATTTATTTAAAATAAAGTAGTTTTAAAGATCTAAGCATACAACGGATCTATCTGTATCACAATTTTAGACGACAGGCTGTCAATCTGTCACTATGGCGATTTTTCTGAAACGGCCCTCAAATATAATGTCAGACGTGGCGATAGCGACCGTATTTTTACAGCTGTATACGCTCCGCCTACCCCGCAAAGGAAAAAGGCATGATATGTGTGTGTTTGTGAAACAAAACAACGTCACAATATCTAAGATCGTCTTCAGTATATTGCCGTTCCGGATTGACAAGATAAGTTGTATGAAACCGTATGTAAAAGCAAATATGATGCTGCACTCGCGTGCGGCTGTCACAGACTCAAAATACTTCCCGTGTTAGGTATACAATTTTTTGAAAACCTGCGAAATTTGAAGCACGGGCAGGATTTAGCGTTACTGTCATTAAAATAGGTACACTTGCAAAATTGGCGGGCAGGAGACAAGCTGCGGTAGCCCAGAAGGAAGAGGCGTCGCCACTATTAATGGCGAAAGTCGCTGGTTCAAATCCTGCCCGCGCTCTAAAATTTTGCTAGTTTTCAAAAAATATAAAAAAAATACAAATATTGATTCTTCATAACGATGCTACTTGCCAAAAATAGTTCTAGGTCCACGTGTACTACCCTATTAATTTTGATTCCCTTGATATATATAAGCTAAAAACTGTAAATGTGACCACTTCAAGACACAGCACTAATTAGCTATGGACAGTAAATAATACCAATTTGCCAAAGTATACGCGGACAGCGACTGTCATAATGATTAAGTTAAAACAGTTAGTCCTACTTGACTGGTCTAACTCTGCCTGATTGGCTGAAAGACTAGTAAATTATCGTGTATGTCAGAATTTGCACCTTTACCTAACTCAATGATTATACGTCCGTTAGTTCCCAGGAAGCGCCATGTTCCTTCCTTCTGTAGATACTACTAGAAGCACTACGAGTAGTTTGGCCCGATGGCGTAGTGAGTACCCCTGCCTGCTACGCCGAGGGTTGTGGGTTCGATCCCCACACAGAACAAGCATTTGTTAGTTATTTTTCAAATGTGTTGATTCTAGGTGATGTTCTATGTATTGTTTGTATTTATTTACAAAATATTAAAAGTATTTATGTATTGTATCAGCTATCTTGTTTCCATAGTACAAGCTTTGCTTAAATGCTTAGGTTGGAGCTAGATGGCGCTGTAAGAAATGTCCAGGATATGTATTTATTTGTGTAATAGATTAAATGGTTCTCCTCGTTTATCATACGTATAGTAACTAAGAGAAGCTAGTAGTAGTATAGTATGTTGGCTTAGAATAGCATCACCCCATTTCTTTCCTGTAGGTGTCTTAAGAGGCGACTAAGGTCTCGAGGGTTATCTACATAAGTCAGGGTATTGCAAACGTTCCGGGTTCGATTCTCGGTGGGACACTCACAAAAGTTGATATTTATCTTTTTGTGAATTTGTCTGGTTAGGACATTGCAGGGTGAACCAACTGATTGTCCGAGAAGAAATAGGCGGTTGAAAAACTCTGACACCAGGGTTCATCAGGTCCTTGGATGACTCGGTGTCCCAGAAGAAGATGGTATTGCAATCTTGAGCGATCGGCTGACAATCTGTTATGGCGATACACAATTTTTAAATAACCCTCAAATGTTTATCAGGATTGCTTGGCGTAAATGACCGTTTTTACGGCCTTTTACACTCTGCCTTCTCCACAAGGAATATAGGCGTGTATATATGTATGTAACTAAGAGAAACCGGTGATGGTGGATCCCGTAAATGGCTAACTCGAAGTGCTTCTAATAGTACCTATTCCGGCTTTACAGCCAATCTCTTTCACATCCTCTATTCACCTAACTACAGTCTTTTAGATATACTTACCTTCAATAGTTTCTGGTATGTCGGTTTAAAGCCTAGATATTAAAGTGATTGCAAGTTGTGGTAAGACTAAATGACTGCGCTAAAAACTTTCTCCTTTCCACTATTCAAATCAAACCATCGCGTTAAGATTAAATACCAAATTTTTCAATACTTCCCGAGTTAAGTATCCAATTTTCAAAAATTTGCAATGTTTTCATGTGCGGTAGAATGAACCTGCGATTTTCGTTTACTAGGGGCAACGCCTCTTCCATCTGGCCCAACGCGGCTCGTCCCTTGCCCGCGAATTTTTGCTAGTGAATCTTGTTGCCAATAACGTTTAAGATACGAGTATGTAGTAGGAATGCGATCTTCATAACTTTATCTCGTATATTTGTAGGTTAAAAACTAGACTTACTACTAAAAATATTGAAACAAAGATTTGAAACTGAAGTCTTAGGTTTATGTATGTGGGTACTGTTATAGGGTATAAGCTTCAAGTCGTTGACATAGTTTCTAGTGTAAAGTAGTTTTACTTACATGAAAACAATCAGCACTTAGCATTACTTATACTTAAATGGACTTACTTATATTTTACAACAAGCTCGAATATGTAAGGTTGGTTGGCGTATTAGAAAATCGTGTAACGTCTTACTGTCAGGCGGTTGCTGACATTTCACTGCAGGCTGTCAGCCGGAGCTGTCAATGGTGTAAAATTGAAAGTTGATGCCTTGACATTAGGTGTTTAAAGTTGTAGTGAGGAATGTAACATTTGAGCATCGCAAAGTGTTGAATCGGTGGTATTAAAGGGTACCTTTAAATGTTGACTATCGAACTTAGTTTTGCAATTTTGAAATCATACAATCGTTGTTTATGAGAGTACCTAAACTTATATACGTAAATATACATATTTTCGTTCTGGTTTTCTCTCATCTGTACGCATATTACAGAAGGAAGGGAAAATAAGGAAATTGAATAAATAAATTGAAAATTGAAAATTATAATGTGCGTTGACAAAACCGTGTAAATCCATACATTTCTGAAGAAGTGTTTTTCAAACATCGCATTGTAATGAGCATTTTTTTGTATCTTTAGTTTACCTACTCAGGAATTATGGATTTCATGCTCTTGCAGTTAAACAAACATGTATAAATAAGAAAAAAAAAACACCGGCCGGTAAAACAATAGCCGCTAGAAGAGTAAATCATAACATCATCGGTGCAAGCGAGTGCAGATCACGCGGTAGATGTAATTGCGCGTTTAATTATGCGCACGCGTGAGCGCTGCGCCCGCGCACCCGCAAGGCAAGTCCGCGATGACTTTCCACCAGTGTGGTCTACGTGAAAGAAGAGCAGAGGAAAACACAGCCAACCATTGCACGTATGCTGCCCGAAATCGCTGTTTTCATGAAGATTATAACAGTCCACTGCTAGACATTGGCGTACGTCGATCAGGGATATTGCTCTCCACGCTTGGCAGGTAGATTGGCCAGCGCTGGAGGGAACGCTCCTGCCTATTCTCTGGATGACTATTCCTTAGTCGCTTTTTACAACGCGCATGGGTAGAATCGGGATGCTATTTTAAGCCGGCACCACACGGCGAATTCGCAGTTTATGGGCCTCCAAATCGACGGCTGCCTGGGAGAGTTCTATCCTAGCAGCAGATGATGATGATTCAAAATTTCATGAATAATCAACATAATTAAAGCAATTACCTAGAACAATTTCGATGATAACATAACTTAGATACAGTTTTCTGCAGCAATTCTTCATTCCCATCAGACTTTGTCGACATCGATAAGTTGTAGGTATGATTACGTTTATAAGTTTACTAACATGTAGCGTGCTAGTTTACTGGGCATGATAGAATGCATTCTTGTTAACTAGAAAACTGTAGCTTTGTAGTTAAAGAATATGATAGTATTCAAAGCAAGTAATAAGGTCTAAGTAATCTTGGTAAGCAAGGTAATCTTTTATATAAGGGTATTTTCTACACATTTTCTATAGGTCAAATGTGACGATGATGTTTAATTTCAACTACTATATAAATAAAAAAAAAGAATGAGTTCAGCAATAAAACTACGTTTGTACTAAGAACAAGTGTTTCTCTCGACAACTCCCGCTGCAGCCCTCATTGCTTGGCGACCCTGCCAGTGCTCCCTTTGGGCGGTGCATCTTAGATGCATCATTGCAGGTCAGATAATTCATGCTTTATCCATTACCTACCACCCATTTTGAATTGTTGTATTACGACCAGATGGTGTAACGACCAATGCTTTACTGGCTACTGGGTTAATTTCCTCCAAAGTCAGGTTTATCCTCAGTGGATTTGGTCAGAGGCACAGACTAGAGCCAACTAACAGCTAACCACATCACTACATAGTATAAAATTAAGTTGCTTCCCTATTGCTAGTAATGTCCCGTTCGTTGTATGCTTATATCTTTAAAACTAAGCAATGTATTTCGGTGCGTTTTTCATTAATAGATAGAATAATTCAATCGAAAGGTTTATATTATAATTTATGCCGGAAAAGGTGACATTCTCAGAAGAAAACGGGTGGCATCGGGTAAAACCACTAAGCCGTCCGCTGGTGGCAAATCTTCACCGTTTTCTTTTTTGTGTGGGACACCAAGTCGGCCAACGACCCGATAAACTCTGGTGTCAGAGTTTTTCAACCACCTACTACGAGAAGGAGGCCTCTGATATGGTTGTGTAACGACCGCCGTCTTAGTTACCGTAGACAACAACAGCAGTCCCGGTTGCTGTCTGGAGGCAAATAAAAAACAAACATTGCATAAACCTGTAGCATGGTCCGCTACGCCCGTGACTTGGACCTTCGTGCACTACTGGCACTCGTAACTTGGCATCACTGTCTTCAACAGCAGTGCGGAAGGAAGCATCGTTGCCTCAATTAATACCTAGTGTCGCACTCACCACTTTCCGATTTCAATGCTTTCTGATCAAATTAATTGACATGCAGAAACGATCAAGTTGTCTGATCTCTGTACGTATAGTATGACTAGTTTTATTATTGGGCCTCCCCTCTCTATGCGGTTTTGTGGGCTATTTGCGACCAGTTCGGTTTAAAGTAGTACGACCAATTGAATACCAAATTTTAAAACACTTCCCGTATTAGGTATAGGAGCCATGCCACACGTTACTGGCATTAAGATACACTTGCAAAGGCGCGAGGCGCCGCTCCTAGTTATGGTGAAAGTCGCAGGTTCAAATCCTGTCTGTGCTTATAAATAAATAATACGATCAAATAGTTCATCCACCTGTTAATTTCAAACCTGACAACATATCAAGTAAGGACTCAGTGAAGCCATTATATATCAGTTTTACAGTTTTAATTGTATACTAGGTACCTATATCGTGCTCTCCGAAATACGGAACCATGGACTTTTTTATTACGGACAATCTGTTGTCTCAGTCAGAAATGTCAACCGAACTAGGAACACTAATACAGAAATATTACTAAGAAAAACTTGACAACACGAAATTAAAACAATACATCATTGTTACTAGTTTGATTATTAATGTACACTCAGTCGCTATTCTGTGATAGTAAATGGAACAAAAACCAGTCCCCAAAGAGACACATTGTCATAGATAACAATGACATTATTATTGCATTATTCGCTGCAAGAAGTTGCAACATACCTTTGTGATTGAAATGTCGCAAGCGAAAGACTGAAAATCGAATCTACTATCTACGTAAATATGTACTAATAGTAATAGTACTAAGAGGGTTCCCGAGTGGAGGCCACGCCTCGGCAAGCAAACGAAGCGTTGGACGACCTCCGGCCAGATTGACCGATGACTTAAAAATGGCGGCTGGTAGCGACTGGATGGCGAAAACGGGAGATCGTGCTCTATGGCGTACCCTGAGGGAGGCCTACGTCCAGCAGTGGACTGCAACAGGCGTACGTATATCAATAAAATGAAAGAAATATCTTTTCCTTTTTTTTCGACTGAAATAAGTAGTTTTTCTACAGATTTCGTCAATCTATCCACTTTGCAAATGACGATTAACATATTATTTTTTATTGATTGTATGATATTGTATAACCGACGAGCATGCATGAAGAGATTGATGAATGTAGAGGAGGCGAAAGAAGTATGCCAGGATCGTAGTAAGTGGAAGGAAGTAGTCTCTGCCTACCCCACCGGGAAAGAGGCGTGATTTATGTATGCATGCATGTATGATCTAAAACTTTTTTTTTTTTTAGTTAGATTGGTGTTTTGACCATTTACTTCACAGAAAAAGAGGTTTTTTTCACACTTCTCTTGTAACCTCCGGCCCATTGCCCCTTATCAAAATGTAGATGTCCCCTGGGGGAAGCCTTCATCCAGCAGTGTAGCATAGCATCTCTCTCTTTTCGTGTGGGACACCGAGTCGTCTTACGACCCGATGAACCCTGGTTTCAGAGTTTTTTAACCGCCTACTACCACTAGTAGGCCTCTGACATGGTTGTGTTACGACCGCCGTCTAAGTAATCATAGACAGCAACCGGGACCGACGGCTTAACGTGCCTTCCGAAGCACGGAACCATTTCTTTTTCGGACAATCAGTTGGTTCACCCTGCAATGTCCTAACCAGACCGGGAACAAATTCACAAAGTGATAAATATCAACTTTGTGAGTGCCCCACCGGGAATCGAACCCGGAACCTTTGCGTCGCAGGCAGTCGCACTACCACAGCGCCACATCGGCTGTCGACTGTAAGACTGTAGTGGATTGCAATAGGCTGATGTATGTAAGTATGTACTAAGCATTCATCAGCCATTATACAAGAACACAAAAACAGCGGAAGTTAATCAGCGCTGGCTAATCATAGGTTTGGTGCGATTTCGAGTGTACGCATTCCTTTTTCGTTGTTATTATTTACACGCATTCTACTAACGAATTAGTTTGTTATAATAGCTTCATTCATTAGCAGCATACTGCACTGCTGGACATAAGCCTCCCAATATTGTCGGGTATTACTCATTACGATCGGCGACTGGATTGGCGAGCGCAGTACAAGATATTGCTTTCACAGGGAACGCTGCTGCCTGCCTATTCTTGCCCAGTAATATTTAAAATATTTTTACTATGATGAGCACTCTACTATTAGAGATAAATCAAGAATTTATACTATATTTTTTAGTTCCTCATGTGTCTACGCTTGTACGCTGTTTGTGCTGTTTCGAGATTGGAAAAGTTGCTGAAAAAGAAAAAATGAGAAAAGATAGATAGGTTTACCCAATAGTACCAATACGCACCAGCTTCACTGTGATTCTGATGTTTATAGCAGCGGCGTTGGTTACCCGCGTATACCGAGACGGTGGTCCTTCGCCACATCATATCATACTTACATATACCTACCTAAACTGTCTTGTTGTGATTCAACAGTAGCACCTCTTCGCAAAAAAAGTTTTCTCTCTAACAATCTATCAAAATGTTCATTGCTCCATTTTTTGTAGGTAGTAAGTAAACCTAAGTATAATTAGAACCTGCACACTTAACGGAATATTCGTTGTAATTAAAGTATTGACAAAAAGTGCCTAAAAACGGCCACTTTTGGTATTCATTGCCATATGTTTAATAACAGAGAATATTTCTATTTAGTTTGAAGATTCTAAATTGAAAAGTTTTTTTTGTGAAGTGGCACCACTGTCGAGGTCATTGACGGCTACAATAGCCTTAAGAAAAGATTCAATGTGCATTACTACAGTCAGGCTAGAAGATATACCATACTTTAGTTAGACAGTGCACAGTAGGCAATACATAATTTATAAGACTTATAAGTTTGCATGCATACCTAGGTTAGTTATATAATTAAGATAGGTATTACAATTGCATGTTAAGATGTGAACTGCGAAAACAAACTGTTTTCGCAGTTTGGCGAGAATATTGTTTGGAAGTAAATTATTGTGATATCTGTAAGTACACACTAAGTAAATAATAATAAATTAAACGGCGAATATTATCATCGATAGCTTCGACAAGCGATCACTAGAATCAGCTCTACTGTTCATGGTTGAAGAGATGCCGATTGGGCAGTAGCCAGTAAGCCACTTCAGAATGACTTAAACAATACGGAATCGGTTTTCGTTGCTTCGGTTCCGCACTCATTGCCGCCACACGGAAATTGATACACACGGGCACATATTACGTGAATCTTCCAATTATATACTAAAACCCGTTCATCGGGCGTTTGCCGTGTGATACCGGCTTAGAATAGCATCACTCCATTTCCTTCCCGTGGTTGTAGTAAGAGGCGACTAAGGGACTCGAAAGATACATGTGAATTGCAATTTTAGACGATGGGCTTACAACTTATCGTTATCACTATGGTGATGCAGAATTTTCTGAATGACCTTCAAATGTCAAATATAAATATCTTTATTACTTTCATTAATTAGTTCACAATATTACAACACAACATATGAATACACAGTAACAGTAAGCGATACAACAAAAATTGGAATTTCTGAGAGCAAACGGTGAGGAGAATGTCCGTTTCTTACGGCTGTTTATGCTCTGTCCACCCCGGAATGGATAAAAGCGTGATATTTGTATAAAGATATAATTATTTTAAAACTCGCCACTCTGAGTATTTCCTGCGATCCAGTGAAAAGCTAAGATCAATGTCATCTTTTAAAAGTATTTGTTTAACATTAGTACCTACAAAAAAGGCAAAGATTTATAAAAGTATACCACGTAAAAGTTAGAAGCCCGAGAAATGCCTGTTCTGTTCTGTTCTCTTTCAGTTCAATCATTTTTCAATAACTTGTTCAATGCGTATCTTCCTTTTTAAATAAGGCCCAAAGTACTTTTAAGTAAACCCGAGCATCATTGGCCTCAATTCGGGATAACGACTATATTAACTAACCTTTAATTTGCGCTTTCACTTTCCGTCAAAGAGGTTTAGAAAAGGATAGAAGATATCTAAGTCCTGTCATGTTCAAAAATGACAGTGGGCTCTATTTAATTTAGTCGCCATTGGCCACAATTCGGGATATAAATTTTCCTTACTTGCCTTAAATTAGTGCTGTCATTTTCCGTCAAATAGGTTTAGAAAAGGATAGGAGATATTTTAGTCGTCGTGTCATGTCTTATTATTTCATGCAAAATACGTGTTATCTGTCAAAATAAGGCGACAATCAAAACAATGGCGACTAAATTGATTAAGAAAGGCGAAAAAACCCTTGACGTTTTTAAAAATGACAGGACTTCGGTATCTTCTATCCTTTTCTAAACCTATTTGACGGAAAGTGACAGCACTAATTTAAGGCAAGTAAGGAAAATTTAAATCCCGAATTGACCTCATTGTTTTATTTTGACTTTGATTTTGTGTCTGTTTAACTTAACATAATCAATGTGACAAGTTCGTTCATAATTACATTTAATTATCTCTTCGGGGATGGCAATTTCATCAGCCAAATACCATTTTAGTGGCAATTCCATTAAGTCCTGTATTATAGCCTTATACAGGGTCGTGATTAAACTCGTAACGCGGAATTACACCCTGTATAGCGGAATTAACTGCTTAATCCGTCTTAATTGTTCAGCAGTTGGCTAATGGAGGCTTATCGTAGATTTAGGGGCATTCATCATCTTAAAATAATTAGTTGTAATAAATCTAGATACCTACCAACCAATTACCTTAAACCTTATTTAAACAAAAGTGTGTACTGAATTACAAAACACTTATAAATGTATAAAGAATTTGAGAACTTTTAAAATTGCATCGACATGAGCCGCGGTAGCCCAGTCGGTAGAGGCGTCGGCAGTACTGATACCGAATGTCGCAGGTTCAAATTCTGCCTGCGCGCGGTGCAATTCTGCAAGTCCATATAAATAAAATAAAACGGTTACCAAACATACCAAGCTTCCGGACCAAAGTCATGAGGTAAACACGGCTTTGCTTGTTTAGTTTAAAATTATGGCATGTCAATCAGCACTTTGCTATGATTGCGCTGTAGATGAAAGATCGTGCCCTATGGCGTACCCTGGGGGAGACCTACGTCCAGCTGTGGACTGCAATAGGCTGATGTATGTATGTATGCGCTGTAAACACACGTAGACAGCATTGAGCATGCGACAAGCGAGTGTCAGATCTAGCCACAGACATAGAGTAGAAATCACATAGAGATGACACTCCCGCTCCAGACGCGCTCAAGGTCAATCCGTCTGGCTGTCTCTTAGCGAACAATTCAGTCGGGAGTGCGCTTCGCCGCGGAAACGTTCGTCGTTCGGGTCGAATTTTCATTTTTTGTGAAAAATTTAGCAATGCCGAATTATTGTGGTGTGTATGGCTGCAAAAGTGATGCGAGGAAGACTCCGCATCTAAGTTTTTTTAATTTGCCTAAAGATGAGCCAAGGTAAGTTATGATTTTACAGTAAATACGCTTTGTGTGTGCTTTGTGCCGTGTGCCGAGCGAGAATAACCTAGATCGTCCGTCAATACCACGCAGTAGGTAGATAGTTCGGTGAGGTAAGGTATTTAAATACATACTTATAAGCCAGTACAAGAAGAGTAGGCTGTAATATATTATCTACCTATTAACAATAAAATGGTAAGGTAAGACTTTAAAACGGGTAAATATTTTGTTCCCACGGGAAAACTGTTAGCAGTGGTCGCAACCGCTTGATTGGCCGCTAGTCTGGAATAAAATTATTGGCACGTGACAGCCCCGACTTAAAGCGCGGGAGAGTGCGGGGCGTTACGGGCTGCGGGGGGAAGTAGGTGTTTAAAGCGCGGCTTTTGGGGCCTAGACAAAGGAGTTTCGCTTCTATACGCCAGTATTATTATCTATTCTTATGCCACAGATAACAAACTCCGCATTCCGACCACTTCTCACGAGCGAGAGACTTTTCAACGCATTGATAGAATAGGCACCTATTTGTATGTAAACTATGGAAGAAAAGTGCCTGAATTTGCAAATTATTTGCTTTATAAGAAAGTCAAGTCTAAGTCCACCATGTGATGCCGGCTAAGAGTAGAACCACTCTTAATGAGAGTTACTTAGGCATTATGAAATTAGGCCTTTTGAGCTTCAGTTGTTATGAAAATAATGCCATTTTCATTACAGTCATTATGAGAATCAGTCGTATTTATTACGTAGGCATTTTGAGATTAATCCGTAATGGACGTGATCCTATACGTGGATGTCGTAAAAAGCGACTAAGAGTTAAATTCATCTCAGGAATGATAAATTCCCTGTATATCATCTTGCATACGTGCGTGGCTAGTATGGATTTACCCCGATAGAGGTAGGCCCATGTCCAACGTTGGACTGTTGCGGCTGTTAATGTTATAATAAAAGTGTAATAATATTTTATGTCATCAAACATCTCTATAAGTAAACAAAAAGAATTCAACATTGATCTCTGTAGGTAATACTTAAATACAAACATCAGCCTATTGCAGTCCACAGTTGGACGTAGGCCTACCCCAGGGTATGCCATAGGGCTTTAGGTAATGAGATCAGTGAAATATTACTGTTTACCTTACGAAACAAGCTTTCTTAAATGAAATACATAATTAAACCATAGAAAAAACACAAATAAATCACGTAGAGCTGTTAATGCGTATTTAACTGCAAACAAATCAGATTGAATTGAAATGAAATAGAAATTTCCCTGCGGACAGATCACGGAGAAAAGTGAAATTTGTCTCAACTCATCATTATTTTACCATGATCGTGAAATTCAATTAGCTACTTGTATGGGTGGTAAAGTGGTAGTGCGACTGCCTGCGACGGAGATATCGGTATCGATTCTCGGTGGGGCACTCAAAAAGTAAATATTTATCACTTTGTGAATTTGTTCCCAGTCTGGCTAGGACTTTGCTGGCTGAACCACCTGATTGTCCAAAAAGAAACATTGTTCCGTGCTTCGGATAGCATGTTAAGCCGTGTCGGTCTCTGTTGCTGTTTACGATTACTTATACGGCAGTTGTTACATAACCATGTAAGAGGCCTACTACTAAACGGTTGAAAAACTCTGACACTAGGGTTCATCAGATCGTTACATGACTAGGTGTTTTAAACGAAAAGAAGATAGGTGGTTAATAAAATTCACAATGAAACATGATTGTTTTATTTTTTTCAAAAGTTCTCTATTTTCATTTCATGTTATCCAAAACATGCAAAGTTAACATCATTAAACAGAAAAATATTTTTAGATGATCTCAATTTGACGCATTGTAAACATTGTTTACAATGATAATGACGGCATTTGATTCATACTATGTACTGTTATAAAAAGAAGCTCAATTTATTGACTAGTATGCAAGTAGCGAATTGTTTGAACTTCCTAGGTGGTACTCACAGTTTCAACAGAAGCTGCTGTTATATTTTCCGGTTACAGCCATAGTTTCCGTGAGGGTGTGAGGCTTCTGGGTAAAAGGGCTATACTGCACTTAATCGTAGCGTTGGACGCCCTACGGCCAGATGGACCGATGACTTAAAGTGAGCAGTTGGTAGCGACCGGATGGCAATAACGGAAGATCGTGCCCTATGGCGTACCCTGGGAGAGGCCTACGTCCAGCAGTGGACTGCTACAAGCTGATGTGATGTGATGATGTGACTGCAATTTTTCTTCTGATTATCGTGTGGGACAACGAGTCGTCCAACAAACCAATCAATCCTTGTGACTATACAGGCTGGCATTCAGTATTAATCTTTTTTGATATTTAATACCAAATTTTAAAACACTTTCCGTGTTAGGTATAATTTTTTTTTAAACTTGCAAAATTTTCAAGCGCGGGCAGGATTTAAACCTGCTACTTTTGCGTTACTAGTGGCGACGCCTCTTCCATCTGGGCTACCGCAGCTCGTTCCTTGCCCGGCAATTTTGCAAGTGTATTTTAATGCCAGTAACGCGTGGCACGGCTCCATCTACCGGGTTAGTTTTGCAGATGTTATAGGCGTTTCCACTAGTAATGCGAAAGTCGGAGGTTCAAATCCTGCCCGCGCTTGAAAATATTGCAAGTTTTCGAACAAAAATAGATATTTTTATCATCTTTGTTATACAACCATGTCAGTGATTGAAAAGCTCTGACACCAGGGTTTATCAGGTCGTTCGTCGACTCAGTGTCTTATACGAAAAGAATAAGAAAACAAGTTAATTGAGATGAGAATAAAAATATATATCCGCTAGTGTGAACTTTTTGGTTTCTATAATATTCTCGTCCGGAATGGCTACAAAACCTTTCCCATCACCAGCGCGTGCCTGCTTGCATACATTACGTTGCGTTGGTGTAATTGGCTGAGCCGATCAGCCGATAAGAGCCATCACCAGCCAATTTCATGGCTATCGATCTCGTTTATGTCGGCCATCGACGTTTTTGCGCCGCATTCGTAGGGTGAGGGGCCGAATCCCCGGATCGTCAGTTGTTTTTTACGGTTGAACAATCAACAAGAGAAGTTTCATAATAGTAACGAATAGAAAAAAAAATGATTCTGCGTTCAAGAGTTCAGAATAAAAATAATTTCTATGCAGGTACTTGGTAACAAGCTACGAAAAAACACTTTTTAGTCACTGTTTCGTAACCGGTTACGAATGAACACTATTTTTTTCCACGTTCGTAACTTTTCGTAACTAGCTACCAAATGACACTATTAAATCACTATTTCGTAACTACTAACCGTGGATGCTAGACTATTTGCTTGTTTGGGAAAGTTGCATGACTTGACTTGACGAGCCCTACATTTTAGATGACAGCTGTCAAACTAAAAAACCGTTTATCTCGTAAACCTTGCATGCTAGACTATTAGTTTGTTTGGGAAAGTTGCATGACTTGACGAGCCCTACATTTTAGATGACAGCTGTCAAACTAAAAAACCGTTTATCTCGTAAACCTTGCATGCTAGACTATTAGTTTGTTTGGGAAAGTTGCATGACTTGACGAGCCCTACATTTTAGATGACAGCTGTCAAACTAAAAAACCATTTATCTCGTAAACCTTGCATGCTAGACTATTAGTTTGTTTGGAAAAGTTGCATGGCTTGACGAGCCCTACATTTTAGATGACAGCTGACAACTTCCCCAAAGAAACTAGTAGTCTAGCATGCATAGTTTCCGAGGTAAACAGGAATTGAGTTTGACAGCTGTCACTAAAAATGTGGCAAGATCTAGACCTATAACTTCCCCAAAGAAACAAATAGTCTAGCATGCGTAGCTTCCGAGATAAACGACTTTTTAGTTTGAGAGCTGTCATCTGTCATGTAGATTTCGTTGAGGCCTACAACTTCCGGACCATAAAGTTGAATTTTAGTTTACGAAATAAACGAGCTACACGTTTGACAGCTGTCACTTAAAATGTGAACAAAGGGACACTTAAAATCTAAGTAAGATTTCAAAAACAAATAGTTTGTTAAGGTGCATTGTTGATAGCATAATCAATGTACAGCGAACACGAGTGGTGGCTGGGAATTTTTGTCTCATTCGTCACTAGTGGCCTTCAAAGTGGAGACAAATGGGAACACAAGTTCTATTGGTACATAGCTGAGCAGATTTTTTTTAGATAAAATTTTTAAAAATAGTGTTTATTCGTAACCAGTTACGAAACAGTGACTAAAAAGTGTTTTTTCGTAGCTAGTTACCAAATTCTGGTTACGAAAGTGCACGAAGGGCATTTTTCCTGAGGCTTAGAATAGCGTTACCCTATTTCTATCTGTGGGTGTTGTAAAAGATGACTAAGGGATGAACCTAGGGAATGGGCAGCAGTGTTCTTTGTAAACACAAACACTCTTGCACTGCGCTCGCTGATCCACCTGTCAAACTTGGTGAGTATGGAAAATACCATCCCAATAGGGGAGGTCCATGTCCAGCAGTGGACTGTTGATGTTTATATCTCCTTAAAAGTCGTTTTTTTTAAAGAAAACGATCATGTATATGGTCATGATCATGACCCATGGAGCCGAGACGTGGAACCTGACAGTAAAACTGGCCCACCGGCTACATGTCACTCAGAGAGCTATGAAAAGGTCTTTGCTCGGTATCTCGACAATGGACAAAATCCGGAATGTGACTATCCGCAAAAAGACCAAAGTAACGGACATAGTCTGGAAGTGTAGCAAACTGAAGTGGCAGTGGGCAGGGCACATCTGCCGTAGAACTGACGGACGGTGGAATAAGCGGGTTCTCGAGTGGAGGCACCGACTCGGCAAGCGTAGCGTTGGACGACCTTCGATGCCTTAAAAAAAGGCGGCTGGTAGCGACTGGGTGGCAACAACGAGAGATCGTGCCCTATGGCGTACCCTGGGGGAGGCAGCAGTCCAGCAGTGGACTGCAATAGGCTGATGTATGTATGTATGATCATGTATCATACGAAATTCCGCAATAATAAGTATTAAATGCGTTTGAAATGTGTCTTTCAGAATTGATAATTGTTAAATTGTACTTTCGCGAAAACTTTTAAGTAATAAATGTTACATAATGCAAATTTATTATGAAGTAAGCAAATTAGGCTGACGGTCTGTTATTACACTCTGATGGTGACTGTGCAGACGCTACCATCTAGCAGCTTATTAGGTAATCGGTTTGAAACTCTGACAGCAGGGATCTTCAAATCGTTCGTCGATTTGGTGGGTGGTGTCCACACAACAGAAGAAGATAGGCTGATAAGTACTTTACTTTACTTGAAGAAAGCTAGAGACAAGTAAATATTCTACTATGATTCACAATAACAAATATGAAATAAATATTACTATATTCTATCTAGGATAGTAAATGTCATTACTATTTTGTATTATTCTCATAGAAAACTTTAATGTATCCCCGTGCCTAATGATATTAATCAAAAGGTATTCTGTGAAAGCTATCTTTACTTAGCAGCTAAATGATAGCTGTAGATGTTCGGTACTTTTTGATTAACTAATTTTAATTTTAATATAGGCACTTACATATCACTCGCATTCTCGAGACAAATCAAGCGATACACCATATGTCAAAATCCATCAAGCTATTTGGCCCGTGAAATAGAATATAGGTCTACATACATATAAACTATACTCTCGAAGAATATTACCCTGCTATTGATGCAGTCAGATAGTAAAGAAGTAATTTATTTCTTTCAAGATTGCGCTTCTCTTCTTCATAGTACAAATAATGTAAAAAACAACTGACGATCCGGGGATTCGGCCCCATAGAGTTTGAAACGTTTACGTCCAACAGATATGTTTCAAAGGAGTAGGAAAATATATCGCATTGTAATTAGGTAAGTTTAATTTGATAATTAGATGAGATACAACTTAGTAGGTAAAAATAAAAAAAGGTATTTGTTTTCAGAATTAAGTCGGTTTTCCCACTTGCCGTCCGTCTCTGCGTATTTTTAACGCACCGTTACGCATGCGTCTGTCAGAAGAAAAGAAATTGCGAATTCCAATTATTCCCTTGCAAATACGGCTACGGTGCGGAATGGGTGCGTCTGTTTAGTCGTTTGACAACGCCAAGTGGAAGAACCGCAAAAACCAAACCAAATTTTTAATAGGTATGAGAAGTCGACGTAATAGTTATAGCTACCGCAGATTTTATCACTTGGGCGAGTTCATTTAAACTACTCTAAACCGAAAAAATTTAAGCCACGCATATTATAGGGATCTTTATTATACTGGTTTCATACAAACATTCACACATAAATAATGCCCATATCCCTTACGGGGTAGGCAGAGTGTTAACGGTCGTAAAACGGATATTAACACCACGTCTTACAAAAGTTTGAGGGTCAATCAGATAACTGTGTATTACTATAGTGACAGGTAGTCAGCCTATCACCTAAAATTGCAAAACACATCTAGCCCTCGAGTCCCTTTGTTGCCTCTTACGACACCCATGGGTAAGAAATGGGGTGATGCTATTCTAAGCTGGCATCACACGGCAATACTGGTTCCCTATACAATAATTAAGAATAAGCAGTTTAAGTAAATCCTTAAATCTTAAATTCGTATTAAGGTGCTGCTGATATCACAAAGAATATTTAAATATTCTGAAAATATGATAGATAGTTTCGGTATATTAACTCAAAATACTGAAACGGGGTTCTTACCGAGATACTTATTTTTGTTGAATTGTCCGATATTTCGACCGAGTTCCGTTTCAGTATTTTGAGTTAATATGTGTGACCGCGAAAGTTTAAAATAGTTTAGTTTTTGTATTGCAGAAGAGCATGTTTTCTTTTTTAAAAGGCTTTACTTAAAAACACCAATAAATCGACTCATTAGCTTCAACAAGAGTTTTCTCCCTGCATCCTACACCACCGCTAATAGCCACAACTCTCGCTCTATTAGGCCAATAGCACACTACACCACCGCTCGCCACAACCCAGCACTTTCTACCGCCCGTACGCATGCAAATAGGCAAACCTACTTGACTGCTCACACAGAATAAATATACGTGTAAACAGTTTTTGCCTTTACGCCCAGTAATCGATGCTTTCTCGTGATTTTGCCGATGATAATGCGTATGCGCACTTCCTACACATATATACTTATCACGTCTGTATCCCTTGCGGGGTAGGCAGAGCGTAAACGGCCGTAAATAACGTACACTTATGCCACGACTCACAATAATTTGAGGGTCATTCAGAACAATTATTTATTATTAATTTATTTATTTACTTTAAAAAAAAAATCTTTTCTGAAAAAACATTTAGTTTTTTTTATGTTGCATAGTATTATCTCATATTGATTCATGAAAATTGTTGATCAACAAAGTGACAGGTTGCCAGCCTATAGCTAAAATTGCAATACGCATGCAAACCTAAAATCTCCCAGTTGCCTCTTGCGTAACCCACAGGAAAGAAAAGCGGTGATGCCATTCTAAACCGGCATCACATCACACGGCACTTCCTATAAAACATGTAAATATGGTTAACACGTTGAATGCGTGAGAAAAACCTCTCGTGGCTACGCTGGACGTAGCAGTTGCTACGAACGCTACGACGCTGCCGTAGCAAAATCAAAAATGTTCATTAAACATTAACATTCAGAACCACAACAGTCCACTGCTGTACATGGACCACCCCCTATGTGCAATGTGTTGCTTTGACAGTGACCGCTGCTGCCTAATTCTCTTGATGATTATCCCTTAGTCACTTATTACGACACCCACGGGTAGAATTGGGGTGATGCTATTCTAAGCCGGCACCACATGCCGAAGCCACTGGCCGAGTCAAAAATAGAGCCAATGACGATTGATTTTTTATTATGACTTTTATAGTGTTTGAATTACTGAAATATTTAATAACTTACGTACATTATAGTAAATGTTTAAGTATGATTAGTTATTCATCTTGTGCATTTCGTATTAGCACACGACTCAAGTTACATGCCGTATTATTAACCTGACCAGCCTCGAGGCAGTGTCTTTATTTTTTTTATCCCGTCCGAGCCAGTTTTCTATAAGGACAATACAAAATTGTTATAAACAAAAGATTTATTTTTAACAATGACGGATCATGACGTTAAATAGTGATAAAATTTCAATTTCACAATATGTTAGCTTTGAGTATAAACACCAGCGAAATAACTTCATTTATATATTAGTTGACTTACGTGTGTGAAAGAGGTGATTCCGTTTTTCAACACGATATTTGTTAATTATCTGATGTACCTAAACTAAGTTAACACAGGTATACTAAATGAAAGTTACTAACTGAAGAACGAAAAAGAAAAAAAGAAATTACTTAACTCAAAAGGAAGTAAAACTAGTTCACAGATAAATGTGCTAAGTGATCAAAAAACACGTAGGTATCAGCGCTTTCATAATTTGAATTTCACATTAATATAAATTTGACACAAATAAATACAAAATTCTATTTATACAGTAAAATAATAGCTAAGGGGGTAAACCAGTCAATGAAACTGATCAACTTTCCTCAAGGAAAATAGGTCGAAATATGAAAGAAAAAATTGGACATCCCATACAAATTGACCCAGCAGGAACATTTTGTATTGGAGGTCCAATTACTTTTATAAATCTTTCAACCTACGTTCCTTGGGGAAAGTTATTCAGTTTCATGGGTTCAGTCCTTAAAATATTTGCAGCAAATATTTTTCCACCCTGTATTTAGTTCATCATAACCTAAATGCGACAGAAACTTATTTATTCAATGTAACGGTAATGCATGTCATTTGAATATGAGAGATGTAAAAATCTCTGACCAAAATACATATCAAATGATATCTGCGTCTATATAAGATTCATAACTTGAATTTATAATCCACGAGAGTGACATTGGCCTCAATTCATTATAGCGATTCTCTTAACTTACCTTAAATTAGCGCTGTCACTTTCCCTCATATAGGTTTAAAAAGGATAAGAAATAGTAAAGTCCTGTCACCACTAGAAAGAATAAGATAAACTCACTTTCCTTGTCCCTTTGTATGCTTAGATCTTTAAAACTACGCAACGGATTTCGATACGTTTTTTAAAAATAAATATTGTGATCCAAGAGGCAGGTTTTTAGGTACCTATTACCGCGAAAAGCTATGCTCCTTCAGGAAAACGTGTAGCAGCGGGTGAAACCGCTGGGCGTGACACTAGTGGCTTATAAATTGACGCAAAATGCGCGTCATCTGTCAAAATAAGGCAACAATGGCAACTAAATTTACTTGAAATGGCGAAGACCCCATTGACAACTCCCATCCTTTTCTTAATCTATTAAATGGAAAGTGACAGCGCTAATTTAAGGTTACTTTAGATAATTGTTATCCCGAATTAACGCCATTGAGTTTAAATCATCGTAATAAATTCTCTGGTAATGCCAGAATTTAGGTTCCACTGTACGTGCCAGAACAAGACCGCACACAGCCCCAACTTATAACAAAACAAATGACTTAGTTTTAAAACTAGAGCAAACTTGCACCGCTTGTGATCAAAACTAGCATTTTAGCTAATTTGGAGTAACTGCATCGCAACCACATTAGAGGCAAGTTTCGCTGGCAACCCTCCAATGCCTTATTCATTACTTAACACTAGCACAGGGAAAGAAGAAGTAGTACTTACATATCTAAACTGTCTATACCTAGCATCATTGTGCTTCTGTACTAAAAACCTTATTTCAATAAATCCTAGTGCAAAATTGTTGGAGGCTTCCCGTGACACTTGTAGTGGGAAAAAACTCCGCCTATTCTTAAGCACAAGCCGCCAATACTTACTTTGTGGCCCTGCACTGCCGCCGCGCGTTTTGTTTTTGTATCGGAAAATCGGAAATTACCTATAAATAATTAATACCTAGTAACTTTACTAATAATTTAATAATAATGTTATTCATTATTTTCTTATTGTAACTTATCATTATGGTACCGTAGTGACCTCTGGGAGCTACGACAAGAAGCTCAATCAAAGTGGTTCACGAGCAAGCAAGACGCAACAGAAGTTCCAACATATCTGCAAGATGGCGCCACGTGACAGAACAAAGAGCCTGAAACGCGGTATTGAAGTGTTTCACCACGCAGCGCATATATACAACTTCCAATTCTATGCAGGTGGACTAGTTGGTCCCCTGGCCATAACACCCGGCCAGGCAGGGTAGCTACCCTTTTCCCGACTCCACCTGGAACCCTCCATTTTGCCTATTGGCATGACTCCCGTTACCCGCCATAGTACCTAAGTGTGATATCACTGAAAATCGGTTTCGCAAAAGCAATTTGCTCACAACTCTGCTAATATGGATAGTTTCAGGCGTAAAGGTGCTCCAGTTAAACTACTGCTCCTTGCTCTGGTAGCGTTATACTGGTCTTTACTCCTCCTGTACTGTGGTGCTAGCGGCACAAACGCCCGCAGCCGAGTTTCTGCCGCTCTTGTTCAATTAGCCTGCTCAAGCAGAGATCTGCTGCTGATTCGTGTTTTATTTCCAGTAATGTTATACTGGTCTCTACTTCTCCTGTACTGTGGTGCTAGCGGCAAAAACACCCGCAGCCGAGTTTCTGCCGTTCTTGCTCAATTAGCCTGCTCAAGCAGAGATCTGCTGCTGATTCGTGTTTTATTTCCAGTAATGTTATACTGGTCTCTACTTCTCCTGTACTGTGGTGCTAGCGGCACAAACGCCCGCAGCCGAGTTTCTGCCGTTCTTGCTCAATTAGCCTGCTCAAGCAGAGATCTGCTGCTAATTCGTGTTTTATTTCCAGTGGCGTTATACTGGTCTCTACTTCTCCTGTACTGTGGTGCTAGCGGCACAAACGCCCGCAGCCGAGTTTCTGCCGTTCTTGCTCAATTAGCCTGCTCAAGCAGAGATCTGCTGCTGATTCGTGTTTCATTTCCAGTCGCGTTATACTGGTCTCTACTTCTCCTGTACTGTGGTGCTAGCGGCACAAACGCCCGCAGCCGAGTTTCTGCCGCTCTTGTACAATTAGCCTGCTCAAGCAGAGATCTGCAGCTGATTCGTGTTTTATTTCCAGTCGCGTTATACTGGTCTCTACTTCTCCTGTACTGTGGTGCTAGCGGCACAAACGCCCGCAGCCGAGTTTCTGCCGCTCTTGCTCAATTAGCCTGCTCAAGCAGAGATCTGCAGCTGATTCGTGTTTTATTTCCAGTCGCGTTATACTGGTCTCTACTTCTCCTGTACTGTGGTGCTAGCGGCACAAACGCCCGCAGCCGAGTTTCTGCCGTTCTTGCTCAATTAGCCTGCTCAAGCAGAGATCTGCTGCTGATTCGTGTTTTATTTCCAGTAATGTTATACTGGTCTCTACTTCTCCTGTACTGTGGTGCTAGCGGCACAAACGCCCGCTGCCGAGTTTCTGCCGCTCTTGTTCAATTAGCCTGCTCAAGCAGAGATCTGCTGCTGATTCGTGTTTTATTTCCAGTAATGTTATACTGGTCTCTACTTCTCCTGTACTGTGGTGCTAGCGGCACAAACGCCCGCTGCCGAGTTTCTGCCGCTCTTGTTCAATTAGCCTGCTCAAGCAGAGATCTGCTGCTGATTCGTGTTTTATTTCCAGTAATGTTATACTGGTCTCTACTTCTCCTGTACTGTGGTGCTAGCGGCACAAACGCCCGCAGCCGAGTTTCTGCCGCTCTTGTACAATTAGCCTGCTCACGCAAAGATCTGCTGCTGATTCGTGTTTTATTTCCAGTCGCGTTATACTGGTCTCTACTTCTCCTGTACTGTGGTGCTAGCGGCACAAACGCCCGCAGCCGAGTTTCTGCCGCTCTTGTTCAATTAGCCTGCTCAAGCAGAGATTCTGCTGCGGATTCGTGTTTTATTTCCAGTAATGGACCTCTATTTGAAGAGTTTGCAAGTTCCGCTGCTTTTTTTATTTTTTAGGAACACATGGTGGAATTACTTAGCAAGTTTCTTGTTTTAGAAGAATTTTCCTGAAAATATTTTTGTTGCACCAAGCTTGATTAATTAAGCTCATTGAGGATGCAAGAACGAAAATCAACTTGTTAAACCACAACAATAATGTCATATGCATTTTGAACTTACAGCCATGGTACAATCAGGCACAATATATGATAAAAGTGTACTATTGACCGATAACGAAATCCATGTTGAATCTTATTCGCATTTTACGACACCGACGGGTAGAACTGGGGTGATGATTTTCATCGGATTAATATTAAATGTGGTGAGAGTTAGATTTTGTACTAGGCACAAAAAAACATACATTATGTACAAGCATATAAAATAAAACATACAAAAGTTTGCAAATTATGGTTGTATTGTGGAACCCCCAGACTAGACGTAGGTTCACGAGTTCGTCGGGCAATCTATCTTGCAGTTGATTTAATTAGGTGTTCCCCACTTCGCTAGATTTCCTTAGTAAAGCATCGTTCTAGCTTAAGCTATATAGACAGTCTATTAGCAGCATCTTGAGTTACCCATTTAAGGTGATTGTAGTCGTGAACGTTCTAATTATTCTTAAGGATAATACTAAAAACAACAATGGACCTTTGTGAAGTATTGCCACTGTCGAGCCGTTAACGACTACACTCGCCTTATAGGATCAATATAAACATTGAATACCAAACTTAAAAACACTTCCTGTGTCAGGTATAAAATTTTTGAAAACTTACAAATCTTTCAGGCAGGATTTAAACCTGCGACTTTTGCCATCACTAGCGGCTACGCCTCTTCAATCTGGGCTACCGCGGCTCGTCCTATGTCCAACAGCCCACCAATTTTTCAAGTGTATTTTGATGCCAATAACATAGATACTTATAAGTTTTTCATTCAATTATACTCCATTCGCGTATAATACAGTAATAATACATTTAATGAATAGTGTCGCGACCAGCGTAACTTTTAGTACCTGCGTTAGTACGCAGCCGTACGTGCGTGCAGTGTGCATAGAGCAAGGGCGTCAAGATACAATATCTAAATATTGTCACAACAAGCAAGCGTACACGCTTTACTTTAATAACCAGTGAGGAGGTTCTAGCCGTGTGATGCCGGCTTAGAATAGCACCACCCCATTTCTTTCCCTTGGGAGTCGTAAGAGGCGACTAAGGGACTCGAGGGTGTGTATTGCAATTTTAGGCGATGGGCTGACAACTTGTCGCTATGGCGATACGCAATTTTCCGAATGACCCTCAAATATATGTCAGACGTGGCGTAAATGACTGTTTTTGCGGCCGTTTACGCTCTGCCTACCCCACAAACCCCACAAGGGATAATAGGCGTGATATGTGTATGTATGTAGGTTCTTTCGATACTATTGTCGTCCGTCGTTCCGTTTTACTTACGACTTAGACTTACTTGACCGAGTTATCGAGTTTTATGAATCTTGGGAAATTCTCTCCTTTTTCGTCCGTCGCTGCATGTTATTAACGCACCGTATCGCATGTGTCTGTCAAACGGAAGGAAATTGTGAATTCCAATCTTATTCCCATACAAATACGGTTACGGTGGGTTTCTGCGTAACGGACGCGTGTGTCAAACGAATTAACAGACGCCTTTGTTACGCACCGTATCGTAGCGTAAACCCACCGTAGCCGTATTTGTATGGGAATAAGATTGGTATTCGCAATTTCCTTTCGTCTGACAGACGCATGCGTTACGGTGCGTTAATAGCACGCAGCGACGGACGACAAGTGTGAGAACCACCTACTAATATAGGTTAATCCCTTAAATGGGTAACTAGGAATGCTGCTTGATGCACTTACAAGATGAATCGGATGCAGTGCTTTCACTGGTGGAAAGGACTAGAGTAGATAAGACTTCTTGAATTAGTTACGTTACTCCGTAAATAGTTAATTTTTGGCAAAGGAGAAAATAAGCTGATTTTACAAAGAGTAACGAAAAGTGTATAACAAGCCAGAAGGGGGTTGAGGTACTCATGAAACTCAATAACTTTCGGCATATAAAAAGATTGCCGTGTGATGCCGGCTTAGAATAGCATCACCCCATTTCTTACCCATGGGTGTCGTAAGACCCGACTAAGGGACTCGTGGGATGTTAATTGCAATTTGAGGCGATGGGCTGACAACCTGTCACTATAGTGATACACAGTTATCTGATTGACCCTCAAGCTTTTGTCAGACGTGGTGTTAAAATCCGTTTTACGGCCGTTAACGCTCTGCCTACCCCGTAAGGGATATAGGCGTGATTTATGTATGTATGAATGTATGGAACTCCCATACAAAGTTGCTGATCAGCTAGTTAATTTACTAATGGAGGTCATTTTTTGTTAATATTTCGGCCCATGTTCCATGGGGAATGTTCTTCAATTTCATGAGTACCTAACCATTTTGTTACTCCCTGTATATTATATGTCAGAGTTGGCGTAAACTCTGTCTACCCCGCAAGGGCTATAGGTGATATAGCATCACCCCATTTCTTTCCCGTGGGTATCGTAAGAGGCGATTAAGGGAGTTGAGGGTTTTCATAAGTGTTGCAGTTTTAGGCGATAGGTTGACAACCTATCACTATGGGGACACTATCTGAATGTCCCTTATATGTTTGTTAAACGTGGCGTAAATGTCCGTTTTTAACGGCCGTTTACGCTTTTCTTACCCCGCAAGGAAATTGGTGTTTAGAAAGCTACAGAATAGACAGCTAGAATTTTATATTTCAACCTTGAATTTTCTAGAAGGAACTAATCTTCTATCCAACTCAAATCATGACAATATTGAGCAATTTAAAGATAGTCTATGTAAAATTCAAAATTCACATATCTATCTCGACCTATAGGTAGCTTTACAACTATTTATCGCAAGTATATAAGGTTTTTTAAAATTCACTGCAAATATTGTAAGGCTGAATTCTACTCGTAAAACTGAACAACTTTTCCCAATGAACATAGGCCGAAAATAGAAAATAAAAATTTTACCTCCCATACACAAATGTTCAAAAATCGTGTCACTTTATATGAGAGCTCCGTTTTTTCTTTTTCATATTTGAGCTATGTTTTTGTAAAAATTTGTTTAATCTTACAAGTAGAAGTCACCTTAAAAATATTTTTTCACTGAATTGAATAGGACCTTATACAGAGCCATATTATTCTGTCTGGGTTCGACTGATCAATCAATGCTTCCCGGGAGCACTTGCTGTATAAATGTTTCAAACAATTTACTTTTCTATTCTTCTCACTGCTCCTTCCGACCCGGCGCTCGCTGCTTCGCCTTAATTGCATATTCTTTGCAATTATCTTCTAAACGCCTGACTAGTAACAAAGAGTTATTTTTACAGGAACATATTCTGTATACAATTATACAGGGTGTAAGGGACAGCCCTCCGCCGAATACTAACGGGATGCATACAGACCATGAAACTGAACAACTTTCCCCTAGAAACATATGTCAGGAAATGACAAAAAATTACCTACCATACAAAATCACAATCAGCTGACTGCATTTACTATGGGAAGTGAATAATTTTTTGACTTTTCCTGTAAAATTTTCTTATGGAAAGTTGTTCAGTTCCATGGTCTCAATGCACTCTATCAGTATTTGGAGGGCTGTCCCTTACACCCTGTATAATTTTCGTATTTCTCAAACTTTAAAAGTAAAGAGGGAAGATGTTTTTGTTTTCTTTGTGTTTTGGTTTGTTTGTTTATAAACGATAATATCCGAAACCATGAGACCAATTAAAAAAACTTTCACGGAGCTAGTATATCTGAGTAACATAAGCTACTATTTACAACGGGAAATACTTTTTTTTACGGTGTACGGGTAGATGTTGATCGTAAAATTAATTATTTATTTTGACAAATCGTATTAGTAACAATGCTTCTACGCTTACTAGTAGTAGGTGGTTGAAAAACTCCGACACCAGAGTTCATCGGGTCGTTGAAGAACTCGGAAAAGAAGAAGAAGTAACAATTGGGTAATCTGAGCAATCTAGGTAACAACATCAGATAAAATTTGATATGAATTGGTTCTAATTTAAATTAACGACCTAAACTTATTTACATTTTGTTCTCCAGCTGTGTTCTATTCCAGCCCAAAAACTTTACTATATACCCAACCAACACCCGTAAACAACCTGTATAATAATATATCTACACAAATATAATAAAGAGAAAAGATTTGTTTTTTTGTTTGTTTGTATGTAATCGATAAACTCCGAAACTACTAGACCGATTTCCAAAATTCTTTCACCATTAGAAAGTTACAACATTCCTGAGTAACATAAGCTACTTTTTACTACAGGAAAATTCCTCATTCCCACGGGAAAACGGTTAGAAGCAGGAAAAGCGGGAAATATAGCGGATATTACCCAAATAAGACGATCTTCATGAAATTTGGCACTGATATTGGTGGTATATTGAAAACGGACTTGGACTACTTTTTGTCAGCACTTGAGGATCTGGAGTACCTGATGGAGGGCACCAGGAGCACAGCTAAACTATAAGAGATACGAAAATGGCTTCATAACAAAAGTTGTTCGGCATGACGGGGCGCTTCTGCTGACACATGGTTATCGAGGATCTGGAGTACCTGATGCAGACCACCAGCATCCCATCTAAACTATAGGAGATACAGGAATGGTTTCAAAGTAAAAGTTGTTTATCATGACGGGCCGCTTTTGTTGGCACTTGTTTAATGAGGTTCTGGAGTACCTAAAGCAGACCACCAGCATCTCATCTAAATTACAGGAGATAAGGTATTGGCATCAAATTAAAAGTTGTTTAATATGACGGGCCGCTTTTGCTGGCACACGGTCCTGTTTAGTCACTTCTGCTGGAACGGAGTAAAAGAGTAAACTACTTTTTACTACGGGCAAAAATCCAATTTCTACGGGAAAACTGGTAAGTAGCAGCGGGTGAAACCGCTGGGCGGGCCGCTAGTTTTTAATAAGGTACATAACACATGACAAGTCATTTGAAAGATGCATCCGTGACGCACCGTAAAAGCACGTATTTGTGTGGGAATAAGCTCAGAATGGATTTCCTTTCTTTTGACAGACGCATGCGTTAATAATACGCATCCATGAAACAACACGCTTGGAAAATCTGACTTCAATTTGAAAAAAAATGACATTTACAGATGTTGATGGCGTTAAATTTTTTATCCCGCCCGAGCTGGTTTTCTATAAGAACAATACAAAATGGCTATAATGAAAAGAAAATTCGGCTATACAAATTTCTTTTTTTTACAATTACGGATCATGACGTCAATAAGTGATAAAACTATCCTACATTGAATAAAGTAATTTTTTTTTCATTTATGGTGTAATAAAAATACGCAGCGACGGACGACAGATAACCGCCTAAATACAAATCTCTACTTAAATACAGAAAACTCGTATGATGTGTGCGGTTTGTAGTAATGAATGAAAGCTAAAATACCACAGGGTAATGCCCAACTGTTTATTTATGTGCCGATTTAGCTTGTTAGGTGTCCAACAATTTTGCCGATGTTCTGATTTCGTTAGGGATGGCATGAAATTATAAAATACAAAGCAAACCAAATGTCCCATACGAAAGAAGAAGAAGTGGAGAGTCTGGATTTAAATTATCGAGTAGGTACATAAAATCTAATGGGGAATTTGTGTAAAAATAACATACAATAAAAAAGTGTGATTGCGTTGTAAGGATGAAATAAAGAAATCAGGTAGTGTCGAAAGACTCTGTGAAAACAAATAAAAGAATAAATATGAATTTTGCCTCTAGCATCACCCGCAGTTCCACCAATGAACCGTTAGCCAATGATCATGATGCACGTAACAGCCTCGTTATATTAGGATCACAGAATAAAAGCAATGCATCCATAAAAAACTTTGGCCATATACAGAGAGGAACCCAGTGAGTTTTTAAGACTAATACTCAAAGGCGCGATCCCTGGCAAAAGAGCACAAGGCCGACCCAAGAGGAAGTGGATAGATGACATCCGAGATTGGACTGGACTTCGGTACTACCAGATGAAAAGGTCGGCGCAAGACCGCGAGGGTTTCTAAACGCTGACCTCCGAACTTCAATTTGAAGATGGCACCCCCATGATGATGATGATCCATAAAAACCTGTTTAAATCATACTTAACTATGAATAACAACATCATGTTACTAGTCCAAACAAAGTTCTAGAGTCAAAACTTCTGCTTCCAACATTTCCAGGCACATTTATTCGTTTCCTAAAAGACCTTTATATATTTTAATGTTGACTGTTTTTTTTTATTTGCATTGTATCAACTTTGATTAGACTTAGATCTAATAACACGCACCCCTACTGGCGCTAATTTCCGCAAGGACAGACTAATCGATTGCGCTACAATTTATGGCGTATTGTTAGAACAAGATTTACACCAAAACGCGCCGGCTTGGTATCGTTTAATTTGAACACTCTACCACTGCTTCCGTGGTCTAGTGGGCTAAGTCTTAAGCTCTTTTATGAGCAAAAAATTAATTTTATAGTCTATTAGTTTAGATTAGGTGATGCCGGCATAGAATAGCATCACCCCATTTCTTACCCATGGGTGTCGTAAGAGGCGACTAAGGGACTCGAGGGTGTGTATTGCAATTTTAGGCAATGGGCTGACAACCTGTCGCTATTGTGATACACAGCTATCTGATTGACCCTCAAACTTTTGTCAGACGTGGTGTTAATATCCGTTTTACGGCCGTTAACGCTCTGCCTACCCCGTAAGGGATATAGGCGTGATTTATGTATGTATGTATTAGTTTAGGTATTTTTGTAAACAAAAGAACGCACGTGTTTTTTTTATTTTTCAAGTTTCTACGTACTACAGAGTTTAATATATTTCGAACAATACCGAATGAATTTCTAATCAACGAAACACAGTTGTTATATTTTCTGTACTTCAGAGAGCACGTAAAGTCGTTCGTCGCAGTTTCTGTCTATTATTACTTATGTGGTGGCTCAATACGTTTGCCGTGTGGTGCCGGCTTAGAATAGCATCACCCGAATTCTACTCGAGGGTGTCGTAAGAAGCGACATTAGGAACATCATCCAGGGAATGGGCAGCAGCGTTCCCTGTGAATGCAACACGGCACTCGCAAAACCACATGGTGAGTATGACAATAACCCCCATATTGGGGGGTTTTGTCATGATGTCTAGCCATGAACTGATGTGGTTATAAATGTTAATTTAATAAATAAATTTTTTATTACTATGGTAAACTGAGTCGCGCGGCAACTCGATATAATGATAACATGAACGGTTGCTTTAGCTGCAGACACAATATGTCGGAAATGGGAACCTAAAATCTAGAGCAGGGAAGATTTATTACGCCGCTTCTGCAGTATCCAAAATTGTTGAAAGCAGTTTGTCATGTTGTAGGTGCTATGTATGGATGGAGACAATGCGTGTAAACCCAATTTCTGGATGGTCTGCAACAGCTGGAAGATTTACAACTCATGCCCATACTCCTGGATATTTATGGCAGCTTTTGTATGGCAATATGGTGTGACTGAACTTGATATGGCCCCTACTATTTTCTTATTTTTTACGCCATTGTAATGTTATCGAAACTCAATGGGCATTCTATTGCCACTGTGATTTTCTATACTTCAAATAGTTGTTCAGTTTAATAGTCTCAATGCATCTTAGCAGTATTCGGAGGGCTGTCCCATTCACCATGTATAGTACCATTTTAAATCCTGCAATCCGCAGATGAGCTTCGACCCTAATTTAAAATGTTACGGTGTATTACAAAAAAGTTAGACGATCTTTTAAACAGCTTTAAATTTATCTTTAAAAGCTAGGGTGCATTGAGACCATTAAACTGAACAACTTCCCATAATATTACCTGTATAATTTTATTTTCATAGGATTTGACGTTGTCAACAGCTTAAACCATGTCTATTTTCTATTATCACGGCAAGTCCTCTAAAAGAAAATACCTCGTGGTATATTCACTGTAAAAGTATTCATCCTCAACTTTTACTTCTCCCATTAACTCATCTATCCAATAAAGTAGGTGCATGCAGGAATAGAAATGGTCTGTAATTTCTCACTGTTTAAAATTAACCAGCGGCCAACTGAGGCATCAAGAAAAAGTATCTCCCAGGACTCTACTGCAATTAAGCAAATTAAAAATGGCTGCAAATTGTAGAAGCTTTGGGTCGCGGTTGGCTTCAAATTAAACGGTACGGCACTGAATCAAATTAGTTGTGGGTTCATTTCTGCTTTTAGTGGAATAGTTTTATGTCAAATAGTTAATGAAGTTTCAGCCAACATCAGGTTTTAGCCCAACTACATTTTCCGACTGTACAATGATGGCTTTAAGATATAAACATAAATAAGAAAATAAAAATACTAAATTTGAATCACTGCCTGTGTTAGGTATACAATAGTGCCGTGCCATGCGTTACTGGTATTAAGACACACTTGCAAAATTGCTCTTGCACTTGAAAATTTTACAAGCTCTATTTTTTTTTATGTTAGCGTCACTTGTACGTCGCTTGAAGACGAGTAGCAAGAGTTCGAAAATTGTGAAGGGTTCGGTTGGGGTACCGGTAGCTCAGTGGGGATGGAACAGTACTCCACAGGTCCCGGGTTCAATCCCCGGCCAACGCTAACATTTATTCAATTCAAATTCATTTATGAAAATAAAATAGCACTGTGAGTGCAAAATAAGACTTATAGATATATATTCCCCGATTAACGTGAAAGTATCTACTAGGTAACCATCCAGCTTCCTGAGACTTTCTAACCAGTTCCAGTTCTTAGACCTGATGATGGACTCTCGCACTTTCCCCGGCTTCTGCAAAAAGCTTTAGTACAGTAGGTAATGATGATCGATCGTCGACGAGCATCTACGATACGCATAAATAAGAAATTCAAAGTAGTGACAGAAAAAATGCTTATTAACATAAAATAAGCTAAGGTATTGATAGATAATCCGTCTTGAAGAATAGAAACAAAAATCTTACTAATGTTATTAATGCGAAAGTTTGTATGTTTGTTTATTACATCTTCACACAATAACTACTAAACCGATTGTAATTAAATTTGGCACACATATAGAAGGTAACATGGACTAACACATAGAATAGTTCTTATGAGTACGCGGGCAAAGCCGCGGGTAACAGATAGTAGTTTATATAAGTTTTTTAGCACTCGCGATTATTATCATACACATTTTAATCTACCAGTGACCATAGCTGATGTAAATCATCTGAACTGTCGGGATTCAGGTAAATCGTTCCTCATAACTATCGCGATAGATTGAGATTTTATTTATTTATACAAAGCGCTTACATTGCTATTGCCTTATAAAATAAAAATAATGAATGTGTAAATTGAATAACAATAAATTACACCCTAATAGCTCAGAAAATGTCTAGCATATTTGATAAGAGTAGCGGGACAGGCGCAAAAATTTCGGCATCTTGGACTATAGTCACCATCTCATTAATTAGAGATAGACCTTGTCCATCAACTAATAGTTTTAGCCTAGTTCATATAGAATTATTTGTTTCCAAACTATTAAATACATTTTTAGCCCTAACAATTAAAAGTGGTCACAAACGTAGCTATAAATCACGGAGTGTTGTAGTAGTTTTACTTATCAGTATTCCAATATCTCTTCTTGAACTACAACTTAAACTATCAAACAGCAACAACACTTCGACATAAATAGCTATAACTGTAGCCACCTTAAAGCCATGTCCAATCATTACCTATAAACTTTGTCATCATTGAGCCATAAAGAAATGCGCTGCCAAATTGCGCAATCCAGAAACGAATGGCTGACTGGTAGAGCAGCTAAATTACTGTTAAAAATAAAACAAAACTAAAGGTAGTTGCATAAGTATGTTACACTTTGTGTTGTTACTTCTTGATGGAACTCCATGTTAATTTACTAATAAAACACTTTTTCACTAGTTCCACTAATTAAATATATTTGTTTAATTTGATATTAAACTAAATGCGACCGGTTTCGAACATCATCATCGGGCAGTTATTTAAAATCGAAACAAAACACAACAATATTATATTATTAAAATGTCGGTAGTACAATATTTTCATGTTGCGGTTCAGTGGAGGATCGATCAAAATTAGAATGTCAAGTTTTTTGTCAAATATTACGGAATAAAAAATTATGTCAATAAAATATTAGATTAAATTTATAATAATTATAAATTCAATGTCATACCTTAAACTAAAATAAAATAAAATAAAGTAATAATTGAGTACCTAATGTACATTAACATGGGTTGAAATAATTAAGAATTGGTGAATTAGAGAAACATGTCTGGTCATTTAAGATATTGAATTTCATTTTATGTCTATTTATTTCTATGGCTTCTAGTGTATCCATTTTTCGGCCTTTGGAAGCGATATGTAAATATTTAACATTTTGAGAGTCGTCAAAAGTGTGGTTATTTTCGTTTAAGTGCTCTGCAAATGTTGACGTTGTAGTCTTTTTCTTCCAGCTGGAGACATGTTCCTTTATTCTGGTTTTAAATTTTCTTCCAGTCTGGCCAATGTATATGCTCTCGCATGTGTCGCAAGTGAGAGTATAAATACCACTCTGATGCCCGATATGAATTTTATCTTTGTTATTGCATATAATGGATTTTAAGCTCTTGGTACTATAAAATGCTGTTTTTCTTTTATCATTGTCCAAAAGTCTTTTAAGTTTTTGAGATAAAGGCCCTATGTACGGTATTTTAACCCATCGTCTTGGGGTCTCTGTTTCGCGTTGGGTCGTGCTGTATAATAATTTCTCTGTCTCTCTTTTTTGTTTCCTCTTTAGGATATTGTTTATTAGAGTGTCTGTGTATCCATTATTTCTTGCAATTTGTCTAATGGTTTTTAGTTCTTGTTGGAAGTCCATATTGTTCATAGGTACCTTCACCAGCCTATGAATGAATGCATGGAAAGCTGCATGTTTGTGATTGTCAGGGTGACGTGAAGTTGCGTGGATGACATTATCACTGTATGTTGATTTCCTGTAAATTTTATATGTATGCTTGTTCTGATCGATGTTGATGGTGAGATCAAGGAAGTTTATTGTTTTTTCTCCTATTTCCATTGTCAATGCGATATTTTTGTTAATGGAGTTCATGTACTGTAGTAGCTCATCCAATGTCTCGTTGTTCCCTGTCCATAGGCAAATGATGTCGTCAACATATCGGTGCCAGTACTTTATGTTCTCTTTGAATATTGATTTCAGGATAGTTTTTTCAAAGTGATCCATGCATTCATTCATAGGCTGGTGAAGGTACCTATGAACAATATGGACTTCCAACAAGAACTAAAAACCATTAGACAAATTGCAAGAAATAATGGATACACAGACACTCTAATAAACAATATCCTAAAGAGGAAACAAAAAAGAGAGACAGAGAAATTATTATACAGCACGACCCAACGCGAAACAGAGACCCCAAGACGATGGGTTAAAATACCGTACATAGGGCCTTTATCTCAAAAACTTAAAAGACTTTTGGACAATGATAAAAGAAAAACAGCATTTTATAGTACCAAGAGCTTAAAATCCATTATATGCAATAACAAAGATAAAATTCATATCGGGCATCAGAGTGGTATTTATACTCTCACTTGCGACACATGCGAGAGCATATACATTGGCCAGACTGGAAGAAAATTTAAAACCAGAATAAAGGAACATGTCTCCAGCTGGAAGAAAAAGACTACAACGTCAACATTTGCAGAGCACTTAAACGAAAATAACCACACTTTTGACGACTCTCAAAATGTTAAATATTTACATATCGCTTCCAAAGGCCGAAAAATGGATACACTAGAAGCCATAGAAATAAATAGACATAAAATGAAATTCAATATCTTAAATGACCAGACATGTTTCTCTAATTCACCAATTCTTAATTATTTCAACCCATGTTAATGTACATTAGGTACTCAATTATTACTTTATTTTATTTTATTTTATTTTAAGGTATGACATTGAATTTATAATTATTATAAATTTAATCTAATATTTTATTGACATAATTTTTTATTCCGTAATATTTGACAAAAAACTTGACATTCTAATTTTGATCGATCCTCCACTGAACCGCAACATGAAAATATTGTACTACCGACATTTTAATAATATAATATTGTTGTGTTTTGTTTCGATTTTAAATAACTGCCCGATGATGATGTTCGGAACCGGTCGCATTTAGTTTAATATCAAATTAAACAAATATATTTAATTAGTGGAACTAGTGAAAAAGTGTTTTATTAGTAAAGTAGTTGCATAAAATTAAAGCGGAAGTGCATTACAGCCACAGACTATAATATATAGGTATAGCGTGGTATAGCGCTCAGCCACGACGCAAGCAATAAAAATGCGGATTATGGAGAAGGGACATAAATTACACATAAAACTGTGTAATGATCTTGTAGGACTGACAAAATCTCTTGTAGGGCACATTTTTTAAGTAGGATTGTGATGAAATGAAATTCGGATATTATTATAACTAAACCATGATTGATTTTTCCGTTTAGCCTGAGGACTACTAGGAAAAGGGTAGCTACCCGACTGGTTGTGACCAACGGAATGGCTGTTCTAGTCAGAGATTTTTGGAAGTTGTATATAAAGCGATCGGCGAAATAACTTCGATACCGCGTTGCAGGACGTATGTGTAGAGCGTATGCGCGCTGCCACAAATATGATATTTTGTTGGTTATTGACAAAAATATTAGTTTCACGGTAAACTCCATCATAGTAATATGTTTACCGGTAAACTGTGTTTGCAGTTGGTGTGTTTAGAAATGTACGTACATCTGTCTCGCTCGACTACATATAATCTGATCTTGTCAGTGTAAAGTCACATGACTAGATCAGTTTCTGTGGATGTTTCCACTGAGCACTGGAAAAAGAGATAAATTTTGTTTATCCTCACTAAAAATAGGTGAGCAGAGGAATATACGAAGGTTTATGAGCGATAAAGTCAGCCGTAACGGTTATGAGGTCTCGTTTAAAAATTAAGCATTAATAGCTGTGATACAGCCTAGAAATTCTGTTTTCTACTAAGTCAGCATACTCAGCATCTTAACTGAAATTATTATTATCTACCTCTGGACGCTACCCTTCTTGAAAATATATTCCTAATGTTTGACAAGATAATTCGAAGTTATTATTTTAAAATTAGCGTAAAATATGACACCAAGTTTTAAAACACTTTCCGTGTTAAGTAGGTAAGTATACATTTTTTGAAAACTTTCCAAATTTTCAAAAGCCGGCAGGAATTGAACTTGCGACTTGCCATCACTAGTACCACAGCACGTCCCTTACCCGCGACTTTTGCAAGTGTATCTTGACGCAAAAAACGCGTGGCACGGCTCTATCTACTGGGTTAGTTTTCCAACTAAACGATGAAAACTGCGAAAAATTGAACACAGTAGGGACTTTTCTACCGACAGTTCTCTTTTTATAATGTCATACCAGATGGCGATTTGCTAAGTTGAAATTTTTACATTTGAGCTTCGAGCAACACGGTCTTCCGTCTCGTTCCGGGACGGAAGGCCGTCGTTGCTCGAAGCATTTGAGTCATAAATACATTTCATCCATTAAAGTACCGCCGTTCCAATAAGTCGTAATTGACAGCTGTCATCTCCATACTAAAAGCAAAATGGACCCTCTGCCATAGTTATATCACGAATCTAACAGCTGTCAAATATGACTCATTGGAACGGCGGTACTTTAGTATAAGTTTCTATGGAAGGAGAGTGTTTCAGTTTAGCTCAGCTCCATCTTAGTACACTTTGTCTAGAAAATTTCCCATTATTGTAATACCGATTTAAAAACCGATATTCAACGTTTTATTCATTCATCAAAAGAATTTGAATTTTTAACCAACCCGAATTGACAGCATGAAATTTAGTATTAGGACTCCTAGCGAGAAATTTCGTGCTCTCTTTGCTCGCGAAAGGTCGCTTGGAATCAGTTCCGATCTGTTTTTACTTGCCGTAAGTTTTTAGAGTCCTAACTTAGTTTTAAAGTAAAATATCGTGCCAGTTCTGAAATAATTTTAGCGTGCGGCACTGTTTTTAGCTCGTAGTAAGTCGTCAGCCATCAGTAGTGTGAAATGTCGAGCTTTCTTCGCGCGCAATAAGCTTTTTAACCCCTTATCTACTTTAAGAGTAAAATGTTGAGATTGCTTCGCACGCAATACGTGTCACGCATAACATTCGTGGCTAGCGTTTTGACTTGTAACAACAAACGACTGTTTTCTTCGAACTTAAGATTACATACGGACAGGGGGGGGGCGCATGCGTGCTTAGGGTATCAAGTAAGTAGTCTTAATCCGCCCCTGCACAAATATCTGAAATTTGCCGAAATAAATATTTGCGTCGTGTGGACATCAAAACCACGACTCTATGTGCGTCGCAGACAGGGGACTTACCGCTACGCCATCGTTTCGGTCATAGACACTCAATCGATTCAATGCAGCATAGACACTTGATTAACATGACCCATGTTGTGCTTTCCAGGATCCTTCCCCGGCAGACGATGCCAGCTTGAGGATGGGCAGCGGCCTCTCCACCACCAGCAGGAAGTGGGACCAGCGCAAGCGGGACCGGGAGCCACCTCCTCATGCCGAGTCCTCGAGGGTGCTGTTCCTGCTGTATCTCATCCACAGGACCTGGAATGTGGTCGTGGAGCATGTGGACTCCAAGAGCGCCAGGTACAGTCCACTCCTAGACAATCAACTATGACGTATCAAGAGGTTGAAAATTTGGAATTGTTCGGTCGAGGCGCCGGTAGCTCAGCGGCAGAGCGGTGGGACGTCGCTAATATTTTTAAATTTATTTTTTCCGTTAATAGTAACGACGCGATTCCCAGGTTATATGTTCCCATACCTACTTACGAAATAGAGAAGTATGGATAGCGTTTCATCTTTCAGAATATTAAAGTCGTTAATATTTGGCTCATAAATTCTGGACCATTGGCCGAACTTTAGATTGCAGTAGATAAAAACGACTCAAACTTTGTTTATACGCTGTGTAAACTGTCACGTAGACAATACTAGTACATATTATACATATATAAATAATTAAATAAATAATAATTTAGTATTGCGTATAAACGTGCCTACTCACTTTATTACACACACAGGCATACAAACATGCATATTCGCATACATTCTGCTTCACCATAGCAGACATACCATGTTAATAGTTACTAGATGTAGTAGTGTAGTGTAATTAGTATAGAAGCCAACTTACCTACTTGCAACCAAATTAGAAAAATTTTGTGTTTATTAATATATATTGTCCTGTGCTTAAGAACATTACTATGTACCTACTTATACATACATACACATTTTTAAATGTGTCCAATAGAAAAGTAGCGAGTCACTCCCGACACAAGTAGCTCTGCTTACTTAATGGGAGGTCTCATGTATAAGATAAGATTACTCTTCTGAAAATAAATAATTTTAATTTTTTTTATTTTTATTATAATGTTAATTTAAGTGTTTAAAATTACACATAATCACATTATCACATTACGCAATCGTAAAAAAAACTAGTGACTTTAGAATTTTTGTTAGTTATGCCTACTAATGAGCTGAATATGTGCCTTAGTTTTGCATTCCTATAAGACCAATAAATCCAAAGCTACAAATAGACAGGAAACAGAACTGCGAGCAAAGTATTCGAAATAAATAGTTGTAAATAAATAATGCCAATTGTTTGTGCAACGGATGCAGTTAGATAATGCAATATTCAGCATAACACACAATGAGCTTTACAATTCTATGCGTCTAAATTCGGTATGTAAAGCTTAGCTGGAAGACATAAAATAAGAAAACCATTTGGAGATATTTTAGTCTAAATCAAAACATTCATATAATTAGTATAAGAAAAAGTTAAAGATTACTCTTATTTATGAAAAAAACTAAATAACCTTCATTTGACCTGTGAGACGTCGTACTGGCCAAGAATGAAACAAATCTCTTTCATGATGTCCTTCAAGATAACCAATGACATTAGAAACTATAAATCCCAGTACGTCAGTCAATGTTCAGTGTCAAATAGCTAGTCTACATATAGTTAATTTGTGGTGTCAAATTTATGAAATGAAAGTCTGATTTATTGGATTTTTTACGAATGGAGTTGTTCGCCGCAATGATTGTGCGCAATGACGTCATCAAACAATATATTTAAAAAAATCATTATAAATTCACGGATGATCCAATAAACAAAAAAACCAAATTTGTTTCTTAAAATGTTAATATACCGAATTCAGTGTTGTCATAGATAATCTAAACGCCAGTGTCATCTTCATATTCAATTAAGTATTATATTGGATGAAATTATACTTGTTATTCGAGTTAGCGAAAATTCAAACCGGAATTGTGATAAGGAACAACGTTCCCCTAATAACATATCGGACCTCCCATACAAAATTGCCAATCATCTGATTTGAATTACTATAAAAACTTTAAATATTTTGTTCCTTGCAAAAGTTTCGTCTTATCATCAGGCCGTTGGTACTCAGTTTTCACAATAGGTCATTAAAAAAAGAATCACCCTGTATTTATACATTCCTGACTAAATGCATCATAATCATAAATCACGCCTATATCCCTTACGGGGTAGGCAGAGCGTTAACGGCCGTTAACAACACGTCTGACAAAAGTTTGAGGGTCAATCTGATAACTGTGTATCACTATAGTGACAGGTTGTCAGCCCGTTGCCTCAAATTGCAATACACACCCTCAAGTCCCTTAGTCGCCTCTTACGACACCTAAGCCGGCATCACACGGCAAAACTTAAGAAAACTAAATGCATTCCACCCAAAAATCAAAGGAGATAGCTTGGAGGACCCACCATAATCAGAAATATAGGTTTTGGTTTGCAGTGCTTTTTTTGACAAGTAATAAAGCCCTATTCAAGCCCATGCTGTTCCCTGATTCCAGATGGCGCGGCTCGCACACGATGCCCAGCTCGACGGGTCGCAGGTTCGACTCCGTGAGCGTGATGGACTCGGACGCCGGCTCGTGCTACTCATCTTGCTCGTGCTCCTACTGCCGCCTCAAGGAGTGCGCGCACGACTGTGTCAGGTAAATACTCCGTGATCGACACACACATATCACGCCTATATAGCTTGCGGGGTAGCCAGAGCGTAAACGGCCGAAAAAATGGCAATTTACGCCACGTCTGACAAACATTTGAGGGTCGTTCAGATTGACAAACATTTGAGGGTCATTCTGATAATTGTGTATCACTATAGTGACAGGTCAGGTTGTCAGCCCATCGCCTAATATGGCACACCCTCGAGTTCCTTAGTCGCCTCTTACGACTCCCACGGGAAAGAAATGGGGTGATGCTATTCTAAGCCAGCATTACACGGCAATGTGATGATTGCATGATGCACGGTGATGGACACATACATACATACATACATAAATCACGCCTATATCCCTTACGGGGTAGGCAGAGCGTTAACGGCCGTTCAACGGATATTAACACCACGTCTGACAAAAGTTTGAGGATCAATCAGATAACTGTGTATAACTATAGTGACAGGTTGTCAGCCCATCGCCTAAAATTGCAATACACATCTAACCCTCGATTCCCTAAGTCGCCTCTTACGACGCCCATGGGTAAGAAATGGGATGATGCTATTCTAAGCCTGCATCACACGGCAGTACATACATAGTTTAAAAAATGCCTAATGGCGCTGCTTCTTCTTTTCGTGTGGGACAACGAGTCGATGAATGACCCGCTTCGGGAGCTTCCGCATGGCGCTTTCTACAGTTTTAATTCATTGTACTATGATGTATCATAATCGTTCTTTATATCGAGGGTCAGTTTCCATCACCGAAGGTTGGAGTCCAGCGTGAACTCCCATCCGGAACGAGAGAATGAAAAATATTTGAGAAACTAAATCCTTGACGTAATAACATAGACACTATCTTCTACCTTGCAAGGGATATAGGCGTGATATATGTATGAATGTATCCGAGTATCTTCGACCAACCCGCTGACTCTATCCGCATACCGTTACACTTTAGTATAGGAGTCTTCATATGTAAGTTTCTTGCAATCATCATAGACTACGTATACTGTATCTTAACGAGACAATCTTAAACTAACGCACACTCCCTCTAATTTCGCAGTCGGTTAAATGGCAAGTCTAAGATGTATAGTTAACTTAATCACATACTAAAAGTGCATATAAAAGTATGAGGTTAACGATATGGGTGCTGTTTTTGTTGCTGTGTAATTAATCTTTTAACTGCATTGCTGTGCAGTGAGTGAAGATGCCATGATGCCGGTTTAAATAGTTAGTCTAAGTTTTTTATTAAAGTTAAATTATTTATGACACTATTTACATAATGCACCATAACTATATCCCTTGCGGGGTAGATAGAGCGTAAACGGCCGTAAAAAATTAACATTTACGCCATAGGTATAACCCTCGAGTCCCTTAGTCGCCTATTACGACACCCACGGCACGGCATAACACTTAGCTACACTAATTAATCCCAAAAAAAAACAGTTTTATGGTAATTCCATGTAACGGGGTGTAGGTACCATTTAGTTCACTTTTAGTTGCCAAAAAATCACAAAATTATAAAGAGTGTATTAAAACAATACAAATATTAACAGCTTTTCTTTATAATTTTATCTACACTCGTCTCATAATGTTCGAATTATGAATTCGAAAACAGATGCATAATGACCTACTTTATGCATTCTGCCTATAAAAACTAAGGTTTACTATAAATTACAGAAGCATAATGACTTAATGAGAAAACTCTTAATACGATAAAGTTGAGAAATGAAACGAAGTTTTTTTTGCCAATACTCAAATCGCTATCTTCCGCCGCACCTGACAGTTGTTGTTGTACGGTAATTTTCGGATGTTGTTCAGTTGTTTTAATAGGTTTTTGTTCTGTTGTTGTTGGGATGTTGTTGTTCAGATGTTGATTAGTTGTTGTTCAGATGTTATTCTGATGTTGTTCAGTTGTTGTTCAGTTGTTGTTCAGTGTTGTTCAGTTGTTTAGTTATTTGCTGTTGAGACTCGACATCTAAACAACTGTTAGTAAAGAATCTTCAAAAAATCATAACAAGCCATATTACGTTCTCGTATTGAATTTGACCAAGTATCGGGCCTTGCAATCGCCGGTGCGGACGTTTGGAAAAGTGTTCAACTGAGTAAATTTTTTAGAGTGTAGATAAAATAGTGTATGCAACTGCATATAATTAGGCATTAGAATGCTCGTGTCAATCTATTATCATACTCGGCTACGCCTCGTGTGATAAACAGACACTCGCATTCTAATGACCCACATTATATAACACATTATATAACAGTTGCATAAACTACTATTATGTTACCTATAATGTCAAGTAAAGGTGTAGAGGTACACCCGTTACATGAAATGAACCTTCAGCTATTAGGTATGAATCTAACAATGTTTCTAACTTTGACATTTTCCTCTATTTCAGGTAAGCGAATCAACTGATAGTAACATAAATATCAATAAATGGATGATGACTGCTTCGGAAGAATACCCCACTAAATAACAACAAATATTTTCACTATTTTTATTTATTATTTAATTGTTCGATTCGTCTTGATATTCTCGTTTAAGTTCTGTGAGCATTGGAACGCGAGTGTCATTACCGCGTTGTTCCCATGAGTAGGTTAGGTATAAGGTTAGGACTTAAGAAGAGTACTAACTGAAGACAAGGCTGTACGGAAATCCAATGGAAATAGAATTTAAAAAACTACTTAACTGCAACAATCGATCTTCGGTTCTCATTGGGCAGCGATCTCTCACAATGGCTACGAAAGGCTTCCCCTAATTACAAAACTCAGTCAATGTCTGTCCGCAGATTTATATCCGAACTTGTGGACGAGGATTCTATTAAGGGGGTTCCGGAGCGTAACTAGCGCCCTCATCACTTGAAAATTCACAACTCGATGAAAACGTAATTCGTCGAAAATCCGCTACTGTAGATTAAATGACAGATGTTGAAGCTTATTTACTGAATATTGTTTTAAAAATAGTAGTGTCGCTGCAGATAGAGAAATTACTTAAAGTGGCCGCTTTTAACTTTTTCACTATTTGTAACTACCTTGAACAATTTTTTCTAACACGATGTTCGGTAAATACACATAACTACTTGTACTTCAATCCGACAGAAGCAGATTTTTGATAAATTACGTTTTTATCGAGTTATGAATATTTAGGTGATGACGGCGCTAGTTACGTTCTGGAATCGCCTGAAGTATTTATAATCCTCATAAGAATTAATGGCCATATAAATAGTACTGTAACATTTAATAGCAAAATTCTCGCTAAGTAACATCTACTCTTCATCCTTACTTTTTATTCCGATAAAGTAACTAGTTTAAATATTTTATTCATTTATATTTAGATCAGTTAAAAAATCTGAATACGTACTTATTTAGTTTGTTACACCAGTATGATATAGGTAATCGAAGTTCACATAGTAATAGTAGCATCAACAGAATAGCAGCAAAGATCTCTGTCTGAATGATTGATAGGGAAAGTTCACAAAGATAAGATATCGCAGATTGTAACCCCGAATTCGACCCCCGACCCCCGACGATCCCCGGATTTCTTTTCGCGCGCAATTTCCGCCACAGATCACTTTTGTTTCCGTCCTTCTGATAAAGAGTTGTAGACTGCTGAATTTGGGATTCCATTTTTAAACGCTGATGTCGATCGAAGTGAATGAAGATCGTCGGTATTGCAAAAATATTTTTTTTGATTGGCCTCAATTGGGGATAACAATTTTCTTAACTTACCTTAAATTAGCGCTGTCACTTTCCGTCAAAAAAGTTTAGAAGAGAATAGGAGCGATATCTAAGTCCTGTCAAATTTTATTTGACGCAAAATGCGCGTTATCTGTCAAGAAAGCGCGAGGGTTACAACAATGGTAACTAATTTAACTAGAAAAGGTGAAGGATTGGTTTAAACTTGACAGGACTTAGATATCTCCTATCCTTTTCTCTATCCTTTTCTATATCTATCTATAACTATTTGACGGAAAATGACAGCGCAAATTTAAAGTAAATAATAAAATTATTATTCCCAATCGAGGCAATTATCTGCGCAAGTTTTGCAACTTCATATCCAATGGTTAAAACACTAGAACTCGAAAAGAAAGGAGATAATGAAGCAAAACTTTAAAATAACGACTTTATGGTTAGTAAGAAAACGTTGTTGCACATTCAATATCAGTGTATGGCGGGTGACAAGGAAGTAACACCAGCAGGCAGAATAGAGGGATGCAGAGGTGGAGTCGGGAAAAGGGTAGCTACCCTGCCTGGCTGGGTGTTATGGCCAGGGGACCGACTGGTCCGCTTGGAAGTTGTATACTTATATGTATACGTTGCGCGCTGAAACACTTCGAAACCGTGTTTCAGGCCCATTGTTCTCCGCCAATCTGTCACGTGGCGCCATCTTGCGGAATTTTGAGAACTTATATTGCGTCTTGCTTGCTTGTGAACCACTTGAGTGAGCTTCTTGTAATAGCTCTCAGAGGTCACTACTAGTGTTTCAATTGGTTATCCTTAACTTAAAAAGCGACTAAAGCAGTTTTATCGCACTTATGCAGAGCGGTGGTAGAGTCTGTACGGAAAGAGAATAGGCGTGGGCAAAAAGTATTCTGATAATTTTTACATAGGTCGCTTTAATATTCTTTATTGCATAACGTGCCCAGAAAATCATAAATATACATTTGTTGCAAAGGCGAGTTTATCTCTAAAGAAGAGATCTCTTCCAGAAAGCTCATGTGTTGTGAGAGAATTTTCTTATTTGTGTTAAATAGGCAATAAGGAATTTAATTACTTTAATAAACTTAAATAAACAATAACTAACTTTGAAAACAAATACAATAATATAAAAATATAACACAAAATTGTTAATAATACTAATAACATAATTACTATATAAATACATTAACATACTTACATAAATATATATCAAGGACTTCCAGAAAAAAAAGTGTTATTTTACTCGCTACTGAGGCACAGAGGCACTCTCAATTTCCACGCCTATTCTCTTTTTGCATAGGCTCTAGTACCAAAGCTCTGTGCATTCAATCAACCCGCACCATGAAAGACAAACAGACATTTAAAAACATGGATCCATCTCTAGTAAACAGTTCCATTGCAATTCATGAGATTCTGGTCTATCTACTTTCAATTTATTAGCCGCCACAAGTTGTATACTCTGTAAACATAGCCTTAACATAAGAAAACTTATTGTCTCTTCTCTAAGTTGTTTCTATAAGGTACTATTAAATTCTGTGTAAATATTTTTAGGGCGAATTCTGCTTGTAAAAGTAAACAACTAATACCAATAAACATTATGTCGAAATATGGAAACAAAATTGGACCTCGCATACAAATATGATCGAAAAATCGAAAAACCTTGTATGGGACGTCCAATTTTTTTTTCTTATTTCGATCAATTTTTATTGGGAAAAGTTGTTGAACTTAGCGAGCATAACCTACCGTTAAAATATTTGTACTGAATTTAATAGCACCTTAATAGGTACATAAATTATAATTTGAAATCGATTATTGTTGGTAGAACCTGCCAGCCAAATATAGTACTTTCATATTAGTGTTTAAATTTTAGAGGTTCAAATCACTAAAACGAAAATAATTAATTCTAAATTGTAAAATTTTGACCGTTTTATTAAGTAAGAGTACGGCCGATGTGGCGCAGTGGTAGTCCAACTGCCTGCGGCGCAAAGGTTCCGGGTTTGACTCCCGGTGGGGCACTCACAAAGTTGATATTGTCACTTTATGAATTTATTCCAAGTTGATATTGCAGGCTGAACCGCCTGATTGTCCGTACGAAAGATGGTTTCGTGCTTTGGAGGGCAAGTTAAGCCGTCGGTCCCGGTTGGTTTCTATTATTATTTAGACGGCAATCGTGACACAACCATGACAGAGGCCTGCTTGTAGTAGTAGGCGATTGAAAAACTGACACCAGTGTGCATCGGGTCGTTCGTCGACCCATTGCCCCACACGGAAAGAAGAAGAAGAACCATAAAAGTACTGAAATTTTCGATGAAGTATTACATGTAAGTAGTAGTTACATAATAGTCTTAGTTCAACGCAGCGTTTGTTTGATAAAAGCAGCTTAAATTTACAAGATATTTTCCTAAAGCTTATGTGATGAGCTTAGAAAAGTTTGCTGAATAACTAATGTGGTGTGATGCCGGGTTAGAATAGCATCACCACATTTCTCTCATCTAGGTGTCGTAAGAGGCGACTAAGGGACTCATGGGTTGCATGTGTCACTATGGTGATACTAATTTTTCTGAATGAACTCTCTAAATATTGACAGTGCAGGACAGTGTTTTTACGGCCTTTTACGCTCTGTCTACCCCGCGAGGGACATAGGCGTGATATTTGTATGTATGTACGTATTTAATTTCTAATTTTTAACGACTCTTAAGCCATAGGTACTTGGATGTTTAACTCTTCCATCTTAAATATTAGATACGATTATGTTTGCATCAACTGAAGACAATAAACTGAACAAACACTTCATTGTCTTTGAGAATAATTAAATCTCCTACCCTTGGTTCTTAATCAACAAACTGCAACGTGCAAATAAAATCAACAAAAGCTTGGATGGATGGAGCGCTGTTCAAGGAAATAAATACTTGCTATTACAAAGGTTTTAAGATTTAAGAGAACAGCAAATAGTTTTTGTCTTCTGTTTTGAACGCTTGCATTCTGCAGGAGGGTAAATAAAACGCAGACTTAATTTCTTTGCTTATACTTCTTCATTTTTTTTACAAGCAAATTTAAATAAATTATAAATAATAATAACAACAACATCCTGGTCAATTCACACAGCGCAATCTAGCCGCAAACTTAGCAAAGATTGTACTATGGGAATTAGATGGCTGATATAAGTACTTATTTGCTATTTTTATTTAAATAAATACACATTTTATTTAAAAAACACCCAGACTAAACACTAATATCTGAAAATAACAAATATTTGTCTTGTGGGAATCAAACCTTCGGCGTAGCATTCAGGGGTACTATCCGCTACGCCGTCGGGTGAATTAGTTATAATATGTTCTCTAGAAGTTCCTCACGTGTAATGTATGCTTCGCGTTACTAGCATTAAGACATGCATAATTTCGCGAAGGGTAATTGAGCCACAGGAGTCACAGGTTCAATTCCTGCCTGCAGTGCAATTTCGCAAGTTCTCTAACATTTTATACCAAACATATGTTGATGTTTTAAATATTACATGAAATGATATTATCATTGTCCCACTAAGCGTGGAAGAAAACTTTCGTTCATCAGAGCGAGCTGTGACTTACTTAATATTCGTCTATGAATTTTTCTTTTACGGTAGATAATATCTGTTTTTTTTAGTGCTTAGTACTAACTACTAGTAGTGATTGCTGTGTGACGGCGGCTTGTAATTGCATCAACCCTTTTCATTCCCGTGGGAGTCGTAAGAGGCGACTAAGGGAGTCGAGGGTGTGTATTGCAATTTTAGGCGACGGGCTGACAACCTGTTACTATGGCGATACAAAATTTTCCAAATAACCCTCAAATATTTGTCAGACGAGGCGTAAATGTCCGTTTCTGCCCCGCAAGGGATTATAGGCGTTATATGTGTAGAAGCTTGGAATACACAACGGACAAGCACTTAACTTGACCGCAAACGATCGAAGAAACTCAATTGGATACGAGAAAATCAATTAGATTCCATTCAATTGATCTGGTAGTGTGGTCTGCGGCGTCCACTCTAAAGTTGGATGAACGGTCAACTTCTACGTTCTTGTGTAATAGCTAGTGACTAGGAAATAAGTACTTGCTTAATAACCTAACCTCTTTTATACTGTTGACTATTTTTGGAGACTAAGTACTCCTCCAGGAATAAAATAACTTCTATTATACTCAAGAACACGGAGTTTGGCCTAAAGGGGCCTAAGTAGGTATCTGTAATTTTTATTCTATAGGTTAGCTTTGTTGTGTTTTTGTGCAACCTGATTGCTTGACTTTATTAGGTAATTAGGTATTTTGCTAAATCATACTTCTTGTAATTTATTAATGTTTATACATATGTAGGTAACTGAATAATGTTGTTCTAGACTACAAGATAGAATATCAAAGTACCTAATTACCTACGTAATCGTTCTTAATAACAGAGAATCGCCTTGACAGGGTTCATTTTTTAACTTGACTCCAAATCGACTAATGACCCGATGAACACAGGTGTCAGAGTTCTTCAACCGGCTACTACTAAAGTGTGGAAAATTATGAAAACCGTCTAATTTAT